>CM067067.1:20977902-20982902 GCA_033980235.1 Diadema setosum
TACTTTTCATGTTATGCCAGGCGCTACCGCTAAGAGGTTGCTAAGAGGTTGCTAACGTGCTAGTATATATATATATATATATATATATATATATATATATATATATATATATATATGTTGCGAATTCACGTATTTGCTACAATATAGCGAAGAATCAAGAAATAAACTAGTAATGCATTATTTCGCCAATAAGAATGAGTTTATTGAACAACTCAAATTTTCGGTGGCCTCCACCTTCTTCAGGAGTCTCGACGGGGAATGTCAATACCAAAACATAAATTGAACATATTTTTCGTGTTCATAGATTGAAGGTGGAGGCCACCGAAAATTTGAGTTGTTCAATAAACTCATTCTTATTGGCGAAATAATGCATTACTAGTTTATTTCTTGATTCTTCGCTTATATACATATATATATATATATATATATATATATATATATATATATATATATATATATATATGTATATATATATATATAGAGAGAGAGAGAGATATATATATATATATATATATATATATAACCATGTATATGATACATACTATAATGCCAGGATTGGAGATTACATAAACCAGAAGCAGAGGAGAAATTCATTTAGTAAAACATCGATTGGCGCCTAGGGAATTATAAACGTAACTTTCGTCTTGTCTGTCATGTTTACGATAACTCTCATAGAACCATTGCATTATTTTCTCTCTATCACTATCATTAAACACAAAATGAATACATTTTTCTTAATATTTGAATTTCTGTCTACAGTTTATTTCTTTAGAAGTATGACTCTATCATTGTTAGCTGTCATTAATATTGCCACTGGAAAGCAAATTTACTTTCTCTAGCTTTTCTCTATTCATTAAGTGGTGTACGTGTGCGTAAAGTGCATGCAAACATTTTAAAGAGGTTTCAGATCTAATGAAGTCTCAGTGTCTGCCTTTCATTTTGTTACACACGAGTAGAACTCTGTTCTTGCTCTTTCTCCCTCAATGCATATTTCACATCCTGTCGGAATTAAAAAAAAAAAAAACAACCCGCATGATGCTTTTCCAAAGGCAAACGCATAATGTCTCTTATGTGCATATTGTCACCAGAAACTTTCATGTTTCCATAGTAACCTACTGACGTCAGACTATGGAAATGGACTTTATGGGCTTGTATATTGATACTGCAGGAATATATCGACACCTTTAAAGCATACGGCTTGTGGCCACATTATTTTGGTATTCATGGGTTTTTTTTGAGGTTGGTCGCTATTCGCTACCGCTTTACTAGCGACGGAGGCCATGTGTTGTTGTTATTTTTATAGCTTATTTTTCTTTCCACTACCAGGAATTGTATTTCTACATATGCCTGCCATGCAGTGGTATAGAATATGATTTGTATTCAACCATGTGTGTTAAACTAACACTTCCATATCTTATTTAGATCATGTTGGAGAGGATCAGTTTGTTCAGCTCATGATCAATCACGTGCATAAAAAGACAAACAAACAAACACAAAAAAACCCCTATCTCAGTCGTTCGGTCTACAGATCACATTAACCGCAACGAAAAATTAATGTGTACCAGAGTTCCAAGTTAGAGATTATTTATAAGGCAAATGGATCTAGAAATAAGGTGGACAACGCATTCAATGTTTTGTTTCCACATGATCAAAGCCATAGTTATTAAAAAGATAATAAGAAAATTTTTGTTAAACGGCCATTAGCAGACAGCTGCTATGTTGTATTTTGGATTCGACTCCTTCTTCAACTGACGATATGACGAGCACTTTTTAGATAAAAAATTTAGAGCAGCTGCAAAGCTGCATTCATCAGCGGCTCGCAACCAATTATCCGTCGGGCAACCTCGGGTTGAAACAATTATTGTAGGTGTCATCCTATGTGCACAAAGATACTATACCCCACTACCAGGTTTGACGACCTGGAGGAGCTGCTGTACTTGGGCGTCATCCCTTCACCTAAGTAATCTTCCCATTTGATAAAATAGTTCAATGCGCAGTAGCTTCCCCCTGTATCGTTCTGTGGATACGCATGCATAAGTAAAACGAGGGAATACACATGACAATGAATCAACCATGACATCATTATGAGATTACCTACCCTTCTCTTAAAACATAGCCAAGACTTGCAGGTTTCTGCCCGAGGGGTTTCTGTGACTTTCATAATTGGTATTCGGTCGAAATGATGCAAAATGAAATGAGTGAATTTTTAGAAGCAATTAACAACAGAAGGCCCTACCAAACTGTGTGTTCCATAGCGTCAAGTTTTAGAAATGGAGATGTATCATCTAAATTACATTCAACAACTTTATAACTGAAAAACACTCGCAAACACAGAAAATCAAACGTAGCATTTGTATTTAAAAGCAAATGTCAAAGAAATTACTGCACGATAAATTCCCCTTAAAATATGCTGCAATATCGGCCTTTTATATTATTTTGGTGTGGGCAAGTCGCTTCTAAAGGCACTATTGTTATGTTAATTAATGATGCAAAGGGGTATCAAAAGAAGTGATCTATTTTTTTTTTGAACGTACTCTTAAGAAGAGTAAGAATAGCATCCCTTCATTCATTTATCTTTGTTAAAACTAGCATTCTTATATCCCCCATTCCACAATCATTAAGATCATGCTTCCGCCAAATCTGCGTACTCTATATACTATTCAACTTCCAATTCATACTTCCTACTTCCTATTCAGCGCGAATTCATAACTGCTGACTCGATATTATATAAGATTGGCATATAAATCCTATTCAAAGTACATTTCTTTTATATTTAGCAACAAAGAATATGCGCAGTATACATTCATCAGCTGTATGTAATGAATGCTAGATAAATTCTAGAGAATCATGATACTGAAGGAGGACATTCATAGGTCACTCTAATCCCTTACCTCCCTCCCTCCCTCCCTCCCTCCCTCTCTCTCTCTCTCTCTTCTCTCCCTTGCTTTGATGTTTCCGATTTCTTCACAAACATCTTGCCAAGGGTAAACAATCCATGCTACATCTTACTTGCCGAAAACCCATTCTCTGTTTCTCTTTCAACGCGATTATATATCAAAGGTGATAGAGGACCCATACGAAGGGGGGGGGGGGGGGGAGGATGGTTGGCTAGGAGGACTTGCCGACTATAGCCTTCTTCCCCGTGCACAGTCTGGCATCCTATCCACCTAATATCCCGAGGAATCAGTAGGTATGCATAGTGCTCTTTCTTTGCTTGCGCCCTTCCGCAAACATTGACTAGCAACATTTGAGCAAACCGAGAAATGCGTTGTCGTACAGATATACAATGCAATCCCCTTATAAAGAACACGGTTATAACGAAATTCCGGTTATAACAAAGTGAAAATTCAGACCGCAACATTAGCCACTCATGTATTTTTATTGTTTATTTGTTCCGCTGTAACGAAATTTCGACATAACGAAAGAAAGCTGCGGGTCCCAAGGACTTTGTTATCACGAGAGTCCACTGTATATATATATATATATATATATATATATATATATATATATATATATATATATATATATATATATATGTGTGTATATATATATATATATATATATATATATATATACGTGTATACATATATATATATAGTGTGTGTGTGTGTGTGTGTGCGTGTGTATGTGTGTGTGTGTAGAAGAGAGAGAGAGAGAGGGAGCTAGTCTATGCTATCGTATATGCTTATCATATTTGCTTAGATATTTAAGCTGTGCAACTGAACCATAAACTTGAAAATTTAACAATAGTAATAATGTGATAAAAACACGCACACTCACACACACACACACACACACACATGCACACACACGCATCTTCATGCATACACACACCCACACAAACACACGCACACACACAGAGGCTGACGTGGACTTTATGTCAATCACAGCTTGAAGTATAAGTTCCGACAGACTGACGAGACTATTGACATTTTCATTTATTCATCTTTTTTTTTTCAACAACGAATATTACAGATTTTGTATGGAAATCAAGCGATTCATTTCTTCACAATTCTGAAGTTTCCAAGGTCTTTTGTTGCTGTTCTTTTCTTTCTAGTTATTGTTGTCCAACTCTGCCCCGGGTTCTCGAAGGCAAGGTGGTTTCCCATCTTTGCTGTAATATTCTTCACCTACTAGTGTATATTCACCAGAACAATCTTAATACACTCTCTCCCCACATCTGCAGGAAAACTTGCCAGGAACACAATATGTTGGATATATTATTTTGAGAAGGACTTCATCGCCATCAGAGCTACAGTGTACTAGCTTTTTTGGAACCTTTATTTGCTCTTGCCAATGTCTTTTTTAATGAACTGTCTGAGGGTCGGAAAGAAACATTGTTGGCACATATTATGAGGACTACATAATTTCACCTGATTTTATTTTATTTCTGTATTCACTTTTTTTTTTTATGCGAGAATATAAGACAAAGTCAATTGAACCATGTTATTGAGTAATACTTAATGTAACATTAAAAATGATTGGAAAAGGGTAAATGGTTAATTCAAATGTACATTTTTCTTTTCCTTGATAATCCAAAATGAATTACGAGCAGGTGTCATTTAATGCAAAACTCGAAAAACATTTCACGAACCTTTTGTTCAAGAGACAAATTGAGCAAATCTAAGTGTAATAGAAATGGACGAGAGCGTTGCCACCAGCAAATGCTTGACGAAGATAATGGCATCATAAATACACATTATACCTGTATAATGCCACAAAATATCTGGATAATCCATCACCACTCACAAAACGGGGGGGGGGGGGGGGTGTACAGTGATGCAAAGTGCAAAGCATGGAGAGTTTTAGTTGTGTGCATGAGATAAAGAATGTATGTTTTATGGTCGGGACCTGGTCGGAAAACTCGTGAATAATGACAATGAATGGGGAAGGAGATGGCGTGAAGTATCTCACTTCTCCTCCCCTGCTTCATCTCTTTGTATAATTATATAATATTCATAATACTCAGTATCATGTAAATTCTGCTCGAATTTATACAT
>CM067067.1:20987902-21460402 GCA_033980235.1 Diadema setosum
CAACTAGAAATGGCGGCTGGGGGAGAGGAAACGGATCAGCTATCTTTTGACAATTTGCCACTTTGCAAACGATCAATGAGATGATCATCAGTGATGCGTGGCAACTGTCCATTTTAAATTGTGCGTGACCACTTCACCGTTACAATGACTAGCCTGTCGTCTCAGTTATTGCTGCTGTTGGTTTTGTTTTAAAGGAGACCTCCGGAAGATTTTTCAGACTTTTACATTTGAACAACATAATGAATTAGTTATAACCAGTGCATAGTTTCAGAATTTATACTGATTGGGACGAGGAATGAGAATGTTTTCAAAATTTATGACAAATTGCAATGAACAAGGATGGTGACATGGCAGCCTCACCATAAGAATACATGAGTTCGGGCTCAAGGAAGCAGAACAAAATGAGAAGGCAAGCATAGATTCTACATAGGTAAACTTGTTTAATAAGCAACCGGTATTGTAATGGAATTACATTGCTACATTTCTAAAATATGTGAGGCTCCCATATCATCAACAGTGTTCCATGTAATTTGTTTAATATAGTTTCTCTGCTCAAGGACCACAATAAATTCCATAAATCTATACACGCAGCTGTCGATTTATGTACTAGGACCTACATGATTTGAAATTATGAGAATAGTTTGTAATGCTCCTTTGAATTATAAAAAAAAAAAACATATCAGATGACAGTGGAATCTCGGAGGGAGAAGCAGACAGTACTGACGATGAAACCAGCAACGCTGACGGTGATGCTCAACGACAAAATGACGGCGAGAGAGAGAAGGAAGGCGACGACGATGACGACGTCTTGGACGACGAGAGTCACGGTGACGAAGAAGAAACACAAGACCAAGGGTCACAACCAGTTAACTCGAAAAACGCTCTTACCGATGCTCAACTTGCTCGACTCACTGCCGAGGTATGATCAGTGACTCTCTCTCACTCCACCCACCCCCCTCTCTTTGGTAGATTGCCTGATCGATGTTCAATGAAACAAAAAGTTCTCAGATATGTCGAAAGCATGACGTTATTTCTTGCCCTCGATATGCTAATTCCATAAACTAAAATTACTGTTTAACATACTGTACAACGCAAAGCAAAGTGCCACTGCACTGCCACTGCACAGCGCAAGTGGTCGGGTAATTCATTCACCTACTCTAATGACTGAAATGGTGATATTCGTTATAGTTCTCAGTAATTCATAGACGGTACCATCTGAAAAAAGGAGAAAAAAGGAAGTCCTACCCAATTCGACTTTCATTTCCGTTGATCCCTGCCTGTCCTCCCCCATCTTATCATACGCATGACCTAAGTCTATCACTCAAACTAGCCAAGGAAAAAAAAAAAAACGTCTAACGAATTCGATACCTTTCTAGGACCAATGTAGAAGAATGCTGACGTATTCTTGGGCGATATGCTTTACATTAATGCAAATGTATAGTCGTTCGCAGTGACTCGCAGACCGGGTAATCGACCAAATCTCTTATTTCCTCCTCTATTTCCTTAAAGCTACCTAGTTATCAACGCTTTCCCGCAAAGTTTATGTACAGCATATCCATAGCTTGTGAGTCTGTACGTGCGTGCTTTCATGCATGTGTGTTCATGGTGTTTGTATGTATGTTTACCGTTGCTTTATTTGATGTCGCGACATAGTTACTTAAGCTTGTTCATCAGGAAAGAATGAACCTTCGACCATTAAAATACAATGCCTTAATAACTCTTCATCACGGAATGCGACTGAATGTCGAAATGCATCTTCGGCGACTATTGTTTATTGCCTTTCATTCCAAATGGGAAATGTCATCCGGAGATGCGTAACTGACCGAAATGTGCCCCGGGGAAAATGAGTATATTATACGCAGAACTATGCAGGTTGCTAAGGTGTACTAAAAAAAAGTACACACGACATAACAAGAGAATCAAATATCGAAATGGGATTAGAATTCACAACGCCCGTTCGAGTCTTCCACAGATCAAGGGCGATCCCTGGAGAAAGATATACAGTATGTTCCCCCTCCCACCCCCTCCCCCCAAAAGAAATACAATCGGATTTCCGCATTGATAACTTTCAAAATAATTAAACAATCTGAATACTATTTCAGGGTATGAATCTATCATTTCTTACTTACATCTTGCAGAAAACCCCATTCGATTTGGTTACGTGGTCACAGAAAAATGTGGATCGCACGTTGTAAAGCATACCATGAGCTCGTTCTTACAGGTTTAGCACTTAGATGCTCTTAGTGACATTTTGTAAGGTGTGAGCACAATGGACAAAACGCAAAGGGAAGGAACTTGACATGGCGGTCTACAAAGATCCTAATTTCTCTGTGACCACCGAAGCAAATCGAATGGGGTTTTCTGTGAGATATACTTTATAGTTATAGTTTCATATAACTAAGTTATAGTTTCATACATTGAAATTGCATTTTTATTGATTTGCCATTTTAAAAGTTATTATTGCAGAAAGTCCGATTGTGAGTGTGTGTTTTTTTTTCTTCTTTTTTTTTTTCTTTTTTTTTTGGGGGGGGGGCGCATGTCTTGCTCCGGTCAATGGTTTGCTTAAAGGCGCGGGATCTTTTTTGTTCAGTTGATGGACATCGTGGTAGGCATGGTGAGCTAGAGAAAGTATGATGACAGTGAAAGTATGAGAAAAGGCGTTCGCCGATATCTCTCTCCCTCATTCTTTGTATACGAATATAATTATGCTGATGATATTATTACATATGAGGCAGATCATCTGGGATTAAGTTCCAGTCCTCAAGCTTTTAGAATCAACGCGTGTGACCCATTTATGTCCGGGCACGTACTCGAGTGTTATTATTTTATAGTATATCGATTTTTCTCCACCAAGTACTTAATAGTAAAGAAATAATCTACCGTGTGCATGGCTCACTCAAATCCAGTTTATTCCAGTTTAATGCCATAAAATCCAAGCCATTTCCTCTCCTGAGTACACGCTTAGTTTGAATTGTTTTACCTTAGTATAATACTGTCATAAATAATCCAGCGTTTGTACGCCATATGCGTGAAAGGAAAAAAAACAACAACAAAAAACCAAACAAACTTAAAAACATACACACACAAGAAAAAGAAGGTTTATGTGTGTGCATTTCCACATATTTTATTGTGACTTTACTTTTTGTAGAAATATACTGCTAGTATTCAATAAAGGTGACGTTGATCACGTTTCATTTTTCTTTTGCGGTAGAATTGAGACCGACCAAAATGCTAAAAAATGTTTGTCAACAGAGCGGATTAAGGTCATTTTGTCAATATTTCTTTTTTTTTTTAATGGACGCCAAAACAGGCATGAAATATTCTCAGTGGTCAATAGAAGAAAGGAGTGACTTGCCCTATTTGAAAAGTTCAGCCAGTATCACAACTCATAAAAATCGTTCAATGCGATTTTTGTTTGCGACGTTCCACCAAACTTGTCATGTTTGTATCATGTCACCTTCTTAGGTAAATCGTTTTTGCTACTTTGCAATAATTTTGTAGCATTTTCATGTGGAAATAAACAAATGAAATGAAATGAAATGAATATGCACGCGTTTCGTTATCAATGGCGAATCACCACAAAAAAGGGGCATTCTCATGACGAATAACCATGCCGAATATTATTCACTGGTTGTCTACAAATGCATTATTCATGGTTCCTTGGTTCTTGTTCTTCCAGGGTTTCATCAAAATGAAGATTGATTGTCTGGCACGAGTTGTCAAATACCCTTTCTCGCTACCACAATGCGCCCAGGAGGTGAGTCTGTCAACAGATCCGTCATCAGTCCCCAATACATCCCTCAACAAAAACTCCCGCACGCGAGCTCACACATCAAATTGATTCGAGAATAGATATACACAAATGAACATCTACACACAGCAACAAGCACAAACACACACACAAACAGAAGGACAGACAGACAGACACACACAAACACATTGAAACTTGCACAACCAGTCGACGAACGGGACCACTGGAAGTATTTTGAGGGTTTGCCTTTACAGTTTAGAACACTCTGCACTGCTCTGTGAATATACTTAATCGGAAAGAGAAATGAAATACATTATGTGCATTTCTTTGCGAGGACTTTTTATGATGTTGTCGTTCTTTTAACAAAGCCATTTATGTAAGGAGTAAGACACTTTCAAAATGATTTTTTCTCTCTCTTATATTTAATAGCCAAGTAAGTTTATGATTTTTGTTGCAAAACAGCCTCTTCCTTTTGTTTTGAGGGTCTGAAGGCGAATTGAATATATTCAGCCTAGGGGACGAAATAACACAGAACGTAGTAGAAATTCACTCCATTTCACTCTCTTCGTTTGAATTTGAAATAGCTGCTGCAAAGTAGATTTTTAATCCTTTAATGGAGGCTCCAGACTTTATAAGCTTTAGATGTGCCACTCATGTATATATCTCAGAGGATGGGATATGCTGATTCATAACATATTCGTGACGACAGTTGAATGAGATAGACTTGGAAGCCGGCTCTGCAACCGTGCTAGATGGCCAACGAGAACATTTTCACTCGTAAACTTTCCGTTTCAGCTTCAGTTTGTTTTATTTCTCCACTTGTGCGAATGAAATCATTACCACAAAATCGACAATTTTACATCAAAATATAAACAAGAGTACTCAAAGGAAATAGAAATGATTACGTGTATACGAAACGTAGGGTCTTCTATATTTCATTGTATCTTAAATGGATCGTATAGCTTTGGTTGAGACCAAACTTCAGGCTTCTAACATTTTTCGTGAGATAGTAAGAATCCTCTTATGAAACATGAAAGAGCACGTAATTCCAAAAGGAATTCAACGGTTATTTGTTGAAAATTGGTTTTGAAATGTCTTAAATATCCAAAACAGAGCAATCCTTATAAAAGGTGGGACTCACCTTTTAGTTACGATCGCTTTGTTTTACATTGTTTATGGATATCTCAAGCAGTTCAAAACCGATTTTCATCAAATAAACTTTGATTTCCCGTTAGAATGGTATGTTCTGTACTATTTCATAGGTGGTTTCTTGACATCCTGCAAAAAATTTAAAGCCCAATCCTCATCTCCACCAATACTATCCCATCCCTTTAAACTGTACAGGTGGAGGAGACTGTTATATAAAAACAAACAGCTTGACTGGGAGAACATTTTCTGGGCGATATTCATGGTTTCTTACAATTCTCCCTTATTTTTAACTGAGGAACAAAACATATACATACAAATAAACCACTTGAACCTCTCAGTATTTTCAATATCATTTGACATATAGGAGGACGACACACGGGGAATCGTATAACAAGACAGAAACAATTCTAAGGGATAAAGCTGGTTATACAGCACGTTTCATTTCGTTGGATGTGGTCAAGCGCAGGTGTTTAAAAGCAGTGCTTTGTTTGGTATAATTATTATAATCAATCATATTGTTTATTTTACTTGCGCTCAAAACATTTAGTCTCCTGGCAAGCCGATCAGTATAATATCTTCATACCACTTCCCCTAGACATGATGCACAGTTGAACCTCCGTTCGAAAATCCCAGAGAATCATTGTTAGTTTGTTTTTTATTTGTTTGTATGTTTAAAGCAACTGGAGAAAATCGAGTACGGGGGAGGGAGGGGGTAGGACAAGTTGGGGTGAGGTGGTAATGTGAGGAGGGAAAAGAGGTTAGAGCAATTTCGACTCAATTCCATTGGCGATTAATCGTCTGCGTGATGACGTCACAGTTGAATCATACCACTCTACGAGTACGTTGCCAATCATACAACCAGCGTTTAAAACAAAGCAAAGCAGAACAAAACAAAACGGAACGGAACTAAGAAAAAATACAAGACAAAACAAGAAAAAAACTCTTCTTCACATGCTTGTGGGGTGCACAATATTGGTGACTGTCTCTCGATCACTCTCTCCATGCAAATCAAAATAGGAAATTGATCTTCGCGAATACGTTTGAAATGCCTTTTTTTTTTGTCTTCCAAAGTGAAAGTGGCTTAATGCTCAGAATTTGTGAGCACTCTAGAATCAAATGGCAAAGTTCACGAGAGGAATTCCTAGTCGGTTGTGCAGGTAATGGGACCGAATTGGATTACGATAGATAAACAAACGTCTGTTCTGTGGAGGAAGAGAAAGAAACCTGTCAAACGATATTCGTTTCTTCCTATCTAAAGAAGGCATGCATTTTTCTAAATTCGAAAAATGAATGTGATTGACGTGTCATCAAGCGTATAAGACTCCTTCAACACTGGAAATTCCGAATTTACTTAGGAATTAACAAAAATTCCTAAGGATATTACGGAATACCACGTGTAATGCCGCAAAAATAGCAACACAAAATTAGCCATAAAAACCCAACAGCAAAACAAACAGATAAAAAAAAAACAAGGAAACGAGAGTATATAGTGACAAAATAAGCCACCATGTACTATGCTATGTTTTTCTCTGCTGATTTTTTCTTCATCTTTAATACTTCTAGCTATTCAAGGGCAAAGAGTCCAGGGAGACCCTGACCGAGCTGCGTGAAGAACTTCAAAAGGCTGAGACAGCGTTTGTCAACAAACAGGTGGACCAACTCGCCAAAGAAGCTGAAGGTGTGTGCGTTTTTTTTTTTTTTTTTGTTTCCTCAATGTTGCGCAATTTCATACAATTGTACAAATGTGTTTGCTCAATGTTGTACAATTTCGTGTACTGCCAAGGAGGTATGAGAGAACCTCCTTGGTACTGCGGCCCTTTTATCATCCTTTTTTCCACACGGGCAATCCTTTACTCCGCTCCTCTGCAAGTCTGCAGTACTGCAATATGGCAATTAACCATTGGTGAAAACATACAATGACTGGTATGATTAAAACTTGGGTGAATGCGAATAATGCGAGTGAATTCCTGTAGCTATAAATAGTTAGCTGACTAACGTAGGTTTGTAGGCTATAGCCTCGGTGTTGCCATTTCATTGGCTATTTTCTTTTAAAGCTCTCTGTTGCTAAGATTGGATTAGACCTCTAGGTTCTACATGTGATTATCGCTCAGAGGTGTATAAAGACCAAAATAGGAGAGCTCGTTGACGTCTTAGCGCAAGTAATATGATTTCCATGAGTTTATGCTTTGACATTTCGGTCTCAGCAAACTCGTATGATGATTGGCATAATCTGCCTAGGGAATGTAGTCAAATAATCAAATACTTCTACCCGGGATTTCAACTTTGTTCACGTTGTCAATGTTGCTTGCATAAATCCATCATGAATAGTCGATACAATGATTTGACTTTCCCGGATCCGCAACCTGCGGGAATGTGGCATCTTTTGTTGACGTCAGAACCGGTGTTACGGCTAATCTTCAACAAGATTTGTCTGTTACATACAAGTTATAATGATATAACTTCGTTGCTTTCGTGCATTGCCATCATATTTACTATCATCATCATCATCATCAGCAGCAGCAGCAGCAGCAGTAAGTAGCAGCATTATCGTTGTTATTATTAGCCAATCAATGGGTAAGTTGCTCGATGTTTTCAAGAGTTTTGACAGAGACAAGATGCATACCATGGAAACAAGAATGCATAAAAAATTGTAAAGATATCATCATAGCAATATGCAAACACGCATGAGTAAATTAGTATGAAATCTGTTCCTGATAACACACGACCTAAAAGAGGTATGTCGTCGTCATCGAAATGAAAAGAAAAGATATATATCACATTATTATGGAAGTGTGAAAGTACTGTTTTTTTTTCTGACTGGATCCTGTTCACAACCAAACCTCCCACCATTACGGGTGCTGTTCGTTATTCCGAAGGTTCCTTAATCCGAAACACACAAAATCCCTATACCTAAAGGTTCGTTAATCCGAAAATGAAAAAGGGTTCGTTAATCCGAACATATGTGACGATATTCCGAAGGTTCGTTACACCGAAGGTTCGTTATTCCCGAGGTTCGTTATTCCGAAGGTTCGTTAACCCGAAAACGAAATAGG
Source organism: Diadema setosum (assembly GCA_033980235.1). Classification (NCBI taxonomy): domain Eukaryota; kingdom Metazoa; phylum Echinodermata; class Echinoidea; order Diadematoida; family Diadematidae; genus Diadema; species Diadema setosum. The sequence continues at coordinate 20,995,856 of CM067067.1, forward strand.
GTTCGCTATTCCGAAGGCTCGCTTATTCGAAAATGAAATAGGGTTCGTTATTCCGAAGGTTCGTTGATCCGAAAATGAAATAGAGTCCGGAACGAACCTTCGGAATTATGAACCTCATTTCATTTTCGGATTATGAACCTTCGGAATAACAAACCTTATCACATTTTCGGATTAACGAACCTTCGGAATAACGAATCTTCGGAATAACGAACCTTCGGAATAACGAACCTTCGGAATAACGAACTGTAACCACCATTACATCCCCAGACGGTATCATCTCATTTTTTGGTTACTCTTCCTTCCCCCTTCTTTTCTCTCCGCACAAGGCACCGACAACGTTTACTTTTTGCTTCACATCACCATGAATCCCAAGAAAGCCGTTAACATTTATTTCGTGGTTTAGTTGGGCGATATATTGGCGGGCGTCTCTTTTCCCTCCTGACATTTGATCCTTTATCACGAACATTCGTGGTCATTTGTCATCTTGTTTAGAAGAGGATGATGGCCAAGCAGCTTATTCAGGCTTGAATAATTACTTTCATGAATTATAACATGATGGGGAGGAGGGAAGGAGGGGGAGAGTTAGTGTATATGGGATGAGTCTAAGTGAAACTGTAGTCTTTGTTCAAGTTGATTTGACAAAACGAGTGAGGAAGAGGAACCGAAACAGTGAACCTTATCATTTTGTCCTTTTGTCTCCTTTCTTCTTCTTTTTTTCCCTCATAAAACTGAAAATATGAACGCTTTGAAATCAGTGATGGTATCGGAAGTCACCCATCGGGCCAAAACGAAATATTTGGTGAATCTATCTGGATAGATTGAATAAAAAGATACATAAATCTCTGCTCAAGATATATACAAAATGTGATTTCTCATATAATGAACATGATGAACCTGCAAACATTTATGGCTCGCAAAAATTGTCGCAAATGTTTCTGTTCGTTTTGCCGCCGCTTTTAGATTGAAAACACCTCACCATAAGCATTATACAATGGTGTTAAGCTCGAATTCCAAGGTCTTACTAACACATATGAGAAAGACAGGACTTGAGTGATAATGTTTTGCTCATTAAGAGTAAAGAGATGACGTACATAGAGGCATTTTATGTTAAGATCTTCGCCAGCACCGCCATTTCAAGCTTTTTTATTATCATTTAATGAATACCGGTAAACATCCTGTTATGAACGTGGGCTTTTGATTTCTATAGGCACCATTAGCGAGCGGGTCCCACGTACTAATTAGACCAAAAATAACATGAAATGATATATGTGCAACACGACGGTAGCTGCAGGCGTCAGATAGCCATATCACACAAAGAAGCGTAAGGCTACAAATAATAGCCAGGACACATTAGAAAGAAAAGTAGTAAGAACCGACCTTCGCCTTCATCTCTGCTTATCTCTGTCTCTCTCCTATCTGCTCACCTGCTCAATGGATAGTGTTTTGTAAAATTCTCATCACCAATCTATAAACACTGCTGGATCATTATTTTCATTTTTTTTTAAAGAAACAAAGATAAAGGTTAAAAGGAGACCTTTTTGAAGTTTTCGGTCGTTTCAAGCAATTCTTGACAGACCCCGCCCTCTGGACAACTTTTTTTTTTGTTTGTTTCCGACGTCACCTGTGGTAATGTTCTGTTGTATGTATACCCACCAACATCCCCTCAAAATGTTGGGTGAGATGTTTCTTTCATGTAAAATAATATGTTGCATGACTGTATTAAAAAACACCTGACAAGATTTTCTTTTTCTTTTTCTTTTTCTTTTTTTTTTGCATCCAAGCAGTTTAGCATTTTGCATGTAGAGAAACTAAAGTGCAAAGTCATGCAAACTCTGTGTCAGCGTCGAGTAGTGAGTAAATCAAAATTATAGATTGGGAGAATTGTCACCACCCCCCCCCCCCCGAAAAAAAAAGAAAACAGACAGAAAATCATGTATGGAATCTATAATTCATTTCTCTATATTTCTGGATGGAAGTAGATCTCGCAGGCATCACAATTTATTACTGGTGTGGGGAAGACGTTGCTTGCTCCCAGCTCCATCCTCCCCGCAGGGGAGGCTCTCCCGTGTGAAGATGATGATGCGGAGCAAGCATTACAAACTGGTGTCACAATTGAACTTGGTGTTAAACTTTTTGATCTCAATGCAAGATATTTACCTCCGGAATTGTCAGCTGTCAAAAGTTTAACACCAAGTTCAGTTGAATTTCTAATACAGATGAGCTTCTACCCTATAAGGTGTCACAATTGCAATAAAGATGTCAGAGATGGTTTGACGGTTGCTGTTATTAATTCCGGAGGTTAGTTAATATGAAAATGAAATAAGATTCGTAAATCAGAAGGCGCGTTTGTACGCACCTTTTGTATTATTATTTCTTTCTTTATTTTTACATATTCGGATTAATGAACTTTTGGAATAACGTATCATACCTCATTTTTTCGGATTGACGAATCTTTGGAATAACGAAACTTCGGCGTAGCGCCACAAATGTGCGGATTAACGAGCCCTTTCTTCACATTCGGATAAACGAACATCTATAGCCATACGAAATTTGTGTGTTTCAGAATAACGTACCTTCGGAATAACGAACCTTATTAGGGCCGGCGCACTGTTTTCAAAAGTGTGGGGGCCCACTTCCGGGTTTCATGAGCTAACAAGCAAAAAAAAAAAAACCAAACAAACAAACAAAAAAAAAAAAGGTCCTCAGCTCATCTCTCCCCGTCCACTTCCGGGTTTCTTCAGCTGACAAGCAAAAAAAAAAAAAAAAAAAAAGGTCCTCAGCTCATCCTCTCCCCTCCCATTGTAGTGCCTCTTACGTACTTTCGGGTTGAAAAAATAGTGGGGGCCCAAAGTGATGGCACCTTATGTATTCCTTTGTATGGTGCACAAAAAGTGTGGGGGCCCGAGCCCCCACGGCCCCCACGGATGCGCCGCCCCTGTATTTCATCTTCGGATGGAAGAACCTTCGGAGTAACGGGCATCTCCTACTTTGACGGTAATGATGTTTCATAAAAGATCTTATAAAGAAACCGCCGCATCATCGTAGACTTTTTCTCTGCAGATGCTCTGCAAGTGTGGGGACCTTGATATAATTTTTATTAAAAAAAATAGAAATACATATGTAGAGATAAGATTTAAGCAGGAGACGAATAAAATCTACTTCGGATTCGTTGAACCTTTCTGGGTACGACAAGAGAATGAATTCAAAGGAAATTAATTCAAAGGAGATGACACTGACATTTTCTATGTCGTCATTGCTTGTGCGCGTGGAAGGTTTCCTGCTAAATCGATGCTGGTGTTCCAAAATAATTTCTTCCCATGGCAAAGGGGTCTGCAGGACGACCTGCTTTCACAGCTATTTTCATAAATTACTGACAACACAGTACTTATTCATATTTCCAAGGATCAGTATGGCATCAACTTCCGATCCGATCTCATGAATTGTGATAATTTCATCTAAATTCACTTTGCCGTAATGTGATATAGAAGGGCATCCCTATTGTAATACGGTGCCAGGTTTGAAAGAAGAATTTTACTGCATAACTTTATTTATTCATGAATCAAACGAAAATGTCCAATATATATTGAAATAGTCAATCAGGTAGATTGATGGAAGCTTTCAAATTGGCAGTTTATTGTTCGTTGCTATTTTTCACCCTGTTACCCATTACCCCCCATTACTGTTACCCCCCTCAGAAAAAAAAAAATCCGTCAGTTCTGCGAATTCATTCCGTCCGCTATAGATCATAGATGTCATGTGTTGTTAATATCGTTCACACAGTACATATATCCGTAAGTTTTGCCCCTCCCCCTCCCTCCCCGGGGGGGGGGGGGGGGTGGTGGGATGGAGTGGAAGGGTAAAAGAACAAAGGAGAGAGGGATATAACTTCAAATCATGGCTGAGAGATATTCTGGCTCCCAAAATGAGGAAAGTTTCCTTGGTCTTGAAGCCCTCTAGAAGAATATGATGTATCGCACGTTTTCACTGCACACATATCTTTCTCAAGTTTCGTCTGCTTCAACGAGATATTTATACCACTATATCTACGTGTATCATGGAGCATATCTCTGTTTAGATCACCTCCCCTTCCGGCAGATGATAAGGACAGGTAGTCGCTGCATAGTGAAAACGGCGCAAGCAGAGAGAGCAAAATGTACATTTCGTTTAAACCGAGAACGAAAACTTAAAGTACATTGTCTTTATCTCTGGTTTCTGCTTGCTCTTCTTCTCTCTTTTTGAATTTTCTCTATCTTCATCTTTTTTTCTTTCTTTCTGCATCTTTAAAAGATCTCCTGATTTGTTGCTAAGGCGACCATTCATCAGACTCTAACAACACTAAGTGATGTTACCTTGCTGTAGGTGAATGATGACGCACTCCGTTCACATTAATGTAATGAATGTTCCGGGCTCTAAAGTTGTTGCGCAACAATTTCATCTCAGTAATTTGGCAGGGGAAAGGCTGAGTGGAATGTCCTCTTCATGTGTGTGTGTGTGTGTGTGTGTGTGTGTGTGTGCGTGTGTGTGTGTGTGTGTGTGTGTGTGTGTGTGTGTGCGTGCGTGTGTTTATGTGTATGTGTATGTGTCTGGGGTTTAAGTGGAAACGATCAAGCATTTTAGATGCAGCAGAGTGAAAAAGAAGAACCTAATCTGCTAAATGATCGTTTTTTTTTTCTCGATTTTGTATTGCCCTGCTCTCGAACAAAACAGTAATGCAGAGATATATGTTTAGAGGCATTAACCCACTTGGTATAAGCAATGGTTATGACAATCAACCTTCATTAATTTAACCAGTATTTGAAATTACAAAATCATGTGTCCAAAACCATGGTGAACTACTCACGCGTTAAGAGATGTGAATTGACGTAACATTGCTCTCGGTGTGACCTGTTTGAAAGTGCATAGTGTACAATTAGTCTAGTTGGAAATACAGCGCATGTATTTTATCAAGTGAACTTTCCCAAGGGCTTAATGAATTTTGATAATACATTAGCATGATGACGTGTTGTTTGAGCTACGCTTGGATTTTTTCGGTGTTGTTATTGCTGCTTTCGAGCATAAAATAACCAAATCCCCTCCCACCCCCCCCCCCCCCATTTCGTGGGAACTGACTAACGGATGGCTGTTATTGAACACTTGCTACACTTCATAAATTAACAACAAAGCTAAGTCGGTATGAGTGAGACCGATAACCGATGGATGGAAATACTGCTATGGACGTGTTTTGTTCACACCGCTTTGTCGGCAATTACGGTCTAAAGGCTCCGAGATTGACACTTCGTCCGACGCTGCCGGTGCATCCAGAGCAAGCCTAAGATTGGATGAAGCTAATGAAGAAATGCTTAAATCATATAAGTTAAAGGCCTATGTCAGCCAGCGGCTCCTATGTCAGAAGCGAAGTGAAAACATGGTATCCCCCTTGCGCTATCATTTTACGAGTAGGGCATGCAGCTTGTCCTGGGGCTGAATGGCAAGTAGGAGTATCACACTAGGTTTGTTGTAAAACGACGCGTCACGTATGTAAATAATGCCTCCTCGTAATATGACACATGTGTATTCCCTCTCCCTCTCGGGTACACGAACACACACACAAACAAACTTACACGCAGAAACACACACACAAACTTGCACGCACATACACACACATACACACGCACACACGCACATACACACACACGCACACACACACATGCCACCAATTTATCTCTGCCTCGTGTCTTGGCGACGTCATGTACTGTGATCAGCGAAGTCAGCCATCCAAATGGCGTCCGTGCGTTACGTGCGCGGACTTGCGTCTGCAACGAAAAAGATCACTGTGAAGCAAAATCTGTTCCGTCTAAGGCATAACAATATCTTATCTTAGGTAGACGGAAATGGGTTCTAGTTCAGCCTAAATATTACCAGGTCTGTTTGAAGTTTGGACCTAGCAATGGTTTTTGTTAAAATTTATTTACCGTTTTTATCGTGATAACCATTATGGCCAGGTGAAGAAATGCGGTTGAGTTCATGCTTTCCTGGCAATGTTATTTGATTCTCTTGATACACTTTGTATGGAATCCAGTACTTAGATCCCGCATTTTGGTACGATAGGAAATGGGTTTGTTCACATGACGAATGCTGGGTCAGGACGTACACCCTGAACAGTTTAGGTTGTGAGTCGGGTTTGCCGAATGCGATCACGCACAACACACACTCTAAAAAGATTACGATAAGATTAAGGGCACAGGGATTGACGGGTTAAGGAGGGGTGGAGGAATCAGGGGAGAAGAAAAAACTTCTTTTCCAAACATCCTTTACTCCCTGGTGTATCCTCCCCATTGCAGTGTTTATTCACAAGTATATATTCATTCACAACCCCCCCCCCCCCCCCACTGGCACCACCTCTAACAAAAAAGAAAAAGAAAGAAGAAAGAGGAAAGACAAAGAAAAAAAAAAGAAGAGCATAAAATCCTTCCCAAATCTTCCGGCTGAAAAAAAAAATGGTCCTCAGTAATCTTCATATCCAACAGACTTGACTAATTCTCATAGAGAGATTCTTGATGAAGGCTTATCAACGTTGGAAATCACAGGCAATACCCTGGCCTGTTAGTGTTATAGAAACTAATGTTGAAAATATTCCGATCGCCTAAGGCATTCTCGGTCTCACTACATACCAGCGTTAAAGCCACTATCTATCATTTGCAGATGAAGGAAAAAAAAAACCACGCCCACCCAGCTTTAGTGCTTCAAAGTTTTAAAATATGAATCAGGGATTGAAACAACCAGCGCATAAACGTCATCAGTATAATGAATGTTAAGTATTGTTGAATAAGTACAAAATGTAAACAATAGTTTTATTAAAATCGTTTCTAGATTAAACCGTCTACAGCTATAGTTTATTGATAAAATTCGTGATATCTCCTTATATGTGCGAATTTATTGCCAAATTTTTATATGGTAGGATGTTTGGTGATACAGCTGAACTATAATATGGGTCAAGTGTGATAATTCGAACAGCATTTAAATCACTGTCCCCAGTGGTAAACAGTGGCTTTAAAGGCCGTCGCACACATACGACGTTCTGTCGCACCACTGACAGACTTTGGATCCGAAATGAATTACAATAGCCTCAGAATAAACACGCTTGTTTATTTCAGATCCAAAGTCGCTTAGTCGTGCGACCGAAAGTCGTATAGTGTGCGGTGGCCTCAAGTTCAACATACCAGATATTAGCCGACATTCTTGAAAACAATGACAACAACGACAACGCGTAACAATGAAGGTCTGAACGTTTGCTCAGTTGATTGGAAAACCTCATGCAGTCTCCTAAATGAAATTCAGCAAGTCAGAAAAAGAAAGGTTGACACAGAGTATAGATTTGGCTGTGTTGATTTCCTCACTATTCCTCACACGAGTACTTTGTATCAACTTGAAGGGCAACCATCGGGGTTTCATAGGTCAATTGTCTTGGTAAATTGACGTTTCACTTTTTCCGCGTGATCAGTCCACGTGATTCCTTGTGCGATACTGAGGGTACACAGGAGTGTTGACATATTTTGGTAACGAAAATGAAAATGTAAACTGTGATCAACACATTTGCATGTTCATTATAGGGTTTGTCGTCTACATTTCTTTCATCATTACCATCATCGTGAATAGCAGAAAAAAAACTCATAATTGTCAGGAAAAAGTTTTATTAACATACCTTTTTTTCTCTCAAATCTGGGATTACATTCTGATTGTTCAAATCAAAATGAAACCAGACATATTCATACATTTCCTGGAGACTAATCTTGCATAGATTATTAAAAAGAAAAGCTTCACCCCAAAATCATTTCTAGAATAGGATATATTAACGTATTGGCTTGCAGGCCACCGAGATATTTAACGTTGGGAAATGCATTCATATTTTCTTTCATGCTTCCTGTGGGCGCTATCATTGCTGAACACATGTTAATTGGCCTTTAATTATGCGGTATCAGGCGAAAGTTTTACCGCGGGCAAAAATTTTGTCCCCCGTCGATTAGATTACAGCAGTGCATGTTACATCTTTTCCCCCCGTAGGACGAAAAAAAAAGCAGAGCGCTGGCCGAATCCGACGCCATGAGATCCCCGCCGAGGGTTCGTCAAACGGTAAAACATGGCCGCGCTCTTCCCCACGTCTGACCCAACAAACATCCCAAACATCCAGCGGCTTCATCTTTCTTCAAGTCACCCTCCCTTGACCCCCCCCCCCCCCCACACACACATGTACACACAGGCACAGAGTTCCTCACACTCTCCACACAGACCATAGTGTCTAGGAATGAGAGAGGGAGAGAAAGGCTCTCTGTGTCTGTGAGCCAGCCATACAATAATTTGTCTGTTAAGCAATGTTAGTTGTCTCTAACATCATTAAGCCTGGTTCCAACGCTACATTTCATGTGCCTTACTCTCCATTACTCTCCCACTAAGTACTGTCACAGGAACTCCGCCTGCCACGACGGCATAGTCATCCTCACCAACCTCCTTCCCCGTCTCTGACCCCCTCTCCTTGCTTTTTATCTCGCCCTTCGTCATCTACCGTAGCTGAACTGAAGGAATTTGTCTTCCAGTTGTGGTAGATATAGGAAACTTAACTCATTAGCCAAGAGCTCATGAGAAACTAAATTGCTCTAAAAGTGGCCCCGGATTGTTTTTCTACATAGAAAAGGCGCGGGAATCAGAAATATTTCTTGTGAAAATTTTCTGCCAAGCATTCAACACCCCATTTCGGAATTCGTTGCGCCATAGAAGCCGTTCCTCGGGCGTGGAGCTCAATCGATTCCATATTCAGCTATCGACACGGGCTGACAGCATACAGGGACACGAGGTTCATTGTGAGAGTCTTGCGATAGATCCAGTCTTCATCCAACAGCTCCTGAATGAATGTCAACTGCCTCACTTTGGACTTAGTACTGTTTGATTTCGCTCTGTCGGAATACAAAGTATCCCTGGTCGTTTTGATTGAACGCTTTTCTTCTTTCCCCAGAAGTTTTTAATATCTTTTGTAAGGTGTCTTATCGCCTCCACCCACCCATACCATTATACCTGAATCTGACGTGCAGTTTCAAAGCACGGCTGATTTGCGCTGCTCGTCAAGGTAATTGTGTTCGCTGTGAGCCACGACAATCAATACATCGGATTATTTTCCGTGGCCGATATTCTTGGAGAACTGAAAACGTTTCTTCTACTCGCGTCATCTCACTCATGCCCAGGGATAGGGGCCATCTCAATCTCTAGACGTTCTAACATTAAAGGAGTATATACTTCATTGCGACCAGTGGAATAGCCATAGTTTGAATGCGCGGACTGTGGTCGTAATCGGAGGATTTTTTTTCCCTTCTTCTTCTTCTTTTCGAATCAACTTCGTGACCGTACCTTCAATCAAGGACCCCCGTGGAATTTGATGCGACCTTTTGCGGCAAACGGCACAAGCGGGACTGATTTCAAAGTCTGATATTCGTCACTTGATTCACATAGCGTCTGCAATCTTCATAACTTGGATATTCCCAAGATGGCGGACCCAAAGAGTCAGGCGAACAAATCTGTCGGCATCCCACATTGGATGCTCCTCCTCTTCATTGCTGCTTCCCTCCTTGTCTTTTCAGGTAGAATATAAAGACATCCCACGAACGATGTTTGGACGTGGTGTGCCAAGCACGCAAACTCGCATGTATGCTGTGAATCATCGACAGAGGATGCTGTGTTTGCTCGTCATATTCTATTAGCAAAAGCCTCGAATTTGTCCCAACAGTAGAAGGGGCGGGGGCCGTCGGTCTTTGTTTCGAATGAGTTAGAAATCCAAATTCATTTCATTTTATTCACATATTTTTTTTTAAAGTCTTGACATGACACATAAATTCACGGGTTAGAAGTTTTGTAGAGACTATAAACAATTTTGGAGTTTTTTTTTTGTGTGTGCCTAATTGGTTTTTATAAAATATTGCATTGCTTGATGTTCATCAGGTACTGCAGAAACTGCAACAGTGATTATTATAATGCATGTTTTCGATGGTATGCACGCCAAAATAATTGACGTCACCGTTCTCTGTTCATGATTGCTATCCCATCCTCACTACTCCTCCCCTAACACCCATTACTTAACTGTTCCCGTAGTCATGGAATCCTGTGGAATGTGGTGCCCTCATCAGCATGTCGAGCGTGTGGAATCCATCATCCAACATCCATGAAATATTGTCAATTTGGCTGAGCTACCGCAACATTTCGATAACATAAATCTGAATATTTGGGGAATGATTTTTAAACAAGACTCCATCTAGAAGAAAGGAGGAGAAAACCCCCTCAATAAGGTAAAAAAAAAAATAACCAAAGTTATGCAGAACGGGGAAAGTGGGGGGGGGGGATGTTGGAGGGGCAGCAGCTCCCACCCCCCCCCCCCCATAGCTCACCGAGAGTTCGGCCTGGAGATTCTTCCCATTAAAGAGGGGGGGGGGGGGTAACGTTGTACATTGCCTTTAAATATACCCCTCCCGCCCTGCTATCCCTTCTAGACTCGTCAGTTGCATCATCGTGTGCTGATCATGCAGTCGTGTCTTGTTTCACAGCATGGCACGCGAACTTCGCTTGATAGACAGCTAAAGGATTGGGATATCATGACTGTGATTAGTAAGCTGACTGTAGCGTCCTTGCCCATGCATCGAAACCACGATCGAATCCAAAACAATCATTTTTTTTTTCTTTTACAAGAATTCTTCGTAGGTTTACTGGTTCAATAGATTACTAAAAATGGAACCTTCGGAGAGTAATGGGTTTCATTGTGACTTTTTCACTGTCTTTAATTATTTGGTGGATATTCTTTAAAGAAGAAAAAATGTGTGTGTGTGTGTGTGTGTGGTGGGGGGGGGGGGGCTTATAAACTACAATGATATTGATTCCACTGACTCACGAGTGCCTGGTATAAACTAAGCTCAAATCAGCACATTGCTTAGAATACTTTTTCTATGTAAGGCTACAACTCCAGATTTAAGAGCAATCATTTTCAAATGATGATAACGAGTACATCACAATAATTATGTTTCAAATATAGGTGTGTCGGAGCAGCAATATCATCCAACTGACTTGATATTCCTACGTTTTTCTTAAAGAGCAATACTATAAAACTACTGTATATCTAGACATAGGCTCCATGATGTTGGACAATAAAATCATCTGAGCGTAAGATAGAAAATGACAGTGAAATCGATTCGGTAGATGGATAACTGAATGCATGGGAGGAGCTAGAGAGAGAGAGAGAGAGAGAGAGAGAGAGAGAGAGAGAAATAGAGATAGAAAGAGAGTGTATGTGTGTGTTAGTGTGTGTGTAGTGTGATGTGTAATTCAACTTCCGGCTACCGCCATGCGCAGGTGCACTCTCCTTTCATACACTGCCACGGGGTTTCCTTATGTCAATGGAGTAACGACCTCTGCTTGAAAGAGCAAGTAATTCTGAATGATATATATCATTGGTATGCTGCTTTCCTTTGCATCTGAACCGTAGGCAAATGCTATGTCATCTGTAAAAGCCTCATTGTTGCAAAAGAGCTCGTGCATTTCTTAAAGTGACCTTAGTTAACGATGCCAAACTGTAGGTATGAAGCGCTAGGTTGAGTGCTGTTCACTATTTAAAGAGCACTATTAAAAGCAGCATGTAGGGACAAAACGCGCAAAACTGGGGGATGAATTCTATTTTCAAATGAATAATCCACTTCCATTATGTATGTGTGTCATCCTCGACACAGCCCATTCAAGGAGTTGGGTAAATCCATGGAAATATGGTACTCATCAATTAGTTGAAGTGAACATTGACACACAAAAGAAGTATCCATAAAAGATGCTGCTTCAAAATCAAATATCTCGCTGAAAATTTGTTAAACAAATCAAGAAAAACGTATCCATATAAGCACTCTATGCACATGCATGTACACCTTATTCATGAAATATCTATCAATTCATTGCGTATATTCCACTCTCTCCCTCTCTTTCGTTGATTCTATGATCTATTGTCTTCCTATCTATGCCTATTTTGCTTGCCTCCCCCACACACATACATATATGCATACATATATTCTATATGAATATGAATATATGGTATTAGTTAGTTAGATAATATGATGGATAAAAGGGACATTGTATTAGCAGAGACTTGTTTTCTGTTGCTCAGAATTCCGTCGTGAGAAGCTGAAAAGTTGAGCAAAAATATTACAAGTTCTTCACAGAGTCCTGAAAATTAAGAATTTCATTAAAAATCATGTGAATTATTCTTGAAAATAATTCTTTGAAAATACGTACTTTAAGTTAACCCTCCATACACTGAAAGCTATCTTTACGTGCTGAGCAAAGTCGCGTTATAACTCTGATCGTGGATTTCGTAATGGAATAATCGACGTTCCTCGTGTACGCCTTCGTACCGAGCGGACGACAAAGAGAAAAAACGGCAAATGAGGCTCAAATTTCGTATTGTATAGTAAAAAATTTCGAACAATATGCGAACAAATTTGTGGTGAAATATCACTTACCCAGCTTTTTTTTTTTTTTTCATTTCTATGTCGCATTTTGGGGATTTCGGCCCATAGGAACCTATCAACGTTCAGTGATATTGTTTTGGGTAGTCACCCATGCGTATAGAATTTCAGTATTACCCGGAATTGCCACGGTGTTCGATAGTACACTGTCGGGCTATGTTATTCATTGCGTATCAGGGCAATTACCCCTCGAGGGCAATTACCCCCGCTAAATACCAACTAGTGATAAGGTTAGAGTAAAGATTAAGGTTAGGTTTCGGGTTAGAGTTTGGGTTAGGGTTGGGATTATAGGTTAGGGATTAAGATTAGGGTTAAGGTCAGGGAAAGGGTCTGGGGTAATTGCGCAGGGGGTAATTGCCCTAGACCCTATTTATTGATTATCGGCAAGTTTTCAATCCCCTCAGAAAGCCATTACAATAACATTATGCTGGCATCACACGATATACTGTCTAAGGAAGATATGAAGATAGAGCTCTATGGTAATGATGAAATCTGCCAATGAAGTCTTTCCACGTCTAGCCATATTTCCGCATGACATGGACATGGTTTCCCTTTATCAATGCCATCACGTAGCCCCCTATGGTATAGTAACTCTTAGGGAGTCACTCTCTGAAGAATAAGAAAAAAAGAATAACACGAGCTCTTAAAAAGACCATTGATTCTATTTTTCTTTTGTATATTTTTTTTTCCTGTAATATCGTCAATAAGCATTTGTAGATTTCAGTGACTGAATGATAACAACCATGAGGATAAAGAACTCGCTGGAAATGGTAGAAAGAAAAAAAAAATGTCGTCAAGCTATGCATTTGTGCACTCTCAAGATTCTCCTTCACTTGAGATACAATGTATGTATGGCGGATGACCGTCTGAGCAAGCGAGTAGTTAGTGGCGGGAATTTAATTTTGCGCATTGCACGAGGTCTTGGCCAGACGAGCGCCCGATGAGCACACGGCAGGGACCCGCTGACATTTCCAGCCGTCTTCCTCTTTATCCTTCCCTAACACCGCTTTGCTATCGATTGCCATCATCGGGTGAATCTTGTTAGGCTCTCCTATTTCGGAAGAATGTTTGCTCCTCCGGCTTTTCTTGAGCCGCCCAAAATCGTTTCCACAGGCATTTTCTCGCATCGTTTCATTTCTGAGCGTTCGTGCGTGCGTGTGCATGTAATAGTGTACATACGTACAGTAGTAGGCCTATGTGTGTGTGTGTGTGTGTGTGTGTGTGTGTGTGTGTGTGCGTGTGTGTGTGTGTTTAAGGGAGGTGGGGGGGGGGGGTTCACTCGGCTTCTGAAGGAGTGAACAAACAGAATTGGCGTCACGGTCCCACCGTGCCTGTTCGCTCCCAGGCACCTATAACCACGCCGAGCGGATTGCATTGCTGCCAATTAGCGCGCGAGAACTGATCGAGATCTAATGGTTATTAGATCATTCTCATTGTAAATCAGCGAGTAGGTCATGATGACGCGTTTGGCAGACGTGAGCATTCTTATATCCACATCGCAGCATTATCCTTGAAAACCACTTCAGCGTCTTTTAAGAGGTGACATCATTAACACATTTTCTAACAGTATTATGTTCTTGTAATGGTTTGTCATACTGTCATAAAATGAACAAATTTCTTCTTTTTTTTTTTTGGTTATTCTTGACAAATCATAGAAAACTGTGCATTAACAGTAGATATTTAAGTGAACAATAAATTAGTGTGCTCAAACAATAAGTCACATGAGCAGACAAAGGCTGAAAGAGACGTGAAGAGATAACATGAAGTTGTTGGTGAATGACAAACATTGAAATCAAAACCACTGAACAGGGGAAGTTTTAAGGAAGTAAATATGTCAGTCAAATATTTACAACGTCATAGAGACCTCAAAATGGTCGTCTATATCAAATAACAGACATCCTGAGTGGATATCGTTGTTACGCATAAAGGAAACCAAGCATTGTAATATCCCCGAATAATTGTAATTTCACGTAATTTGTCTTGGATAATGAGCATGAACATAAAATAATTGATTATGTGATACCTAGTAGAAGTTGATTCATCAATTTGATATGGTTATACAGTTTAAGTGAAATTAATGATATTCCAAAAAAAAAAAAAGGCCAAATGCTCAGTAGATCTAGAAAATCAGTCAGACGATTAAGACGAGTACATTGAGGTACTCATCAGGGGTGGATCCAGGAATTCCGTAAAGAGGGGGCGCCTTTACGAAATTAAAGGGGGGCGCACGCACCCCTCCCCAATTTTTTTAAATTTCTTTTGTTTTAACAAAAAATAAAAGGGGGCGCGCGCCCGGTGCGTTACCGCGACAGATAACTGAACTGATCAATAGCTTAAGGGTGATATTATTCCCCCTGCCTTCGGAAAGAGAGAAGTCGAGTGTTCTTTTGTTATGCGAGAAAAATGGAAATATGTTGAATTTTCTTTATTCTTACTTTATAACGTTGTACACATGTGACATCACAAGCTATAGTAGTCTTTTCATCCAGCCGTGACTGAGGAGAAACTTAAAAACTTCATAACTTTTGAACGGATTGTCCGATTTTCCTCAAACTCTCACTGATGTGTTCTTCAAATATTGCTGCATTCACTCAACCAAAATGTCTATGAAGGTGAACTTGTCCTTTAAATATCAATCTTTATCAAGTCTATATTCTATGCTTTTTTTTCCTTGATAATCTCTATCGTTGATCCTTTCGTTCATCTGTACTCTTCAGTCCTTTTCTTTCTTATTTTTATTTGCACTCTTTACTTTCCATGTATCAGGTAATACTTTCAAGGTGCCTCTTGATATTTGCAATTTAGCCCCTGCTGTGATTGCAAGATTGATGGCTTTGGTTTGAGGCATTGACTCGTTTGATCTGACTGACGTTCGTACTCGTGTTAGTCCAGGCAAAATTAAGTCGTTAGCTGAAGTAGGCCTAGATGTCTAGGCAATTCAGGCAAGGGGACGTAATTTCGTATAGCGTATAAATACCGCCCATGAGGATATGATCAGACGTCAGACATCTTGATCTGCCTTAGGAGACATTGATGTGATTGCAGTTTCATTACGATCGTCATAGCTTACAGATCTTGCCTTCGGGAAATGAAGATTTGGACTGATGAAATGCAAACTGAACTAGATTCTATGTCTATTATCTAAGCATTTGTCGTTCGAAACAGGTTCCCTAAAGAAATGTACTCTACGTCAACATGGACAATATCGTTTGTGATATCTGTAAAGGACTGAAACAGCAAGCCCCATACGCGCAAATGTGTATAGGGCCTTACTGAAAACTTGTTAGTGTGAATAAGTATTGTATTCTCTGTCCTGGAGGTTGCATAAGTTTATATTTTCGTTAAACCTTCTTCACACTTACAAGCTATAGCAATCTCTGCGTCTATATCCATGTGAGGGAATGAAAAATATAGCCATATCTCCGTTAAAGGGGCATTCCGGATGATTTTCATAATTTCACATTATGTAGTACATAAATCAACAGGTCCATGTACAGATTCGTGGAATTTATTGTGGTCCTTGAGAAGAGAAACCAATAAATTGAAAATCTTGAACAAATTACACTGAACAGTGCTGATGACATCAGAGCCTCATATACTTCAGAAATGTAACAGTGTAATTGTATTACAATACCGCTTGCTCGACAAGTTCACCTGTGAAAAATCTATGCATGCCTTCTTCTTTTGTTCTGCTTCCTTGAGCCCCAACTCATGCATTCTTATGGTGAGGCTGTCATGTCATCACCCTTGTTCGTTGCAATTTGTTATAAATTTTGAAAACATTCTCATTCCTTATCCCAATCACTATAAATTCTGCAACTCTGTATTCAGTTTGATTTATATATAGTTGTTCAAATGTAAAAGTCTGAAAATCATCCGGAGGTCCCCTTTAAGGGGATGATATACTTCTGGTTGAGGTGGTGCTTGATATTGCCAACTTTTTGTGAGAAAGAGAAACCTCTTATGAAATATGAAAGAGCATGTTAACTCTAAGAGAGACTCAAAGTTTGTTTGATGAAAATTGTTCTTTAAATGGCTGAAAACAATCTTAAGAAAGGGATCCTAATAAAATAAAACGTGGGACCCACCTTACATTAGGGATTGCTTTGTTTTACTTTATTTTGGAGATATTCTCAGCCACTTTCAAAACCGATTTTCATCAAATAAGCTTTGAATTTTTCGTATGAGGGTTGTATGCTCTGTAAAATATCACGGGGGTTTCTTAATATCTCGCTTTGCTCTGCATGCATTTTACGCATTTATTTTATGAAGCATTATTTGTGTATAGGTTGTGCTGATGCAATAGGATTGCTGCTTTTTTTTTCTGAGTGCTTTCTGCTATCTATCATGAATTGTGCTCTATCCTCTGCATTTTTTCTTTTTGTTTCTTGTATATAATCTGCAGCTCATTTAATAATAGTTAACCCATTTCCTCACTTCTTCCTGGAAAACGTGATTGTATGCAGACTAATCAATCTCTCCCTAGCAGTGGAAAACACCATGTAAAGTCGGATATCAGTAGACTGATTACTGCCTCCACCAGAGAATGTCATGCCAGAATTCCTTGCCGCTTTCTTCTTAATCACTTTCTCAAACATTAATGTATACTTTAACTACCTTCAATATCTAGACAGAAAACTACGTTATGACGTGGAAGACTAATAAGGGAAAAGACCGGAAGAGAAGGGAGTTCTCATTCTTGCCTGTTACGTGCCCCAGATATTCCATTTTACCATCTGTTAGGCTAATATTGATGAACAGTTTGAGATTCAGACGGCCTTAATCATTGCATTAAGAAAACATTTTGCGGGAATTATGTTTAAAGACCCCCTCACCTAATGAAAAAACGACAAGTATTTAACCGTCATACCACAAAAAAAAAAAAACACAAAAAAAAAATATGATGTCAAAAAAAAAAGTAGTTTCAAAACAGTTTCCAGACTTTTGAAAACCCCGATTTGCACATGTTTACAGGTTGTACGGCGCGTTTAATAATTATCATATACATAAGCTTGTATGTGACTTGTGTGTATGCATGTGGGTGTGTGTGTGTGTGTGTGTGTGTGTGTCTGTGTCTGTGTGCCAGAGATTCTCCGTACTCCATTTGCATAACTTTGTAATCACCATGAACTTTCAAAACATTAACAGTCTTAGTAGAACACTGAACACAAACATCTTTACCTTTTGCTTTACTTCTATAGCCGTTTAAAGCTCCCAGCAGCATTAAAGGAAAATAAAACAAACAAGTTCTGTCTCATGTTGTCTTATTTTTCCACTGCTTTGCGCAAATATAATCACTGTGACAAATTAACAACTTTCTCTTAACACTTAATAAGAATATCATCGAAAGAACAGTTAAAGGAATAAATATAATAGTACTTGTATTTATAAGAAAAATACATATTTGTATCGTATCTTGAGGTACAAGTTGAGAAGACCATCATCAGTAAGCGGCTTTTGCTAACTGGGATAACGACCTCGAGCGATATGGTATCTTGTACTAAGTATATTTAACTTTTTTGACATGAAGGAAAGCACATACGCGCGCTTACACATACACACACACACACACACACACACACACACACACACACACACACACATAAAATAAGTAACTTAGACCTAGAGTTTACGTTTAATGGTATTAAGCTCAAGGGGATATCACAAATGGAACTAAATTTACTATATATACTACAGCCACGAAATGAACGTTGATAATCAATATCAGAGAATAAAGACTATGTTCTCTCTTTTTAAGGGGTCATGAATGCATGCAACGGGCTATATCATTACAATTAAATTCAGCTTCAAAACGTCATTCCAAGAAAAGCACTGACTCAGCTTTGAAACGTTTTGAATGAGGGTCACGTCAACTCTGTGGTTATAGATGTTACAGTGCCACACACATGGGCTAGGTAGAATGGGATGAACAATTGTAAAAAGAAAGTGATGTTCAGGTGCGGGTTTCTTCACTTTGTCTCCCTCTGCAAATTAAATTTCTTAAGATCGCAACTGCTGATCTGTAAATTAACTTAACATAAAGTGATGTTATCACCAATGTGAACTCTCTCCCAGTTCACCAGAAGCCTTCACTCAAAATGGCGTCGCACTATTGATGCAGTTTGGAACTATACGTGTCAAAAAAATGTATGTCTTGTATAAAAATGTATGCATCATGCGTGCTATTGATGACATTAATGTATAACGAGTCACTGACGGCACATATGCTTTTCAGTTATATATCATGCAGATAAAATAATTGAAAAAAGAGGAAAGATATATCCAGTTTGGGTAGCACTCGCATACTTTCATGCTTATAGTGTTTATAATCATACTGATTAATTTAAGCCTGCTTGTTGTGTAATCATTAATTGAAGACTTTAAAATTATTTTGGTGTTCAATAAGTTATTATTTTGGTGTTCAATAGGTTATCTTAGAAGGAGACCTTCACAGATTTTCACGCCGTATTCGAATGACAGTAATGGAGCTTTAAAAGAAAATGAATCCTCTAGAAAAGATGCTGTTGTAAAGCTGGAAGTAATAAATGGATCTTTAAAAGAGGGCGGGATGTTGCATGACCACGCAAACTATGAGACACCCAATGCAATATGAAACAATGCAGAAATTGCATGCATTATGTTAAAGAATCAAAACGTTTTGTATCTGTTCAACACTGTCTGCCAGTCTGTTCGCGGGGTCAGGATTAAATGTCGATAAGTTATATTTACTTATGATTTTAGAGGTCTTTGTCAAATTTTTCTAAAGATTACATTAAAAATTGTCATGTGTACCAATATTGGATATGAGGATCAAGCAATAAATATTATGAAGTTATTCTGATAAAACCTGTGTCATTTACCGATGGGACACAATGCAGTTCATCATATGTTGGTGATGTCATCGTATATTATACGATGACGTCACCAGCATCTCATCATCTTCTATCTTCGTTCCTCGATAGCCTACTTTTGAGACTTAGATCAAAATGTACAGAAGGCAAAGGGAAAGTAGTTATGCAAAATCTGTTCGCGGATGCTTCTTGAATTGCGAGGTGCTGTGCAGTTGTATGTAAACCTTTAACTGCTTTCATGATAATCATTTCTCGTTTGGTGAGCCCAACAAACACGTAACTCCTACTATTTTTTTTTTTCAAATCAAAGTTCGCAGTTATGCTGTTTTAAACTCGAAGAATTCTCTTTCTGATACAATACAGCTGGCGGAGAAGTTAATATATAATTTGAAAATCTTATTTAATGAATTTCATTGATATTTCTGACTTTTGGGATGTGTTCTAAAGTACCTTTTATTAATCTTTTCTGAGACAAAAACGATATCAAATTTTTTTACAATACTTTTGTCTCGTTCTGCAGCAAACTTTTCCAAATGGAGCGGCATAGACCTGAATGACATTCGAGGTAAAAAAAAAAAATTGACAATTTTCCCAAACCGAGGCACATTTTAGGGTGTCGTTGGAGTGTGTTTTGCATTCTCTGCATATTGATATATAGCTTTTAGAAAGATTGATGTTTGCCGTTACGGTCATATTCATACTATACTTATACAGAATCCATTTTCGATGGTGCATTGTGGCTTTCTCTCCGAGTATGCTGGAGTACTTGTATGCAACACTCATTAGCATTCCAAAGCCTTGTTCGCCCCTTTTGCCTTTCTTGACATGGTTGCGTATACCTGCCCCCCGATAAATGCAAGATACCCTGGACGCAACAAGAGACTCCGTACTCTGCTCCACAGTGATAGAGCTATAATATTATATCTTGCAGTTATTAATCGAAAGTACTTCTGTAATAATAAATCTCTACTTGGTTTAGCATACACATGCATGCATATAAACATAATATCGACGCACAAACTCATGCATGTGTATGCAACCCTGATTAGTGAAGACGAGGTGTCTCTGTGGAAAAAGAAAATATGAAAGTTTATTCATGACACTAGTGCACCATCAATGTGTACAGCACACTAACTAGCATGTGTCTATAAGCCCAGCCTCCTTCAGATAAAGCAAAATAAAACGTGACCCTCGTTCAATTATTGTACCCGCAATATTCCCTTGTATAAGGACTCCTAATACGGACTGTTTTTATCCGCCAATCTGAGTTGAGACTGATCTTAACACAGTTTTATTTGAAAAATCTTAACATATTTTGATCTAGATATTAACTAAGAAAAAGAAGTAAAAAAGAAGATGGAGGAGAAAACGAATAAATAGAAAATCTGAACCTCCGAATACCCGAGTACAGTGTAGAAGAAATAACATTGTTACGGTAATGAGGCATTCTACAGCAAGGAGACCTCTTAATCTCCAACCTCTGTCAGTCAGTGGTCATAGGGGAGACTTGGTGCTTCGTTTGTGTGTATGTGACATGCATGTGGACTGTCAAATGCTGAACACGTTCTGTCTTGGAGTATTGATACATTAATAAGGTAGGCTGAGAAAGCGATGTCGTAGAGGGGAGAGGGAGGAACTCGCACGTGTCGTAATAGAGGGCTTTCTCGACTCACGATTAATGGCGTGCCTGGGGTGACCACTCGCACACGAATTAGGTTTAGTGCGTGATTTACTTTAGGGTAGAGTAATCTAACCAAGGATATAATGATCGTCAACCATCCTCTACGCTTTGATTAGTGTGATGTGAAATCCCTTACCAGTCATGGTGTGTGTGATACGGTGGAAGAATGTGTGTAATGCATGCCTCTACAACACAAGGGCAATTTTACATATTCATACACCAATGTACACACGTGTGCCCACACACACTGGTGTGCACCCTAACTACTAAGTTTACATACATAATATAAATAATGCGCGCCTTATTGTTAGCGTGAGTGTAACAATGTATGTCCAATCAAGGTGTAGGCTTTCATCACGACTGCAGAGCCAGCTTCACCCCTCTCCCCCCCCCCCCCCTCTCTCTCTTTGTTTCATAAAATACCTTAAAGGGATTGTACATTTTTGGTTGAGACCTAATTTCAGGTTTCTAACATTTTTTTTTTTTTTTTGGTGAGATAATGAGAAACCTCTTATGAAATATGAAAGAGCAAGTAATTCTATGAGGAATTCAACGTTTATTTGATTAAAATTGGTTTTGAAATGGCTGAGATATCAAAAAAAGAGCGATTTTAATCAAGTGTGAGACCACACTTTATTACAATCGCTTTGTTTTACCTTGTTTTTGGATGTTTCAGTCATTCGAAACGTGATTTTCATCAAATAAACTTTGAATTCCTCTTAAAATGGTATGCTCTGTACTATATCATAAGTATTTTCTTGGTATCTCGCAAAAAGTTAAAAGCCCAATTCTCATCTCCACCAATACTGTACCGTCCTTTTAATATATTATCCATTGGAAGCACAAACTAACATCTAGATGTATATAATCAAGATCTAAAATTCAATGATACATTTTGAATTCGGCTTAAGTTTACTTTGAAATTAAAATCTTGTTCTGTATTCTAATCGGTATTCGTATTCACACCTGGAGGAGTATTCGGAGAGACACAAACAAGAGAGACAAACAAAATGAGACAGACAAACAAACAGACAGTTGGCAGAAATCAGCTCACTCCCCTGACTTGCGACTTCAATCTCCTAGTTTCAGCGTAGCTTCCGGAGCGTGACCTGCCTGAACGGGTTCATACTGCATCGGATGCGACATAATGGTGGCAGCCTGAATTCCATCGTTCATGTTTCGTCAAGAGTGGCAGTATGATGGGATCCTTGCACTGCCTGCTCAGCACCTTGTCCATGCATTCTTAGCTCCCCACTCTCTCTCCCACCCCTGTCTGTCTCTCTATATATCTCTCTTTTTTCCTATTCGTTAATTATAAACGCAGGTTGAGGTCTTTCGACGCTTTGCAGTATTACATTCATTGATACGAGTGGTGCGTTGGGGGGGGGGGGGGGGGGCATTTTTCGTTTTCTTTCGTCACCCCTTTTTAGTGTGGTATGGCGGAAGTCGCGTTGGCGTCCAGGGGTAACTGGTTAAACTCTGCCGTATGATAGCAAAAAACGTGTGTATGTGTGTACATGGGAAGTGTGTATATGTGTGGGGGAGGGGGAAAATTAGGGGTAGAATAATCATGAATGCATTTATGGCATTTTTAAAGTAGTTAGCGATGATCTCATACACCTCTTTCCTGTATGACATTTTTGTCGCACTTTCCTCGCCCGCAAATCAACGGACACATCGTGGAACCAATTAAAGGCTGCAGTGGACCACAGACAAGACTCGAGAGTCGCACACCCCCACTGTTCTAAATGCGCCTAATTCGTTTATCAACCCTGCCTGACACATGTGGGGACTCCTGACACAGATTCGACACAGCGCATTTGCATGTACTCCACTGACTAACTTCCCACCTGAACTCGCATGTGATCTACTAACAACCATCCACGACCATCCCTCTGTACCACGTGATTTCAAATGTTGGTTAGGCAGTTTCATCCTAATTCTGATACATATCTCTCTCACATTCTTGTCCTCCGACATATTCCTGTCATTTTCCATTGTTTCCCTTTTCTTATTTCACCTCTTGTTTCAGCCTCTTAATCCCCTATAAATCTTACTCTACTACCGTTGTTGCTTCTGTTATCACTACCATTATGTATATCTCTTTTATATTTATTGCAAATGAAATGATTCTGCTTTTATCAATACTTACTCCAACAATTTCTTCCTTCATCTCCCTCTTCTCACCTACTGCCATGCGTCTTCTTTCGATCCTTTTTCTCTTGCTCCGTTCCTTCTCTTCATCTTCTCCTGGTTTGTCTGATGTTTTGATAATTAAGATGTCCAAATTTTTGGAATCTTAATGACGCAGTGCTATCCTCTGTATTTTCGTGTTTTCACAGATGTGGTGCTTGGTGGCAAAAGCAGTAGAACCAAAGCTGTCAAGAAGGTATGGATATCAATACAGTCGTAATAAATAGTCACTTTTTTGTTGTTCTTCTTCCTGCAGAGTGATGCCCATCTAAGTATTAAATGTTGCCCGTTCAGTGCACCTTCTCATTTGGCCTACTGGTCCACTTTCATGTCCCTCGCATACCATATTGTATATAATTTCCTTTATACCGTATTTCGCATAGCATTCACCAATGCCAGGGAGAGGCCTTCTTCCCACCTCCCTGCATATACTGTATACCCATATACCCATATATTCCTTGTACCATACACAAAATACCATGCACATGCATACTGTGAGTTTTCTGACACTATCACGAAGATTGCTCTATGTTTGCAAGAAGGTGTCCCATTAATTAGTAGTACCTTTAAGTTGTATTCTTTATTAACGTATTAGTATTAGTATAGTGGTGTGCTTATATTTAAAAGATCGGCAAAGTGAGGGGAGGGGAGGTTTTTTATTCAAACCTGCCAATTATGTACGTTCGTAGTGCGCCATAACAACAGAACAATGCATTTTATTTTATTTTTGATGAATATCATAGATTCATATTTTTTCTTTTGTTTTACACCGCAGGACAGCGTCGAGATTGATCAACTTGAGAAAGAGCTGAGTGACCTCTCATCAATCAAAACTAAGTCCACGAAGAAAGAGTCGAAGGACGACGCTGCCAAGAAACGCTCCAAGGCGTCTGCGAAGTACAAGCCTCCTGTCGACAACGACGACGATGATGTTGATGATGTCGTCTCAAAAAGTTCCAAGAAGACGAAATCGAAGACGTCCGCGGGCAAACAGAAGCTGAAGGACGTAAAGCCGAAGGTTGTCGACGACGACAACGAAAGCGATGATTCTGATACTGACTCAGATGACGGGAATAAGGACGATGATGATACTACTGATACCGATGATTCTGATGATGACTCCGATGATGATGAGGACGACGACGACGAAGAAACCCTGATGAATAGATTGTTCAGTATGGTAGGTATATGAATTGGACAATAAAGCTTCGAACAATTCATTTTTTGAATGTATTCCTCTCAACCTTATGTCTTTTCGTTGTTGTTGAAATAAGGGTCATAATCCATCTCCATTTCTTTGCATCGTACCACATAAGACATTAGTGCTCGGCTCGAAGACAAACACTGATTAGAATAGCATGTCATCTCGAAACTCTGTTTTTTTTTATTTGAATATAATTACTAAATTACAGCGTCCTTTTACTTTTGATTTCACTGACATAAAGATGGAGCAAAGGCCATAAACCACTTCATTTACATAACAACACATAACTAGATCATGACGGTTTGCGACACCAGGCTTACAGCAGGTTGGGTTAATTATTCCACATTTGATATAATATATACTGCTATCCTCACGCTGTATTATCATTTATGAGTGTATCATTAATCTATACCAACAAAGAAAATCTATTGGTGCTGACAATAGCTGAACATTAATTTGTGCACTTTGAATGCCAAAGAGGTCACACGCGTACCGACACAATTGTACAAACTCTGAATCGTATGTCCTTGTGATATTGCAACAATTTATATTTTCACCCCAGCAATGATTAACCATTATTCATAATTCTGATTCCGTATTCCTCTTCATTAAAAAAAAGGTTCAGTCGCTGATACCGAAGTCAAAGACCAGGACCAAGTCGTATTACAACAAGGACCAAGACCACGATGATGACGACGACGACGACGAAGATGATAGTGATAGTGATGACGAACATGAAAAAGTTAAATCACGCATTCCAGACAAGGTAGAGAAGGAGTTTAAGCAGCTAAAGAAACAGAAAACGAAGTCTTCGACAAAGTCGGCTACCAAAAACGTGAAGGAGGAAAGTGATGATGACGATGATAGTGATGACGAAAGTGATAGTGAAAGCGACGACGATGAAGATGATACCACGGATACTGACTCGGACACAGACGAGTCTGACAGTGACAGTGATAGTGACTCAGAAAAAGATGAAGACGATGAAAGCGACGATGAAGAAGACAGTGATACTAATTCGGATGACAGCGATGACGAAAGCGATGACGAAAAGGAGACGAAAACCTCTCGGAAGACTGCTAAATCCAAGAAAAAAACTGCATCGAAAGGAGGTAACGTGAAGGATGAAGAAAGCGACTCTGACAGCGACGAGAGTGACTCCGACGACGAATCTGATAGCGACTCTGAGGACGATCCCGAGAGTGATGATGGAAGTACTTCAGACAGTGATGACACCTCAGATAGTGATTCGGATGACACGTCAGACAGCGATACGGACAGCGACACGGAGAGTGATTCGGAGAGTGACGACACTGATGACGACAGTGATGAAGAGAGTGACGACGATAAAGAAGGCGAGAAAGATAGCGATAGTGACAGTGACAGTGACGATGAGGATGATGATAATGACAAAGTTGAAGATCTTGTCAATGAACTGGCGGCTGAACTCAAGAAATACAAGAAAAAGACAGGTGATTAGCCATGCGTTTTGTTTTAATAGTATTCCATCTGTCCTCACTGTGGCTGACACTATTCAGTGCCCCATTGCAAACAATACTTTTTTCGCAATCTATTCATTGTGCCTAAGCCTAGTAATTCAGTAAATTGTTTTGATTTTCAATTATATCTCATCTACTTACATTATTAATTACATTATCAATTACACTATCAATTACATTCATCTATTTCTCGGTTTCAAGTCTGTATATACCTGAAACCCTTTCTCTTTTCCAAAGATTTAAAGGCTTTAATGTGTATTTACCATTTGTAGATGAATCAAAAACCAATCTTTAGTGCTTCAAAACAATTCTAAAATGTGAGTTAAGGATAGAAACAAAAAAATGTAAAAATGTTAATCAGTGTAATCAATGTTTACAAGTATTGTTAAATATATAAAATGTGAACAATAGATATATATTTTTTTTCTAGAATAAACCGTCTACAGTTATGGTTTATTGGGAATTTTAGTGATATTTCCAGACAATTTAGGCTTTATTGCAAATTTTTTATATGCTGGGATGATTTGTGATACAACTGACCTACACATGTGCATTTTTTTATCACTGCTCCCAATGGTAAACAAAACCTTTCATTGGGAGGTCACAACTCCTTAGTAACCACATTTTCGATGTTATCGTCTCCTATACACCTGTCGCTGTATCAATAATGTGTACGCTATTCCGCCTTTGCTCTTATTCCACTTTACTACCACTCGGGGTGATCAATTCAGCAACCAATCGGGCAGTCGATTGGCTGATCTTCTTGATTCTCTTATGTTACATTGTTACATTCTACTTTGTTGTAAATCTTTTCTCCTCAGTTCAGGAAAATATAGAAAGATGGATAGATATTGCGTCAAAAATTTGAATTTGTCGAATAGAAACAATATGCTTCTTTCATCATGATTTTATGTATTAAATTCAACAACACACACACACACTCTCTCTCTCTCTCTCTCTCTCTCTTTCAGGCAAATCAACCAGTCCGACGACGAAAAAGTCATCTTCTCGGGAGAACAAAGATGACTTGACGGATGAGCTGACCAAGATTGCTAAAAAGCTCAAAAAATTAAAACGCAAATAAGGTCACACCGCGCACATAGTGTGCCTAGCACTGCTCAATCACCTGGGTTAACTAAGTGGCAATCTGCAATTTCAAGTTAGATATGGTGCCGTCTGAAAAAAAACAACAAAAAACAGAAACAAAAGAAGGCATGAAACCAGATGTCGCGAGTTTCCAACAATCATAATTATATACTGGATATATAGCATCAACTGGGATACCGCAAAATGTTGTACGAGCTATATTGCATGAGTGAAAGAAAAACGGATGCAATGAGGACAATGTTTTCTGGCATTCCATGTACGAAGGCCATTCAGTATCATTCGTATTATTCATAGATCAAACACAACTTATCCCTCTGTCGGAATCTTAGGGAATGAAATAGGGTGTCAGATGACTATAAGGATTAGTATGTCACAGCATGAACAGGAAAGTCAACCTATTTTACTCGAAACTCGGTGGGATTTCAGATGCCAAGTCTTAGTTCTGCAGCGACGGCCGAAAAAGTGAGTGGTTGTCCAGCAACATGAGACGACCCAAATTATGCCCTAATATTGGACGCTATAGGTTAGTACCATGACCCGTAGGGGAAATGAGACTTTCAACCTATCAAGTGCGTGGGGAATTTCGCTCCCGAAATTATCATGTCAGTATCACTAAACTGACATTTCTGAATTTCATTTTATACTGGAGAAAGGTCACCTCGAACTGGTGAAAGAGAACCAAAACCCAAATATAAATTTGGATTGAGTGAAAGCAGCAATATTGGTAGAACAAATTAGTAAAAGTTTGAGGAGAATATCGGAGAATCGATTCATAAGTTATGAATCTTTTAACGTTTCAGTGCCGTCATCGCTGGATGAGAGAATGAAAGGAACCTTCTAAATTTTGAGGCCAATTTAAAGACCACTTTTTAGTAGAATTCTGCAATTGACCATAACAAGTGTGTATGAACACATAAACAATAATTTTGACTCTTCTCTGCGAAACACGGCCGATTGATAATTATAATAATAAGAAGAATTCTGATAAAAAGATACAGGACTAACCCATGGACATCGGGTCTTCGGGAATTGGTAGGTTACGGACAAGTTCTGCCAAGCCGTGTGGGGACGCGTTTGTCTTGCACAACTGAATGCGTTGTAAATGTCGTAGATGAGATGGTATTACCATACATGTACTTTCATTTCATGTGTGAAAAACGAAAAAAATCTTCGGATACTATAAATAAACGATCTATGCACACACAACAGAAAATGGTGCACAAATGAAGCAATTTGTTACACAGTATGATGGAGCGGACTTCATACGCAATCCAGCAAGAACCGGCGCAAAAACGTTCCAAATTCTTTTTTTTTTTTAAGGCACTGAGTTAGAAACAATGGCTATCAACCTTTCTTTCACGAATTTTTAAAGTGATAGTTGACAATCGTTTTGGTGTATATCTTTATTTGGTACTTTTGTGCAGAAATGGGATATAACATAAATAATAAGAAATAATATAAATCACCGTGACTCCATGATGCAAAAATTACCTTATTAAAATAAAACTGCGTGCAACTGCAACGATAATGTACTTTTACTTATAAAGAGTCCTGTTCTGAAATGAAGTGCTCCTTTCAGGAGACATTCGATGAAAACAAGGGTTTGTGAGACGTCAACATAAGACACAGACACGAAGAGTTTTGTGGCCAACAGCAGTCGAACTCTCAAGCTAATCAGTTCTATCTTAATTGCAGCTAAGCCTCTGATTCAAATTCCCTTATTCCGAAACGGTAGCGCTGTGATAAGTTTGATGACAAAGGCAACGCCGCCTGTTTAGCAACGACATTTGAGTGCGATGCTTCTACTGATGATGTGTTGTATATATTGATACGTTCTTCAATTTTTTTGTTTTGTATATTTGTAAGATTGTAAAGTTCAAGAGATCAGTTAAAAAAAGAAAGTTTTTTTCTCTCTCTTTCAGACCGGTATCGCAGAAAGATGAAAAACCACAGAATATAAGCCTTTCGAGGGGACACCAAGAGTAGATATCATGTACAAATATTATACATACAAATGAAATCGTTACATTACCTGCTTACTAGTATATATATCTTTGAAATAATATGAACAGGTAGGGAGAATCGAATGCTGCAAATTTATCAATGGGACAGCGATCGGAATTGTGAGTCAGTGTATTGCAATCAAATCTACTTTCTTAAAAAAAAAAGACAATTAAAGAAATAAAACCTCGGTGAAAATAATTGGTGTAACGGCAGGGTTCTCCGTAAGTACGATGCTAACAATGAACAGACTGTCCAGGATGAATAAAACCATGTTGTTAGTATCATAACATCATCATCATAATCTTATCTTTGAATAGGACATGAAGGAATGATACTAACAAAAGGGTGAATAAAACCATGTTGTTGGTATCATTACATTATCATCATAAGCTCATCTCTGAATATAAAATTAAGGAATGATACTCGTAACAAATTTCTCTCTGATCTAACATGACGATATAAGAAATTGATGAGCTGGTTATCCTCTTTCGAAAGTGTCCACAACGTGATCACGTGTTGATGTCACAAGATGCAAATGGTACCAAACTGGATTCATCTTTGCCCTGTTCAACCACCGCCTATGTTACGCAGCCGTAGTTCAATGAAAGCAGCAGTTTTTTTCTTTAACGTATTTGAGGGTGTTCACATTTTCTAGTTTTACTTTTTATCTATATGGCCACATTTTACTTCTGTCACGGAATGTTTCAATGATGTCTGTGGCAAAATGTTGGAATAATTGAATTAGGTATAAAGAGGTGTTTATATACTACCTTTATGTAAAACTGCAGTGAATATTTTGATACCTGGTATATGTTTTCAATATACATTTGCGATCTTTGTGGGTTTCTTTTAGACATGCTTTTGATAAAACGGGGCCCAGGTATTGCAGCGGCTGACTTTACACATTCTTTGTTCCTAATATCTGTCAAGACAGATATGTAGGCCTACTAGAAGACTGTAGGGATGACGTTGAAGTACTTCAATCCCTAGATGAGAGTCGACAAGAAAAGAGGGAAAACACCGACATCTAACCTTAATCTTAATTCTCCTCTAGAGATTCCTCCCACATTTAGAACTCTTGTCTGCGTCTAGTGGGAATATCTTCGCATAAAATGGCTTAGCTCCCCTCGCTTGATGTGATGAGCGACTAGATTAATGTATTCCATGTGGATGCATCACGCATGGCACGTAATGGTATTGTAATACTTATGCTGACCATGTGCACAGAAGTCACGTCATCGTGACGCTTTTCTTTTCACACTGCACCGTTTTATGCAAGGCAGAAAATACGTCAGCAAACAGCGGGCCGATAATTAGCTGCTTGGCTTGTCTAGTGATATGTGGTGAAAAGTAAAGAATTATCTTGCAAAGATTAATGACAAAACAAAAGTGTACAGTTCGTTCACGAGCTGCTATGTAGGACGCACCAGATGTTAAGCACGATTCTTCTTATTCTGAACATTTTATTTGCTGTACTTTTTTTAAAGAGTTTCAGTTTTGCATTCCAATAACTGAAATGCCATTGTCTCGAGGAGGCAGATAGAGACATTAAAGATAAATCTCAACTTTAAACCTGTTCACCTTCAGTAAATGCATCCACTACTAGTTTAGTTTATCTGCAAGAATAAAAAAAAAGAAAGAAATGTCATAATGACAGAATAGTAATTGTTTGTTGAATACCTGAGGGCAGTAGCTAAATTGTGTAATTCTATTCCTCAGTTCATGAAATGATTGAAAGACTAAAACAAACTATATTGTAGATTATCACAACGGCGAAAACCATTCTATCAGAATTATTATGCATAACAGCCTTAATAGTTGTCCCAAATAAGCAATATCAATGCCGTAAATCAGTAAGTTACTGATACGTATTTTTACTCGTCTTTGACAAAGCATGGTTTTTCTTACAAGTTTTGTAGTGGAGTTTTTGACTATTTATAAGCGAGGAGTGTGAAAAAAAGGTGGATCCGCGGTCGAAGAAGAGTGGATATGAAATCTTGCCCTACTTTCAGACTGTGTTACTAACCTTTTCTCGTATTAATTCTAAGGCGTTCGCAGTGCAATATTGACGTCCATAAAAATCATGGACGAGAACTCGTTTGAAGTGTTTTGACAGGAAACAAAGAATATTTGCTATGAAGAACGGTAAATAAATTATCTAGCACTGTAGCAACGCACACATTATTGCCGATGACATCACGTCTTTTGCTACTTGGTGTTGGTGATATTGATGGTGGTGGTGGTTATGATGGTGCTTATGTGATAGTGATGGTGGTGATGATGGTTGTGATAATATTGTCAATGGTGACAGTGGTGTTGATGGTGGTAAGGATCATGGCGGTGGTAGAGATGGTGGTGTTGGTGGTTGTGGTGATGGCGGTGATTGTGGAGGTGTAGATAGCTGGTAATGGAGGTGGTGGGATGATGGTGGTGGTGGTGACGATGATTACAGTGGTAGGTATTGTGTTGCTGATGGTGGTGGTGGTGGTGGAGGTAGTGGTTGTGGTGATGGTGTAAGGATGACATGATGGTAGTGATGGTGGTTGTGGTGATGGCGGTGATTGTGGAGATGGTGAAGGTAGTGGTAGTGGTAATGGAGGTGGTGGGGATGATGGTGATTGTGGTGACGATGATGGCGGCGGTAGGAATCGTGCTGCTGATGACGGTGGTAACTGTGTTGGTGAGTGGTAGTGGTAGCAGTAGTAGTGAGGCGGGCGCATATAAGATGATGATAGGGTTAAGTGACGGGGCGGCGATACTGGTGATGAAATCATTGTAATCGTAGCCAGGAAGCAATGGCAAAGCTAGATGCGATGGTAGTGACCATTAATGCCTATAGTGTGTCGGTTTTGGTATTTAGATGATAAACGACATGTTAATAATGTTAAAGGGGAAATCCTGTCCAAATATAAAGTTAGTCTGATAAGAAAGAGTAAAATATTACGAGTTCAGCGGTATAATTTTGATCGAAATCGGATGTAAAATAAGGAAGTTATGACATTTTGAAGTTTCGCTATTTTTTTTTTTTGGGAAACAGTTCTTGAACGGTCAATACTCAGTATAGCCTTTAGCCAATGCGGTCTGGGCTTATGTTCCCTGCGTGTCTGAATCGAGACTAATTGCGAAACAGCAACGAACACAGTCGGAGGGGCCGCAGGTCCTGACGCGGCTCGGTCCAGCGATCACTGCTGTCACGCACACTGCGTTAGTCTATTTTCAGACACTGCTGAGAGGCAAACAGCGCGCGAGGCCTTGTCCAAAGGCTATACTCAGTATGAATATGCAAATGGCAAAGTGAGCATGTCATTCCCTCACAACTTGCCATATAGTTTGTACATAAAATTGTGAAATTTCCAGTTTTTCATTCATGCTGGAGGCTCAAATCCTCGTATATCTAACTGATCACTATTCTAAAGTTATTCAACCAGGAATAACATCATGTTTCAGACTTCAATGACAGAAACATTGAATTTTCGTCTTTCTTTTTTTTTTTTTGTACACAATCAATGGAAAATTGTGAGGTTATGACATGGTCAGCTCACTCATTTGCATATTCCTATCCACTGTACAAGAACTGCTTTGCAAATATTAGCAAAACTTCAAAATGTAATAACTTCCTTATTTTTCAATCGATTTCAGTTAAATTTTTACCGTTGAACTCGTAAGATTTTATTCTTTTTTATCAGACTAACTTATATTTGGGGTGAATTTCCCCTTTAATGTTGTCGAAAGAGGTGGTGGTGATGATGGTTCAAGATAATAATTATCATAGTAATTGCGATGGTCAAGATGGTGAAGGCAGTGGTATGATTGTGGTGAAGAGAGGGAGATGACACTGATAGCTAACTTATATTTGGGGTGAATTTCCCCTTTAATGTTGTCGAAAGAGGTGGTGGTGGTGATGATGGTCCAAGATAATTATCATAGTAATTGTGGTGGTCAAGATGGTAAAGGCCGTGGTATGATTGTGGTGAAGAGAGGGAGATGACACTGATAGCTAACTAATAGGTAAGGTTGGCTAAAATATGGCAAAAGAGTGGTAGTGTTAGAAGTGGCTCTGGTGGTTACCTACTCACGATGTTCAGGGCAAAAGTTCAGTGGAAGAGGTGTAATTACAACGGAGTGCGGGCATATGAGATATTGAGATAGTAGCTGTCTTGGCGTCACATTTGGTATGTGTACGTACAAGCATCCACATCAGTAGTGTGTATTAGCAATACTTCAAGAATCTACACCAGAGCAGAGTACATGATATGCTTCATCATATTGTGAGGGAAAGGAAAACCAAAAAGAACCAATTGCACACAATTAACTGATTTTAGATTAGTAGACTGCTAGGAACCAGTAGAGGACATTTTTTTTTTTCCCCTGCAGAAACAGAGATACATGTATTACAGTATGTGTTGTTGTTGGCCAGATACTAGTATACACACAACAAAAGTATCCCCCTCTCCTAATCAAAATAGCATACTATAGTAACTTTTGAACAAGTACATTTGTCAGGGATAGAAATGCTAATTTATCATTACAGTGATATTAACAATTATTGTAAAGATAACTTTTCATCCCTGACAAAGGGGGGAGGCCCTCGAAAACTTGGAATTTTAAGTAATACCAATTGGCAATTAATGCATTTTTCTATTGTGTCAAACCTTATACTACTATTATTACAAATACATGAATAAAAAAAAATATACATACATAATCTATGAAACAAAGGAAGGGAAAACTGACCAGAAACGAATGAAAACGTGCTAGAAATCTGGAGGTCTGGGGTTCGAATCTCGATGGAAACCCATTTTCTTTGCTCAAAGTTTTCACTATACATACATACACACACACACACACACACATATATATATATATATATATATATATATACATATTTATATATATATTTATATATACATGTATATATAAATAACACAATATAAACACACGTGGTTGTAACATGCAAACATCTCATATTCACTCAAAGATTAGCATGTGCTATGTGCTGACTTGTAAACATGAAATTGAGACAAGGTGTGAAATTTCATGAATTTTACTGTCAGATCTCAACACAAATTTTCTGCATCAAAATGTCAAATAATGGTAGACATTTCAGGATCAATACTGGAAAGGATTTGCAAGAAAAAAAAAAAAGAGAGAGAAAAACTGCTTTCATAATGCAATATTCACACCATAACTGAATATAAAACAGTCCAGGTCACATTCATTCACGAAATGAGTGCAGATAGTGACCACCTACAAGACTTAATAGAGGTCTCATCAAAATTGAAAACACAAAACTTTCTATGTTCCCGCACACACAGTCACACATTCATTCTCTTTCTTTCTCCTTCAAGAACATGGCCTTTTTCACGGCCTCACATTTCCACAGCAGATATACGGACAATTCACACATACAAGCTGACAAAATATTCTAATAGTATCTTCCTTTGTAGTCCACTGTATTTCATGGGGAATATTCCACTGTACCACTGGTTAAACTCTGCAAACCTAGATGTGCAAGTACAGTTCTACCTAGCACATGTAAAGTGGGCTCCCCTTTAATACAGTACTCGAATCATTTCTGCCGCGTCCCTCCACGTTACTGGAAAATCCACAAGGCGATGCAAGTCGGGACTCCGCCAGAGGATGCGTCACTTCACCATTTGGAAGAGTAAGGTTACGGCGAAAATAAACAATGTTAAGCGTAGTGTCCAAATATGTCTCACGCCAGTTACACTGCTGAAATAGCTTCCCCAGAAAGGAATTGTGCATGTACATGCATGGGCCATCCATCCATCCATCCACAGAAAATACGCAGTCACCTCAGTGTCTTACCTTGTCCAACTCATCTACTTCATTACTCATTTCTGTGGAACACTGCAGAAAGCATCCCATTTTTGATGCTTTATCACATGTGAGGCTGCTTACACTGTTGTACAGTACACTGCATACATTTGTAAAGGTAATGGCAAACTGATGTTATATACAGTAGAACAAATATTGCACGGTCTTGTGTTAGCCAACAGGGTGGCCAAAATTTTCTTATCTTTTTGTACCTAACACAAAAAGTAATTACATGTACATAAAAAAAATGTCAAAAGGTTAGAAAAACTAGAAATGTCACTTTGGCGATTGGTGTGCCTCCACTATATTGCATTATTCTCCCAATAAGTACAGTTCGTATTGCCAATGTGAGACCACAACATAATATGACCAGCAAATAATCATTTTCTGGTGATTATTCACCAATTCCAGTGACAATACTTAAAGCCACTTTCAGCATATGGAAAATGGGTGGAATTCTAGCATTTTCACTTGACTTTTGTCCCTAGAGAATCTTTATTTGGTAATACATGCCTACACTAAGTTTCATGAAAATACATTCAGGCATTGCAGAGATAAAGAGGAAGTACTGAAATTTTAGCAGATGACCTTGCCATGACCTTTCACCTTTAACGTGTGCACCCAAAAGATGATACATACGTATGTCAAGTTTCATTTGGATACCTTAAACGGTTGTTAACTTATGTTGTCCACAAAATCGACTACGGATAGACGGGCGGAAGGACAAAAGAAAAAAGACAGATGGATAACCCGAAAACACATTGCCTCTGGCGATACTTTGTGGCAGAGGCATAACAAACCTAGTACGATTACGGACAATAGATTTCCACTCAATATTGTGCACTTCTACCTCATGGAAAACCACATCCAAAACCATGCCCTAGATTTCACGCACTCAAGGAGTCTACTGATCATGACTTTCAAATTCTTTTTACTGTTGCAAACCAAACACAATATCATGAATAGAGAAGGATCGTATACCACTATATACTGGGCTGTTACACAAGCAACTCCAACCTTCCCTCTGAGAAAAAAACAAACCCATTACAATCATCGCATAAGAATTACGCACGCATCACAGATGCTGCCAGAAATAAACCAACGATCATAATATCACAGCCTACAGAAATTGCATGCCATAGAGATCACCGATAACCATCATCTTGTCTCGAGTGATGCGCTATAAGGTAACACGGTACATCTTGCATACTTTAGAGTATTAAATAGCATTACTCTATTGTGGCGCCCACCATATCTGTTGCAGACATCTAGAAAGAAAATCATGATGCAAGCCTCTGCACGGGAGCGCTTAAAGATTATCCCAAGATTAGTGGTCATCCAGGGATCCACTTTAGATCAAAACAACCTCTTTTCAATGCACGGGAGCGCTTAAAGATTATCCCGATATTAGTGGTCATCCAGGGATCCACTTTAGATCAAAACAACCTCTTTTCAATGCACGGGAGCGCTTAAAGATTATCCCGATATTAGTGGTCATCCAGGGATCCACTTTAGATCAAAACGACCTCTTTTCAATGCACGGGAGCGCTTAAAGATTATCCCGATATTAGTGGTCATCCAGGGATCCACTTTAGATCAAAACGACCTCTTTTCAATGCAAGGGAGCGCTTAAAGATTATCCCGATATTAGTGGTCATCCAGGGATCCACTTTAGATCAAAACGACCTCTTTTCAATGCACGGGAGCGCTTAAAGATTATCCCGATATTAGTGGTCATCCAGGGATCCACTTTAGATCAAAACGACCTCTTTTCAATGCAACGCGCAATCTTTTCAATCAAAACCATATCAATGAAAACCTCTCCAACACACTACTCATACTTCATTTTATGATAACAATCTGTAATTACTTTCTCATCATCATATCACTTCACTTCCAACATATTGTCATTCCCCAGTAGCTTCTGAATACAAGTATTTTATCACAGCAGAGTCAACTCTGATGATTCTTCATTCCAACATATTCATTAAGTACATTCCTGTTCAAGTTCTGAATTTAACAACAGTTTTGCATGTCCCTGTACTAGTTACATTATGCTATAAGGTTGGCAGTTTTGTTTTGTTTTTTTTTCTCACAGGTTATACATTTCCAAATCATACAGGAATTTATGAAAATGTAAAAGTTTTTAGTATCACATTGTGGCCTCTAATGAGAGGTCAAATCAAAGCAAAACTAACCTTTAAATATTAGCAGAAAAAAGAAAAAAAGAAAAAAAGGCAAGACTTTCTGAATCTGAATCCAGTCTCCATGGGACTCTAGAAAAAGGATAATGAATTACCAGTACCTAACCATCCTTTGAGATCACAGGTGCATCACTTATGTGCTCTCCCATCGAAGCATATCGTTTCCATGGCAATTGGCTTGGGATCTGGCACTATTAAGGATCATACCAAGCAAGGGGGATATGCCAATTGCTCTTCATTGGGTTGTTCCCATACAATTGTAATAATGGAAGCAAAGCAAACAGATAAAAGCACACGGAAACCAACAACAAAACAAAGTAAAGACAACATAGAGCTTCAGTATTTCATTCAACTGCTCATTCTCCCAACCCCCCCCCCCAAAGAAAAAATCCAAAAAACATTCTTACCGACCTTTTCAGTATCTCAACTTCTCAAGCACGACAGAGCATGCTATAGACTGCATCCTATGGAGGTCATATCACACAATAAATAGTGGCGAAATTCGGTGAAACAACTACCGGTAGCTAAGGCCAGGGTGGAGCGTCCACTAGCTGTTAGTAGAGACATAGGAGTGGAAGGCCACGCCGAAGGAGCTGGTGATGAACCAGGCGACGCAGACCCACCAGATGAGAAAGGTGAAGACGCCCTGGAAGAAGACGGGCGAGAAGACCTGCTTGAGCACCGACAGGGCAAAGGCGATCTGCGCCTTGGCCTCCCGCACGGGGTTCACGTACGCCGCTATCTCCTCCACTACTGACGAGCCCGAAGATGATGACGACGATGACGAAGGAGCTGGCGATGGTGTGACTGGCGGCGGCGCAGTCGAAGAATTGGTTACGTTTTTTTGAAAGTTGTCAAAGATGCCATAGGAGTATCCCGCTGCATATAAAGATTTAGAAAAATTATACGACAAAAAGTTTACCGACTATTACACTTTCAATGGTAGCACCCAAATATGTGGTTTTAAGGGTAACGGAGCATGGATGTTTCCCGAAGGTATTGGGCAATATGTTCTGCATGGAACTATCTGCATGTAGGACTGACAAGGACATTAGAATGAATAGAAATAGACATTCTGAAAGGTTCTTATCTCTTGTCTGAAACCCTTAACCCTTCAGCAACTGAAGATTTTGTACATGAAGGCCTATTTTAACCCTAATCCCACCAGGTTTTTTGAGGGACTTGAAACCACCGGGGGGGCTTTTTGGCCCCCCTTCAGATCTCAGTCGTGAATTTTTGGTGAACATATTCTTTTTAATACCCTCAACAATAATATTGAAGAAAAAAATTTGGCTTGATAATCATTTCTTATGTATTTTATTGTTTATTGAATTTTTTAGGTATTTCTTTGTTTTTTTACTTTTTGTTTTTGTTTTTTCATCAAAATTTGTCGCAGAAACTTTTTAAAGCATAATCAGGCTAAAATAGATCATTAACAGCCATTGAATTAAATGCAAAAACACAATTTACATTGGATTTGTACACAAAAATCATGTTTTTGAGCAATTTTTGGGTCGACAAATTTTTTTCAAAGGGGCGTGGCTTCAAAACGGTATGCCCGGGAGTGACAAATTTGGTCTCAAAAGTTGCGTGATACTTGAAAAAAAAAAAGTCATAAAATGTTGCGGCGAGAGCATCACGCATTAAGGAATAACCACGCAAAACGTCGAGGGGGGGCCAAAATGGCCCCCCCCCCCCCCCATCCATTAGCTTGGACACTTAGAAAACACTGCTCTTTCACACTTTCAAACATGAATTAAAAAAAAAAATGGCTAGAAATGATTTGAATATGACAATCACGGTTCACGATGAATTTAGAATCATTTGATATTGAATGTGTGGTCTGCAAATATCAACACACGGCTCTTGACTGATGAGATTGCAGTCTTTGCTGGACCCGTTCTACAATACCTGATGTTTTCAGAATACAGGCAAAGCAGAAGAGAAGGATGACTGGAGCGATGTACTGGAGAGCCACAACACAGAGGTAGTAAAAGACTCGGATGACCTGCACAGTGACATAAAACAAGAGGTATTCATCAAACTCACAAGAAACAATGTGGTTCTGAGGCTGCTTAGAGAACAAAATTCTTGCATATTGTACGCACATACCATTGGTACTTACTTTTGGCCACAAATGCAAAAAACAAACAAACAAAAAACCACTGAAAAATAAAGAAAGGCTCTTTGTATAGTATACTGTAAACCAAGAAATATTTGCAGCATTAAATTTTTGCAAATAGGAGCCAATGGCCTTTTTTTTTTGCGAAATGAAATATTTGCAAATTGCAAGTGGTATCCAATAAATTATAGCACAGACAAGAACTTTCGTGAATTTTGGCTCTCCTGAAATTAAAGGGGAAGGCTAGTAACTGATCAGTGGGAA
The DNA here is from genome assembly GCA_033980235.1 of Diadema setosum. Taxonomy (NCBI): domain Eukaryota; kingdom Metazoa; phylum Echinodermata; class Echinoidea; order Diadematoida; family Diadematidae; genus Diadema; species Diadema setosum. Next base: position 21,035,341 of record CM067067.1, read on the forward strand.
TCAGTGGAAATGCTGGGAGATGATTGTTCCAATCCTTATGGGAGTCATTCAAGAGTTCATTGTATATCTATTGTTGTGTGAAAATGATTTGCTTCAGAATGGTCTCATATTCAAGTAATGTGCAGTTTAATGCTTCCAGGTTAGCGTCCCTGGTCAGGGACGGAGCATTAATCTGCACATTACTTGAATATGAGACCATTCTGAAGCAAACCATTTTCACACAACAATAGATATACAATGAACTCTTGAATGAATCCCATAAGGATTGGAACAATCATCTCCCAGCATTTCCACTGATTCCCACTGATCAGTTACTAGCCTTCCCCTTTAAAATGCAAGCGAACATTTCTAATTTTACAGCGTGCCGCAATGTGATTTATGTCATGTATTGTATCAATAAGAGTTTACATCATCAAGGATGATCCACGAGGGCTAGTTAGAATGCTGCAGCAACATGCCATTAGTTTTATGCACCATTCTAAAAGATGCAGGACAAGTGTCATGACACTTTATACTGATGACATGCAGAAGAAAAGACATTTGCAACCTACTAAAACCTGGCTATAAGATTTTCATCCTTTAATTTCAGCTCTACAAATTTGAATCTAGTGATCCTCAGTAACGCTACGATAGCACCAGAAAAGCACCCGGGACCCTCAAGCTTCCAGGGACTGGACCCTGCCCAGAGGTACTAGAGACTTTGCCCACATGAATAAATGCTCAATAACAAGAGCCTTTTCCCTGCAGCATGCTAAAAAATTTTGAAGTCATGAATTATTCTATAATCTTTGATAAAATTATCATCACCGTCATCATGACAAAAAGAAAAGCACAGAAAAAGGTTTATTTAAAGCCATCTGTAGCAACCTTCTTTTGGAGCTCCAAGCTGTTGATGCGACCAGCCTCTTTCCTCATCTGGTCAAACCTCTCCTGGGCCATGTTCAGGTAGGCCTGGAGGTGAACCGTCATCAGCGATATCCTCAAGAGAGCAAATGCTGGGATAAAGCTGAAGCGGACAATGTCGAACGTCTCGTCACTCATCCTGGCCGAAGAGAGATATAAGGCTAATCACAATAATTAACCCATTGAGGATCGATGGGCTGATTTTGCTACAACGCACATTTCCCATAGACACTTGTCCAAGTATACTCGGGACTCATCTTCAATGGGTGAACATTGCTTACAGAGCGCATAACACAAAGTGCATATGTCTCTATCCCCTAAAAAAATGTAAAAAAGATTATACAAAAACATGCAATTCCAATTATAATGAATTACAATGATGCAATTCCATTCACAAAGAAGAAAAAAAAAAGTGAATTCATTGTGGAGGATGGACGAACACAGAAGCTGGTTTGACATTTCATTTCTGGCATGCCATGAATTCACAAAGAACATCATCACGTATTTGTTTTTCAAAATCAGGTTACTATAAACCTACGTGTAACTGTACACCAAGAGACTGATTCATCTTGAAATACATGTACTGTAAAACTGTTAATCTAGAATTTCTTCATGTGCATTTTACGCCATTACGCAAATGCCGTGAGAGTGAAGAAATTTACATGCATGCACAGTTCTTATCTAAACTATAAACACTGAATGCCAATGGCAATTCACAAAAATTGTATGCCTCAAAAAAGGCCACCGGCTCTAATTCATGAAAATTTCATGTCATGAAAATGTCTTGCTTTACCATACCAGGATTTCAAACATGCAAGAGCGTGAGCTTATTATCATTTTTTTTTTCCCTGAAGATGCCATCACCTCAAAATCTGATGAGAATTAAGGGGGTTTTTTTTGCAATGAAAGTGTAAAACATTGTTGTTATTCCTGGCAGAATGCCCTCAAAATATTCATAATGATCAGTCAAATATATTAAGAAATGAGAATGGGGCATAATTGCATTTGAACAAAGAATGGGAAATTTTTAGAGTTTGGGTACAAACTATACTGCAAGTTGTGAGGTAATGACATTATCAACTCAATCATTTGCATATTGACTGTTTACAAACTGTTTTGTAAAAATAAGTAAAACTTTACGATGCCATTCCCTCAATAGTGTTTATAGTTTGATCAAATTTTCATCATTGTACATGTACTAATTTACTCCTTCTTATCAGACAAACTTTAAACTGGTCAAGGATTTCCCTTTAAGTGACTGGAGAAGACTGTTCTCATTTGTTATAGACAAGGATGTATTGTGTGCTTCTGGTGTGAAGAAAGGACACCACTGAATGTATTCAATGGTGCTCTGCAGCATCCACTCACAGGGCTTCCTCTGTGACATTGACCTTCTTGCCCAGGGAGGGGCTCCTCACGTAGTCCCTGGCAACTGGCTTGACCCACAACAGGGCAATCATGAGTGGAAACAGGAAGCTGGTGTGGAGGAGGATTCTGGGAATGATCGGAGATAGAACAGAAGAACGCATTGCTGAAAACTTGATCACATTATTTCAGTTTCTAACGACAGTTTAGCTATACAAGACTCTTTCATACTCTGCCTACAAACTACATGTAGCTAATAATCAGGCAGTGGCAATATCAAACACTCTCCTACACACACACTCACATTCTCATGTGAGAATTCAACTGGGGATATGACAGTTTGCTCAAGGTAAGTGGGCATATTCCAATTTTTCTGAAAAACATAATTTGTTTATTGCGATGAATTCACTAAACTGAAATTGAAAGCCATCCAAAATATTATTCATATTAATTTTTATTGGTAATTAGAAAATAAGGCTTCATGTAGTGTATAGGTGCATATTCAACAATTTAGGATACATGAATCCTTTCTAGAATTTCCAAATTCGAATAGTGTGACGCATTATTGTATACAGTATAATTTAGCAAGTCTTTTTTTTTTTTGCGAATCGGGAGTTCCGCACTTTTCGCGAGTGGTTAAATTTGTGATTGTGGTGCACACTACTGAAAGGAGAAATGTTCGCTTGCACATTACAAAATGTCAGGATCAGAGTTAACATTTTAATGTGTTATTAAATTTGCAAACAGCACTTGACTCATGAAATTCACAAAAGTAAGAACCTTGCAAAATATTCAGCGTATACAGTATTTGCCTACATGCAGGTCATAGATGTGCAGAAGAGGTAAAGTGCATTATATACCCTTTAAGGTTCCCTAGAGCCTTAAAGGTACTAGCCCACATTTGCAAACCCACGAAAATCAAAACTGCATAAAACAGGTCCAATATGACTTCAAGTACAAGTTATAACAGTAACATACCTCACCTGTCGCTCTTTGTCTATACCATTCGATAAAAGAGAGAAAATCATCGTTTTAAAATCAATTTTCAAACCGGGTCAACCCGACCCAAAATCGAATTACGAGCGCGGGCTATAGCTACGTACATTGTACATGTAACGTAAGTGGACCGGAGCTAGCGAGCGTTATACGCATGCATACGGATTACGGTGCATTTTCATTTATTTTTATGAAAGTAATGGACTAATTGGAACGAAATTTTGCACAGGTGTTACTGCAATCATACCCAAACTTCATGCTACATGTAACTATGAGACCAATTGCTGCAGGTTTACAAATGTGGGCTAATACCTTTAAGAGGGCACTTTATCATTTGTTTTACCTACTCTACACAAACAAACATTTGCCCGGTATGAAATGCATGCTTAGTTGCCTGGAATGAAACACAATATCCCTGATTGAAGCCATTTAAAAAGAACACAGACACGCACACACAGATGAACATTAGTATTCACACTGCATCTAGCACTCACTGCATGTGTGGCAGGTGGGCATTGTGCCTCAGAGAGTCGACATGCATCTTGGCCAGACGCAGCCCAGGGAACGTGAGGAAGGCACCCAGGAGGGCCGCCACCAGTGCCAGGATGAACTCGAACGTGGTCCGGGACATGGGGCCCTGGGACTCCAGCTCGCCTTGGGCTAGGTAGTCGCTGGCCCCCCTCAGGAAGTCATCGTAGGCTGTACAAACGTGTTCAGAGATGGAGAATGGGCTCTTGAAAATTTGTGTGTTTGTGCAGTTCTGAGTCCCTTGTCTATACTTGTCTATATATGACAAATCAAACTAGTCAAAGCAGTCAGCACAGTCTTATCAAGCAACTTTTGTCAATGTGGCAAGTTGGAGTGAAAAATTTTTCAATCGTATGTCACAGTAAATTTTCACTTTTATTCAGTTTCAATTGATAATGCACAATCTTTCTTGTATTCTATTACTGCATCGCTATATGCAATTTGCTCTTTTTAACAGAGCAAGGTATCATGGATACCTGTTTTGTCTGCTTATCTTAGTTTCCTCAGTCACGCCCATCATTTTTTGTTGTTGAACATTTTAGCTTTTTTTTTGTCGTTTTCATATCAGAGGCATTTCGTTTGCAGTCCAATGCTTACAAAAATCAAATATGTGATTACACTGAACTAACTTCTTTGCAGACAGAGACAGATGATGCAAATCATTGTCAATTTTATTTCAACAGCTTACTTTCACTTTACAATTGAAAAAAAAATGATAGTTGTTATGTTTTTCTTTTAACCTTTATCAACACCAAATTCCAGGTATGTCTCATCAATGACAATTACTGCCATGGCAACGACCAAGAAAAGGAAGCCGAAGGTCACACACAGGGCCATCTCTCCAGCATCCTCCGACTTGAAATAGAGAGAGGTGAGGGAGAGGAGGATGTGCCTGGAGGATGAGGTGGAGGTCAAGGAAAATATCTCACTACAAAAATTACATCTCTCCATTGAGAACAGACTGGTTACATGAACTGCAAGATAGTGAGTCAAAAGAATGCCCAACCCAAAGCTGCCAAGCAATCACCTGTTAAAGACTTAACCCTAAAAAGACTGGGGGGGGGGGGGGGGGGCCTAAATGGCCCCCTCTCGACATTTCGCGCGATTACTCTGCAACACGCAGTGCTCTCGCCGCGATGTTCTATGACTTTTTTCTTTCCAGTTTCCTTTTTAGGGTTAAAGCTGATACATAGTTCTCAGACGGGCTCAAAATTTATCTCTCACCATCTGGAATTTGTTTGCTATTCATCAAACGGCTCTACCAAAAACTTGACTGGCTGACGCGATTTGCTGGGATAGTGAGTTGTTTTGGAGTATTTCGAGATCAAAAGTGTATCATAGTACTTACACAACTTTTATTCCGGAAGCACCATCCCCATTCAGTATTACAGTGTAGGTAAGAAGAACATTACCAGTACATGATGATCAAATTGAGCCCTAACAGTAGTATCGAATCGCATGCAGCTACAATGTAATAAGCTGCATTTGATTAACTCATATATAATGGATACAGCTTACGGCCTGATATAATCCATGAAATGATTATAAAACATCACGTAGAAAACCACGATCGGGTATGCTTTAGGACTGCAATACTTGCACTGTACCTATCTCAGTAATATATCACATTTTTGTTGTTACCAAACTGAAATTGTGTTATCACAGCAATATTTCACACACTTTCTGTGCATATGCCTCAATTTTACACCAGATCTTGACAGAAATTCATCAAAAGTTCAGACATATTGGAACTGCGTTTTACCTTTATGCCATGTGTAATAATAGCAGCAACATTATAAAAAAAAATAGTACCCAGACAGATTCTTCAAAGGATACAAACTGAAGGCCACGCCCATTATCATCCAAATTAAGCTGAGGTTGAGATCCCCCTGGGCGTCGACCAGGGCGTAGTACACCTCCGTCACCGCGTGAACCACCGTTGCCATCAGCACAAAGTCCACCAGCCACCTATACTCGCCATAATAACGGATCTGCGTGAGATGAGCTGGATGAAGTGTCTCCGTGGTCAGTTCGATGTCCAGATTCTTTGGCACGGAGAAGGTCTGCACTTGGGTGCCAGACACGGACGACGCAGCGCCATTCCGCTTGCCTGCATTCTCTGGCCTGAATGTAAAAAAATGTTTTGACTGTTCAGTGCTGGTACTTGCACTGGTAATATACTCTCTTGTAAGCAACATTATGAGGGTTTTGAGACCAGATGCATTCATAGTTTTCCGATATTGAAATGTACAGTTGATTTGCACAAAGTCAAACTCACTGTCCTTCACATTTCATGATATTATATCTTAAAAAAACATAGATAGACACCACATGATTAATTTTCATGGGCAATCAGTAAAAACTGAGGAAGTAATGGACTTCTACCTTCAAATGTTGTTTTTGGTCAGTACAATGCATAAGAAAAAAATATTGATCTCCCTTGAAAAGTTTGAGTATTGAAATATTCATGATAAATGCTACTATCATAGTCATAGTTGACTTGTCATAGTCACTTGTCATAGTTAAGGGTGATTATGCAATTCTTTTTGAGAGGTCATAAACATTCAAAACTTATGGAAAACATTGAGTCTTTGAGGTATAAATGGAAAACACACTCACTTCAAAGTGCAACACACACACAGCTAGCACAGAACAAGCCTTTTTCTCTGCACTTACTTGTCTGTAATTTTAGACAAGCATAGCTACGACAGAGATGTCAGCAGAACAAATCTGACCTCTATTTTGAATACCGAAAAGAGAAAACCAACTGGACCTTCCTGTTATATATAAAATTTACATTGCCATTGTCATATGAATTGAACTGTTGTTGTGGCATCTGCATCTCTATATATGAGTTAGGAATAAAGAACATCGACAAGCAGACACCAGCTCATACCTATTTCTTTTATGCCTGCCTCTGCCCTGCACAATACCAGCTGCCTTCTTCAGTTCATCATCAGATGGGTAGTTGAAATATTTAAGATTGCTGTGCGAAAAAAGAAAGAGAAAATATGACGATCTTGGCCATAATGACAAGCATCATAGAAGAATGAAAGCAAGGGAAGATATCTTTAAAAAAAGGCTCATTGGACCGATACAAATGAACTGACAGAACTGATTTTCCACTGCTGGTTTCCTGTCAAACATTGCATAAAGTACCTCACCCTACTGGTCACATGACCTTGACAGCATGATAGTATACGAAAGTCATATTAGATATGTCTTTAACCTGTTGAAGACAAACTGAGTTTCCTTAAACATGCATTTTCCATTTGCCCAAGCCCGAGAATACTCAAGACTAGTCTTCAACAGGTTAACAGTTGTCTTGACAATATGATGATATATCATACATAAAATTATGTATATAACCTTGACAATACGATGGATATGACTGTAATATTGGATGTGTCTTTTAACTTTTGCCTAGACAATATGATGATATATGAATGAGATACTGGAATTTGCATCTCGGTGTTTAGCATCTCAATATTTGTCTCTTTCGTTTCAAACTTGTACTGTTGCCTTTTGTTTCTTAAAATAATACACATAGAAGCCTATAGTTTGAAGGTATACTAACTCCATGAGTCCTATTTTCCTCAAAAATACAAACATGCATTTTGGCACTATCCAATGGCATGGTCTACAAGATAGCCTTTGCCAATGAGATTATAGAGATTTCCCCTGCTGATCAATTTCAAGCAAAATCAGACACAATGAGCAACTTACCCTCTGGTAATCAGCCACTGGGCAAAGGAGTGGTAAGGCACGATGACCTTCTGCATTATGCTGGACATGATGAGGGTGAAGACCAGCTGGGGGCCTAGCAAAGGCTGGAAATACAAATGAGGGTAGTGTGAGAGAATAAATTCTTAACTTGACTGAAGAGAAGACAACAACTGTAAAGTGGCAAATACAAACAAGTGTGGACAGACAGATAATCAACCGTAACACTAAATGCTGGGAACTTGCAAGTACAACGTACATCGTGTATAGCCAGATCTCAAGGCGAAATACATGTACTTGGCTAGGCTAGTTTAGAATGACAGTCTATACAACAGAGGATCATGGGTTAGATATGAGCTACGGACTGACGATACAAAAATTGTATGTTTGCACAGGGAAAGGGAGAGATAGATTAAGACTGTAAACACAAATTACTTGCATTTTTTCAAGTATATCCTGTACATGTAGCTATACATATACATGTATTTCCTGTGAATGTGATAAATGATCAGGTTTACAAAAAAGAAAATGAGAGTAACTGCAGTCCGCTATGTAGCTTACCATGCTGTTCTATGTCTCTGATATCTCTGCCTGATGAAAAATTACCAAACGCTGTTTAACAGGTGTTTGAAAGGAAAACTGTGAAGAGAAAACAGAAATAACAGTAACATTACAACCATGATACTGTACAATGTTCATACCTGATCCGAATCTTTATGGCTAGGGAGAAAAGTGCAGTGTACTGTAAAGCGACTGAATGGAGAGTACGGTACTAGCTAATCCCCTAATCTCCAATGTGATGTGTCGGCATGGTCTTGCTTTTGGACTAAACATGTATAAATATACATGTATAGGAAACTAGCACTACTGACCAGTAGTGCAGTACACTATTATAACATGCTACCGGTACATCTTTTACCACTCATGAACACTATCACTAACTCCAGAAAAGGATTTCTCAACTTCTTGTTGTTGTTGTTTTTTTTTTTTTTCTGTTATAGACCAGTTCTTGTGATACATGTGGGGTGCCTCAGTCAGCAGCCCAGTACTCATTAGGTGAAATCCTGTGATCCTGTGCCCCCCCCCCCCCCCCCAAAAAAAAAAGGGAGACAAAGTGAAGAAACTCGCACCTGAACCTTCACGATCACCCCTCTGAATAATATCTTTCTTTCATTTAATATGCCTTGTCCGCCTTGGACTGCTTAACATAACAATGTTGGAACTTTGGAGCTTGGGTGGGTAGTTTATTTGTTCCATGTTCATCATGTAGGACAGCCTGGCACTGGTGCAGTGGTGGTAGTGTCGCTGCCCGGAAAGCAGTTGATGACAGGTTCAAGTCCCACTGGTTCCTTTTTCCGACATGTTTGTTAATTCACAGATCAGCAGTTGCGATCTTAACAAATTTAATTTGTAGAGGGAGACAAAGCTAAGTTAGGCACGCTCATGAAAAAACTTAAATTACAAAATGCGTCACAAACTTACCTTATACCTTTAGGCCTACGTGACAGAACTAACATACTAAACCTAATTTAACAGAATCTCAAGCCTAAAGTGCGGAAACTCGCACCTGAACCTTCACCCCTCTGAATAACATCTTTTTTTCATTGTAACGTTATATCAACATTGTAACGTTAGGCCCAACAGCATACACTGTAGATCTAGTTAGCGTTTGACCGAAAGATCGGTCTGTATCTGTCCGTCGGGGAATGTTCCGCGGAGACTGTCCGGAGGACTCTTTTGTATTTTGCCATTAACGCTGTCTACGGAGGACAGCGTTAATGGCAAAATACAAAAGAGTCCTCTGGACAGACGGATCTTTCTGTCTAAGTTAGCATGTGCATCCGTGCATTTGAAGCAAGGCTACACTAGTTAGGGTCAAACATAGTTACTTACCACTCATCCTGTAGTAGTGTAGATTGATTCTAATTACACCACACGCAAGACAAGTATAATTTTACTATAAGACCCTTACTGCGACCAGCCCCATACGCAAACCATGGGGCTGCTGGTCGCAGTTAATAAGACCCTCTAGAATTCAAGGCCTAGACGCTAGTGTCTACACAACTTGTTGGGCTTGAGGTGAACTCGGAGCTCGGAGACGTCTCAAATCAACATGATCAACGTAAAAACTATAATATCTAGAATCTAGTCTATATACACAGGTGCGTAAACTTAAGGTAGGTAGGCTCCTACCTAGATCTATATTTAAGCCATGGCAGTAAGCTCAGTAAAATTTACTTGCCCTTTTAATGTTCTTCAACACAAATTGGAAAGTCACAGTGCTCAGCTCTCCTCATAAGCCGGTACTCGGTAGCACAGACGGAACTTCGGAAGCTAGCTGGAAGATGCTGTAGATTTCTATGTGTAAGCTGCAAGATTTGGAGGTCAGTAGTAAGCTGGACTTGCGCAAATCTCTAGTAGAACAGCATAGCAGCCAGAGAATTCTTTTGAGCTAGCCTGCTGACTACCAATACTTGGTTTTGGAGAAGTCGTTTGACCGCACGGAGCAAAATTGCGTGTTAAAGAATTGACCGGATATAGCATTTAAAACAGCACGCATAGATTTCCACTGAGTATGTGTACTTGCATGCCTGCCGAGTTTTCCTAGACCCATCAGTGCACTGAGACCCATTATTGAAAGACGCCATCTGCTGATCGTACAGCTCCAATGTTCCTCAATTCAAACTTTTACCACCGCGGCGCTCCTCATTTTTTGATTATGACTATCGCATAAAGCCAAGGTGGAGAGGAGAAAATCTCTTTGTAGAGCTCAGTGGTGCTGTCCAATACGGGACGTCGGAAGTTCAAGAGATGGAGTTACAACAGTTTCCCTTTGTCACTGTCACTGACAAATATTTGAGGTATAATAATGTCTTGGCAATACTGGAGCTGCCCCACAGATATGATTCAAAGACAATCGATTCATGTGTCATTGCATAATGACCAGCCACTCGAGATCTCTATGGAAGATAATTTCATGTCTTTATGATGGTAATTAGGCCTACTTTTCCCCGTCCCTTCTTTTAAAAGATTATTTCCTCTAAGTATAGGCCTACATACTGGTAGAGACACCGGGAAGCGCTGATTATCCAGGCCCGTAGCCAGGATTTTTCAAGAGGGGGTGCGGTCACTAAAAAAACGGACCTTCGGTACCAATACCAATGATGACACACACACACACACACACACACACACGCTAATATATATATATATATATATATATATATATATATATATTCTTTGGACGACCGAACTACAAAAGTTGTATAAGAATTTGCGCGCGAAGCGCGCCGCAAATTGTGAATTTTGACTGTTTTAATGACGTTTTAAAGTCTCGAGGAAATTTGTATTTTTGTCTGTTGCATGCAATCGCGTTACGGTATTTCATCTCGGAAATAGTAAAAACTCATTTTGCCGGGAAGTTGCAAAGTTTAATTGTGTTCGAGACTCTGCGCGCGTAGCGCGCCGCAAAATTGAGAATAGTGATTTTCCTGGTGTTGTTTTAACTTTTATTTTTTCTATTGTATACCCGCGTTAGCAGGCCTGAAGCCTGGTATGCGAGTTTGTCAAAAACGAAAATAAATAAGAAAATTTTTAAAACAAAATGAATTGTAAATGTGAACCATTTATATTTTGCCTCCTTGTGGTAGGATATTTCCAGCATTTCCGAACTTTCAAATAATCATTTTAGATTGATAATATTAAAGGTAGTAGATCCGATTCGCAAACATCTCCAATATCAGTCAAATGTCATATTAACCATCATGCTAAGAAGGTTTTCTTTGTGAAATTTGGAGGTAAGTGAAATTCAAAAATTAAACATCCGTTAGCCATTGGAAGAAGTTGAGTGCAAATTCAGACCTCAGGCTTAGTGCTCAGATGTTTTCCTATTTGATTTGATCTGTCTTACTGTGCACACTAAGATACATACTGGAATGGTTATTTCTTATCTATTAAATTATAGTAGGTTATTTGGTTACTAGCTGTCTCTGGGCATTTTCGAATTTGGGCTGCAAACAGTGGCGTATCTAGGGAAAACGGCGCCCGGGGCAAGCACGAAAATTGCGCCCCTAATTTCTGAAAAAAGGTGTTCAACCCCTACCCCATCCCGGTAGGGACTTTAAACAAAGTCCGCATGATGCTTTTTCAAGCACTTAAAAGGGATCTTTTTGAGGGTGATTTAAATGTAATGAATTTTGATAGATTTTGGCGAGCGAGCGCAGCGAGCGAGCCGAAAATTTTTGTATTTCAGCTTACAAAACATGGAATTTTTGTCATTTTTTGCTTACCAAATCTTACAATTCTAATCAAGATATAGTGACAGCCTTATAGATATCGATTTATACCAAAAGAACTGAGGACTTAAAAAAGTACTCTAAATGTAAATGTCCTCGTCATCATCACGTATTGTTCTTATATTTTTTTATATATAAATTTTGGCGAGCGAGCGCAGCGAGCGAGCCGAAAATTTTTGTATTTCAGCTTACAAAACATGGAATTCTTGTCATTTTTTGCTTATTAAATCTCACAATTATAGTGACGACCTTATAGATAACGATTTATACCAACAAACTGAGGACTTGAAAAAATACTCTAAATTAGTACGAGCGAATGAGCCGAAATTTGTATATTTCTGCGTCATCATTACGTTTTTTTTCTTATCTTTTTTTATTTTTTTCTTGCGCCCCCCTTCCCCGTATGTTCGAAACCGTTGGCGTCCTCTTTTGATCCAATCGGCGATCGCTTCAGAACGAATGAAATTGCAGTCGCTGCTCCGTGTAACATTTTTCCTGCTAAATATAAAATGACATGAGTGAACACAATAGACATTATCCATTTGTCCGCGTCATCGTCACGTTTTGTTCTTATCTTCTTCTCTTTTTTTAAACAAATTTTGGCGAGCGATCGCAGCGAGCGAGCAGAAAATTTTTGTGTTTCAGCTTACAAATCATGAAACTCTTGTCATTTTTTGCTTATTAAATCTTACAATTCTAATCAAAATATAGTGACGGCCTTATAGATAACGATTTATACCAACAAACTGAGGACTTGAAAAAATACTCTAAATTAGTACGAGCGAGTGAGCCGAAATTTGTATATTTCCGCGTCATCATTACGTTTTGTTCTTATCTTGTTTGATTTGTTGTTGTTTTTTGCGCCCCCCCCCCCCCCATGTTCGAAACCGTTGACGCCCTCTTTTGATCCAATGGGCGATCGCTTCAGAAGGAATGAAATTACAGCCGCTGCTCCGTGAAACATTTTGCCTGCTAAATATAAAATGACATGTGTGAACACAATAGAGACTGCCATTTTGTCATCATCACGTTTTGTTCTTACCTTCTTTTTTATACAAATTTTGGCGAGCGAGCGCAGCGAGCGAGCCGAAAATTTTTGTATTTCAGCTCACAGAACATAGAATGTTTGTGTGAACACAATAAACATTGTCGTTTTGTCCGCGTCATCATCATGTTTTGTTTTTATCTTGTTTGATTTGGTTTTCTGCCTCCCCCCCCCCCCCCCCTTACCATTCTTCCTCCCCCCTTCCGGGCGAGTTTTTTTTTTTCTTCTTCTTCTTCTTCTTCTTTTTCTTTTCTTTTTTTTTTTCTTCTTCTTCTTCGTTTTTTTTTTTTTTTCGTTTTTTTGCGCCCCCAAGGAGTGGCGCCCGGGGCACGTGCCCCCCTTGCCCCCCCCCCCCCCCCCACCCCAGATACGCCACTGGCTGCAAAGAGATCCACTACCTTTAAGTTAGAAGAGAGATAAGTAAATAATGATAAAATAAACAAACAAAAAAGAATGAGTTTCTTTTGTAATACTATCTGACAAACTTTTTACTTTACCATTTTACTTCATAGCTCAGCACTTTCCATTCTCTCTCATACCCTCTTACCCATTACATTTAAATGAAATACAACTAAAATGAGTTTGCGTGCCTGCATAATACTCTTTGGAAATTATAAGTGATTTTTTTTTTAGGTTTTGGCTCACTTTAAAATGAGAACCAATAGAACTGTCACAACATGAGAAAATGTATAAGTAATAATCAACACTACATTTCCGAATTTGGCCTGCAAAGAAATCCGCTACCTGTAAGTTAGAAAAGAGATTAGTAAATAATGATAAAATAAAAAAGAAAGAAAAGAATGAGTTTCTACCGCTGCATCCAGAACAGAGCCTGAAACGGTGCAGGCTCAAGAAATCGTTTGTACTATAATACGTCTTGAAGTACTGTGTGATACTGTTGACTCAGACTTCTACAAAGCTGTAAGTGAGAATTGTAATCCAATCCGACTCATTTTGTCTCTCCTGATCGTTCGTAAGAAATGCTAATTCGTGACCACCTTTTCACAATTTGATTGGAGCATGCATTCATAATGGAAAATAGTTGACATAATAATCTATCCCCAGGCATTATCATGCCAACATGTACTTATATACATGTACTATATCTTTGTGAGACGTAGATATAAAATGTCTCAGGTTTTCGATTATAGTTATAATTTCGAGGAAATTTCTTTAATTCTTATCATAATAAAAACATTATACGTGAACTTGAGGCTATTAGATTTTCATCCACTTACCTCTGTTCCTGTGAAAAAATGCAAGTGTCAACCTCAATGTCATCCACGAATCGCACGTACTCGGGCGGCCAGTGGAAAAAAAAAAAAAAACACCGGTCACACGCGCCAAGGGCCATGGCATGCAGTGCCAATAATTATAATAATAGCTCGCACAAATTGATACATAACATTTGTGTTTGTGTGCATGGGGACGATCCGATGGTTCATACAACAAAAGGGTTTCGTACAATTATTTTTAACATTGTTAAACGTACTCTTCCACATTTACGTAGCATAATAATGTGTCTTTATATTTATTTGGATTGTTATCTTGAGAATTGCTAAAAACCGAAATGAAAAAGTGGACCTTTCAGAATTTGGGGGGGTGCGTACGCACCCGACGCACCCCCCCTGGCTACGGGCCTGTTATCTAATGGAATACATTATTTGCGCAATAAATGAATATCAAAATTTTTACTCGATTTTACACGTCTTTACGCTAATCTGACATATGAAATGAATAAAGAATTGTAATAATTTGAAGATTGTACCATATCATGTTCATTAATTTGTCGGGATAGATTGGAAAAAAATATACAATCGGCTTTCCGGTGAGGGTACAGTTTCAACAATATTTTCACAATATTTCTAAACACCTAGATTTACTTTTGTTTCTTATACTTTATCAACAAGTGAAATTCCATTTCATTTATATGCCTAATACATAAATAAGCAAAATATAGCCGACATTATGTAAGCGTTCAAAATGAATCTTCAGACTCTTCAGAAAAAAACGGCGGCAATCGAATCCTAATGATTAAATGCACGAAAATAAATGCACCTGTGGAATTCTTTTGTCAATTGATAAAAAACTGACAGCTGTTTGAATAACTACGGTCAGTTGGAAATCTATCTGTGGAACCTCCTTGTTCCAAACGACTAGCTCGCGGTACATGTTATATTCATTGGAGGGTTGTTATCCCCTACGACTGGCTGAACCAGTGTAGGGGCCTAAATTGATTATAAAGATCGTTGGTTTGTATAATTCAGTGACATTGCGGCTTTTTTCTGCCTTGTGCTATAACAAAAAACTGGCTTCGTGATTCTTTTTTTTTTTTTTTTGCAGTAAAGAATTACAACCATTTGAAAAAAGAAAAGTCCACACTTTCTTTCTTTCGTTCGTTCTTTCTTTCTTTCTTTCTTTCTTATTTTCTTGTGTTTTTGTATGACTGGCATGATCACCGGCGTGTGATAAGTTACAAGACAAAATTACGTTCAGACGGTGAGCCCTAACCTCGAGGATAACTATCTTCGAGGATTAGCTCTGGCCCCCTAACTACCAGACCCTCGTTCACGAGAAGAAGCTTTTATCCCCGAAGGTAGCTATAAAGTATCCTCGAGGATAGGCTCACTGCCCCCCGTAACCACGCTTATCTATAAGTTCCAATCAACAAGTTCTGGCCACACGATGCTAATCTACGAGGGACCCCGCCAGCAGCTCGTTAATTGATAGAACGTCTTTATAGGGATTGTATAGGTTTATTTGATGAAAATTGGTTTTCAGATGGCTGAGATATCCAAAAAAGAGCCATTCTAATAAAGTGTGGGACCCACACTTTATTACGATCGCTTTGTTTTACCTTGTTTTTGGATGTTTCTGTCATTCCAAACCCGATTTCCATCAAATAAACTTTAAATTCCTCTTAAAATAGTATGCTCTGTACTATTATCATAAGTGTTTTCTTGGTATCTCGCAAAAAGTTAAAAGCCCAATTCTCATCTCCACCATTACTGTACCATCCCTTTACCCTGAGATATCGCGTAGATAGCTATCTTCGAGTTAACTCCAAGATAGCTATCAACGAGTGCGTCTACACGGTGCCTACTACGAGTCTATCCTCGAACATAGCTATCCTCGAGGTTTAGGGATCACCGTCTGAACGTAACTAAAGCAACAATTTCCGAGCCGAAGGTGGTGAGTCATTTCCTGTTTTTGTAATTAGGCCATTGCCAAGTTTGTGTATTTCCTGTTGACCCTCGTCACTGATAGAGACGCCCGTGCCTCTACTTTCATAAGAAGGCCCCTGCAAAGTAACGTCATGGTCAGACAAAATATGCCATTCCATGCCCGAACAAAATTGGATTACATATTATTCAAACTGCCAACATGTCTTTTGTTACGTTTACGTTTTTCGTTATGTGAACTGAGTGGAGGACAATTGCCAAGTCATGGGCGTCACCAGGTCACCAGGTCACCAGGTCACCAGAGGGGCGCACCGGGCGTTCCCCCCCCCCCCCTCTTAATTTCCAACGCGAAAAAAGTATAGCTACAAACGGCAGTGTTTGGACTGTAAAATGTCAATTTTTTTTAAGCTCGTTCGCTCCGCTCGCTGGCATTTAGTCGTAATGCCATTCTCCTGAAGTTGTTGCCAGTAATTGCCGGCAGTTCAACCCGGTGCCCCCCCCCCCCCCTTAATGCAAAAAAAAAAAAAAATATATATATATATATATGTAGCTACAAACGGCAGTTTTTGGAGTGTAAAATGTCACAATTTTCAAGCTCGCTCGCTCCGCTCCCTCACATTTAAATTCTCCTGATATTGCTGCCAGTAATTGCCAGCAGTTGCGCCCGGTGCGCCCCCCTTTTCGAAAGCAAAAAAGATAAAGCTTCAAACGGCAGTTTTTGATCTGTAAAATGTCAAAATGTTCAAGCTCGCTCGCATTTAATCTTTATGTAATCCTAATGATGTTACCGCCATTACTTGTCTGCAGTCTACAAACGGCAATTTTTTTTTTTACTGTAAAATGTCAAAATTTTCAAGCTCGCTCTCTTCGCTCGCTCGCATTGAATCGTTATACAAATCACCTGATGTTGCTGCCAGTAATTGCCAGCAGTTGCGCCCGGTGCGCTCCACCCCCGGCCCTTAATTTCCAAAGCGAAAAAATATGGCTAAGAACGGCAGTTTTTGGACTGTAAAATGTGAAATTTTCAAGCTCACTCTCTTCGCTCGTTCGCATTTAATCGTTATGCTCTCCTGATATTGCTGCCAGTAATCTATTGCCAGCAGTTGCACCCGATGCGCCCCCTTAAATTCCAAAGCGAAAAAATATTGCAACAAACGGCAGTTTTTTTTTTTTTTTTAGTTTTTTTTTTTAGTTTTTTTTTTACTGTAGAATGTCCAATTTTTCAAGTTCGCTCGCTCTGCTCGCTCGCATTTAATTGTTATGCCTTTCTCCTGATGTTGCTGCCAGTAATTTCCGGCAGTTGCGCCCGGTGCGCCCCCTTTATTTCCGAAGCGATAAAATATAGCTACAAACGGTAGTTTTTGGACTGTAAAAATGTCAAAATGTTCAAGCTCGCTCTCTCCGCTCACTCGCATTTAATCGTTATGCCATTCACCTGTTGCTGCCAGTAATTGCCAGCAGTTGCGCCCGGTGGCCCCCCCCCCCCCCCCGTAATTTCCACAGCAAAAAAGAAAAAAAAAATATGGCTACAAACGGCAGTTTTGGGACTGTAAAATGTCTAAATTTTAAAGCTCGCTCGCTCCGCTTGCTCGCATGCAATTGTTATGCCATTCTCCCGATATTGCTGCCAGTAATTTGTCGTTTCACATCGTCATTCCATAATCCATTTATAGGGGGACAACCCCCTCCCACAACCTCCCCCCTTGCTTGTTCCGCTTGCTCGGGCACGGTCGCGTTCATGACATCAGTGTAAGAATTACTACTAGAAGTTTATTTAAATCATACCATATATAGGCAAATTGTTCAATGACAATTTACTTCAAAATGTACTGATACCTTAAACAAGTGGGACTGTTGCAAGTCGATAAAACACGCAAAATACCTGCATCAAATTGCACCATTTACAACATCAACATGCAAAAAGTGCTCATCGTGGGAGGGGGACACTCCCTCCCACATCCTCTCCCGCGCTCACTCCTCTCGCTCTTGCTTGGCCGCGTTCATGATATTCAGTGTAAATATTAAAACAGGAAGTTTGTTTGGATGATATTATTTTATAGGCAAATTGTTCAATAATAATCTACATCAAAATATACTGCTATACCTCAAACAAGTGGGACTCTTTCATGTCGATAAAACAAGCAAAACATGCATCAAATTGCACCATTTACAACATCAAAATGTAATTTCAGTTCTAACCGTGGGAGGGGGTTAACCCCCTTCCACATCCCCCCCCCCCCCCACTCTCTCCGCTTGCTCGGGCACGGTAGCGTCCATGACATCAGTGTAAGAATCAATACAAGAAGTTTATTCAAATGATATAGTTGTATAGGCACATTGTTCAACAACAATTTCCATCAAAATGTACTGCTACCACAAGTGGGACTGTTTCAAGTCGATAAAAACACGCAAAAAGCCAGCATCAAATTGCGCCATTTACGTAATCAAAATGCAAAAAGTTCTCACCGTGGGAAGAGGGGGGGGGGGGGGACAACAGGCACCTCTCCCCCCCCCCCCCCCTTGCTCGCTCGCTCGTATACTAACACCCCCTCCCCCCCCCCCAAAAAAAAAAAAAAAAAAAAAAAAAAAAAAGATGAAATCCTAGCTACGCCGGTGCCCTTTCCCCGCTTGGTTTTCCTCAAAAAACCAACATCAGGTGATTTGTATAACGATTCAATGCGAGCGAGCGCAGAGAGCGAGCTTGAAAATTTTTACATTTCACAGTAAAAAAAAAAAAAAAAACAGTAAAAGTCTAGGGATTGAGATCTTCCTATATTCCAAATGTCTGTCCAAAAAATCTCTTTACATTAGGGTCAAAACGCACCCCCCTTGAAAAAAAGCTGGTGACGCCCCTGTCAAGTGAATGAATTGAGTTATGACACACATAATCATTTTCTGATGATATGTGTTGTTTTTGTTTTCTGCCTCAGATAGCGAGTCATTTTTCTTTTTTAATTTGAAGAGGAACGTTTGCAGGTATTCATAAAACTGACACTTTTCGATCACGATCTAGAGAAAATATTATGGAGGATGATTGATTTTGGAAAATGGACAATTATAGAAACTGGAACTGGTTGTCTTTCACCGAACAAATTAAAACATCAAACAATCTTACGTCAGTTAATAACTCATAAAACCATTCATGACTGTATATTTGACAGGGATGAGACATTGGGGGCTGAATTGGATACATACCAGCCAGGAATGAAACGAGAACATTTACTTATGTCTAAGAAAGTTTTTCCATGACAAGTTGTAGCTTTTTGTTCTCCGAGCACTTTGACTGAACCATGAAAATTATAATGATGGTCACTGTTCTCTTGTTGGGAATTTAGAGAAACATTCTTACTATTTAAACCTCTGGGATCCAAGTGCTATTTGGGAAAGACCGTACTTCTAAGTTTATGACCTCTAGGTATAAACAGAAAAGGAAACTGTAAATGAAATATGCCCCCGCCCAAGCCAGACATGTATCATATAGGAAGCCTACGATGTTAGATGTTGCAATAATTTTAATTTAACAGGAGACCCTTCTGTTTAAATTCCCGAAGCTGTTTGTATTTGTTTTATTTTGTACTAAAAACTATGTGTTGATATATTGTTTGTCATGTAATGACTTGAACACAATCATATCTGATGTAACGGAATTAAGCAGAAATAAATCAAATCAAATCAAATCAAATCAAATCAAATCAAATCAAATCAAATCAAATCAAATCAAATCAAATCATACCAAATCATATCAAAAGCAAAGCTGAATCATATGGTACACGTCACGAGTCCAACACTCACGAGTCATTTAGCCCACGAGCCCGACATTAGGCAAATCAGGCCCATGACTCCGACACTGGGCAAGCAAGGCCCACGAGTTCGGGACTCATTACATCACGGGGCTTGTGGGCATTTTTTTTTTTTTTTTTTTTTGCCCCGTGTCTGAATAGTGGACCTTGTTTACATAGATATTTCATAGTGTTTGACTTTTTTGGCCTTTTTTATCTATAGTGTCGGACTCGTGTGTCCTTTTTTTTTTTTTTTTTTTTTGCCTACTCTTGGACTGATGGAGAATGGGCCTTTATCATGTTAATGCGTATAGTGTTGGGCTCATTGGCTCTATAACTAGTGTGCTGTATCACCCATAAACTTTGTGTTTTTCAACTTCGAGCTCATGGACTGTATGACTCGTGGGTGTCGGGCTTGTGGGACGACCCCAATCATTGTGTAACCCTTCCGGAACTATCAACATGCTGGTAGAAATAACTTGTAGAAAGTTGGTTTATTATACGCGCTTGAAGGCAGCGTAATGAACAAAATAATATTATTTGTCTGTATGCCTTTAATTGCATACTAAAGTGCATACTTTCAAGCATGTGTAATTGTAATAGATGCGTACAATGAATGTATAATATGGTCTATGGATGGATGTGCCTGTATCATGTGTGATAGAAATATACCTAAAAGAATAAATTGTTTTGTTGAAGGAAAGGTTTACATTGCTAATCGCTGATAAAGATGTTCCCTACTGAATACTAGCTTTTTTTTATAGTTATAAAGCTATTATATCCTCCCTTCATCAAATTTGCGAGTGTGAGTGTGACCGCGATTTTCCAGAATAATGCCGTTTCAAAAAAGCAGAAAATAAAGATACATGTATGTAAAATTGCATCCTTTTTTTGTTGAAATTCGAATGTAACGGACTGTTCAGTACATTCTGTTGATTTGATTTGATTATATTCCTTATATCTATTTCAGTCGAAATGGACACGGAGTTGGTCGATGAGGTTCACTTTATATAGCATAGTGCCTAAACATAATCATAGTTTGTTCCTTATTCATAATTTTTTGATTTGATTTGATTTATTGGTTTCTGTATCATCGTTGCACATATACACATTCTTGTACAAACATAAACATAAGTTGTTGGCAGAGTATTTCTTGTTCATTGCCTGTGTACAATGTACAGCAAAAGTAGATCCCACACAAACTGATTTCTCGCAGTATGATACTGCTCTTATGCTGACTTTGGTTAGACTCTTTTTTCTTTTCGCCATCAAATTATTTGTCAATGACGAGGTAAAAGCCCTCCCTCTCTCCTTCCCCTTTCCTTTTCAGTTCCACTCGTAATTCCTATATTTAGTTTCTGAGTTGCTGTGGCTATCAGTCACACATTATAGAGGACCCTTAAAAAAAAACAAAAAACACCCAAGTGTGAATAACATGATGCAATTTTCAATCTGCTCACTCATTGAAAATGTTTCCAAGCATGACCTGCTGAAGTGCAAAAGTTTGTTCACCCCGATGCGTGAACCCGGCATCTGTCGTTCGAGTCTTCCAGGAGACCGACAAGAGGCGGAACAATCGCTGGTTGCTTGTGCGACTAGAACATGTGGACAATGTCACGTCCTCGAATGTGGTCTCGCATCAATGAATGCATTTATCTTTCCAACTAAGATTTTCATGCTAGTGTCCCCTTTGAAGAAAAACATGCCCAGCCTTTACAGACGGGGTGTATTTCAGAGTGGAAGTCACCTGCATGACTACAAATAACTAAAATTTTATTTCATAATAGTAGCGCATACTTCTACATAATCTCTCAGCCCCCATGTAGGTTCATGAAAATATCGTAGGTACGACAATGTGAACACCATGCCAACAGAATATAAGACCTCTTGATTAAAAAACAAACCCAAACAAACACGAACGAATTTAAACGCATCCACAGTCTTTTTCTTTCCTTCTTCTTCTTCTTCTTCTTCTTCTTCTTCTTCTTCTTCTTCTTCTCGTTTTAGTGGTAGTCATCTCTTTTTCTTGATCTTTTACCTCTTCATATTTTTTATCACCATTATCTATTTCTTTCTAGTGGTCTTAGGGGTTAAAGAAGATACTCAGAGAAGTGACAGCAGCAAGCTTTAGCAAAACGATTAGTCGGGTGATGTTTGTTATTCCGAAGGCTCGTTACTCCCAACACACAAATCCCTGCACCTACATTTTCGTCCAATGAAATAGGGTCCGTTAATCCGAACATTGCATAATTATTGTGACGTTATTCCGAAGGTTCGTTACTCCGAATGTGAAATAAGGTTTAATATTCCAAAAGTTCGTAATATCGAAAATGAAATAAGGTTCTTTAATCCGAAAATGAAAGAATGTACGTATATAAACGAACTTTCATTTTTAACAAAAAATATTAACATTTATTGAAATATTCCTTTCCTCTTCTTTCTCAATGTTCCGTAACAGAACTCATCCCCATAGCACTGATGTTTATTCTGCTGTAAATAATACAGCTTAATTTCTTTTTGTAACTTTTTTTTTACATCTTGATGATATCATGCTAATATCAAATAATCATGATATTAACTCATTTTGAAACAAGAGGAATACGTTAATATTGATCTATAGGTGTATTAGAGAGTATAGACTAGAAGCCATTTCAAATAGCGCTTTCAGTAAAGGAGGTATAGAAGTATAGAAGGTAAGATCTTTCTCCAATCTGAGAGAAAAATGTATAGATACCCATTTTTAGGAAAAAAGAACATCAATGACAATTTGAGGGTGGAATTAGTTATCCGATATACTTCGATGAACATCGTGACACAATTGCTATTGTGCTTTTCATTAGTCCTTCACACTCCAAGACACTGTCAGATTTTCCCACCAAAATACATTCAGAACTGCCTTCAAGAAAGAATTTGGTCAAAACCAGATGAACTTTTGTCTTAACTCCAGTCGCATACACGCCAATATGTGTTAGGACGTTTAGTATAGTCCTACTTAGGCCTAAAACGTGAAAAGTTTTAAAGCTTTTTCAGAACGTATTTATTTCTTTACATAATTTTATTTCGTTGTTTTTTTTCTTCTTTTTACAATATGATCATATGAGTCTAATGAGGGACAAATCTGGTATTGCGAGGTTCTTTGCCAGTTGAGCAAATTTTGATTCCTCTAAATTAATTCCATCCCTAAAATTTCTCTAGCATATTTATAATTCCAGTGAAATAGTCGCTTGTTGTTAATCCTGACGTGTGAAGGTTTTTATTCTTCAATAATTTTGATGTATTTTTAATTTTGTTGGATATTACCCGTAAGTTAGGTTAAGATCTTATTTGTCCGGAAGAAAAATGATACTGATAAAAACCAACAACTGATCCTTTCATAATTCATTTTATGGAATTTCCCTGGTTTTAATCTTTGAAGACATTGGAAGAGGACAAGGAACTCTGCCGTGCGGAGTTCCTTTAGGAGTACCACTTGAAGTTCAAACATAAAAGATTTTCACCTTGCTGTAAAGGGCTTTGGTTAGTAAAGACCCATGCTGTGAATGTTGAGTAAAGAACAGACAATAATAGTCATGGCTTTAATCACCTCGGGCATTGCGAATGACTTTGATTCTTTTGTGCAATTTTGAATATCAAGTTCCTCTTTGAAAAAAATAAAGTGAATCTATTCTGAAAAGTTTCATCGTTTCGGCAAGGCTTCTTTCTCATTCTTTTTTTTTTCTTACTAAGATATGCCTGATTACATTGTGGTTTGCAAAGAGGACGCGATAAACTAAACATGAAGTTATTCTTCCACAGTAGACATTATTCGTTCTGTTTTTGCTTTCTTTCTTTTTTTGGCAGTTTCTCTTTCAAAAAAAGGCATTAATACTGAAAAAAAAAATGACATCAAAACTTGACTTTTGTGCGCAAAACCAGCCGGAGACTTGCTGATGAAACCACAGCCCCAGTTAATTCTTATATTCATTTTTGATCAATATCGTTTTTTCCATAATAAACAATAAGAACAAATGAATTCATATAGATGACAAAATTGATAAATAGAAAATAAAAAATGAGTAGATTCTAGTGACAATTATGTACTTTGGAATTCCATAACTGTTTTCATGTCTGATGGCAACGAAAAGGCTACTTTTGCTTTGATATGATTTCAGTCCATATATCACAGCTACACTCCTGGGGACTGTTTCATGAAAGTTGTCAGCCCCGACAAGTTGTCAGTCTCCGACAGTTTCAGTAAAATCCTTGGTTTTGATTGGCTGTGAAGCTCTGCTCACTGACTGTTACTATGGTAACTGTCGGAGACTGACATCTTGTCGGGGCTGACAACTTTCATGAAACAGTCCCCTGGATTTTTGGTCTTTTGCTCCTAGTTAATGTGAACAAAGATAACATATCAATTGTGTATGCATGTTGCACACTTACTGGTAATATCTCTCACGTCAAGCTGATTTCTGTCATTATGACTTATGGGTACCTTGCACTTGCTCGCAGCCTAATTTCGGATTTTGGCACCTACAGTTTTACAAGCTACATTTTATGTAGGCCCTATCATGTCTGTTGCCTCCTTTGCAGCACCTTTATATATGACAATTACATTTGTGTTCAGTATGTTCTCTTTTTGGTAGCTGCAATTAAAATATGGTTGTATATGTTTTGTATTCTCACTTGTATTACTGTCAATAATTTTTTATTTCTTTGAGACAAATGGAAATATGAAATTAGATTGAACTGAACTGAACTAAAATCTTGTTAAGTATAGGTAGGCGCAGGTTTGGGCCGATTGACAAGCAGAAATCCATCTTTCACTTCAATCGAAATAACGTGTAACGATTTCTCCTGCTAGTGGCAATCATCTTTATGTTTGTTGCTTTTCAAAGAACACAAAGATCAATCGCACATTCTGATTGTCTGATAAACAGGTCATTTTCCCACTTTCAAATGAATAACTCAAACAAACTGAACAATGTAACTCACACATACTGTGTATATATATATTTGATCCTTTAAAATAACGACATGCAGCGCCACATACAAACTTTTTTTTTGTTTTTTCTCGCCCACACTTGCAAAACTATCTAAGTCATAATTATTGCCATTTAATGCGACGATCTAGATGTGGCATTAATTCAACATCTTTTTGTTTGCGTATTATTAGGTCACAGAGAATAAGGAACGCTCCGCAAGCACACCTCTACACATACTGTATGTAGTCTTTCAAAAGCAGAAATCCGTTTTCAAACAACATCTTGAACACGTTGAATAAATAAGAAAGACAATGTAAAACCATGGGAGAGAGAGGAGGGGGTTACTCATTTGACTCTTACTAGTTTACACAATACATACAAACTTTCTTCGCAGGCAAAAAAGTGGAGAAATTGATTATTTCATCTAGAGAGAGATGATGAACAGCATTCCTCTGACACCAACATGACAAGAACGGCGCGTCAATTTTGCTTTCTCTTTTATGTGTGTGTGTGTGTGTGTGCGTGTGTATGTGTGTGTGCATGCTCTTTCTTTGTGTGTGTTTGTGAGTGTGTGTGTGTGTGTGTGTGCCTGGTTTTAACGTATATTTGAAGTACGAGGCTTTGGGGCAATGGTTGCCGCTATTGCTTGAAGTATTACGTCATGGATAGTGGAGAATACAAAACACACTTTTTATACCTTCCAGATCAACGGCAAAAAGTGGCTCATTACTGTTTTATTTTATTCTATAATTCTTTCCCCACGTGAGGTATAAATCTATATCGTATCACCAATATTATTCACTCCTTCGGGATGTTTTGAAAAAGAATGTAAGATCAACATAAAATCATGGCTTGCTATACCGGCTTCCCTGTTCAGTTTCGTTTGATTTTTTCAAAATTTACTAAGAACTGTTGTCAAAATTTACAGTCAAATTCCTTAGTCCTTTAAAAAAATATCATTTTATAGGGAAGTTAGAATACCATTGAAGATCCACACAGCATACCATAATTTTAATTGATCTTAAATTTTGAGAATTCTTTATGATGCATCTCTTTGTCTCGCCCTGTCGAAAATAAATTTTCCAAAAGTGGAAACCATCCTATCTTCAAGTTGGCTGCAAGTACCGTACGTAAAGTAAAATCAAACGAACAGTGCAGTGAAACGGCCATTGCAATTGTAAAACGAAGTGAAAAAGCATTTGTTACAGTAGATTTATAGAGTTATATAATCTAAAGAATATTTCTATTGTCAGCTGATTGCGAAAGTACTGTTATCAACACTTATGCTAGTCCTTTTTCAGGAGGGGGGCAAGGATGCAAGTAGCAAGTAATGAAGACTGAGAATTTCTTGGCACTTTAAAGGAACTATTGGACGTAATGTGATGGGTTATGTGGCACATTACAGGTGCAATGTGGTGATATTAACTTGAGAGTATTTTCGTGTTGCGAAGCAACGTCACTCAGTTTAATAGATTTCAGATTCTCCATTCTCACTTGTAACTTCACGCGAAAACACTTTCATCTTATGTGTAGCAGGGTGTTCTATAATATTCGAAATGTGCATTGCTAAAGCCATGCTGATTGCTTCTCATTCACCTAGGGTAACACTGTTGCCAGCGAGCTTCACATGTTTTCGGGGATACACTGCATGCCTGACCGAATCCATTACTGCTTCATACATTGTTGATTAGCGAGGTATAAATGTGGCTAAATCAGAGATCTCCTTAGCTGCTTCCCAACAAGCCTTGCAAGGCATAGGAAAATCCCTTATAGGCTGTTACAAGCATGCATGCAAAGTTAGATTGAGTCAAATGTAGATTCTAAAAGCCCTTATTTGCCAAGAATCTCAGACCAGGTATATAGGTGGGTAAAAAATAGACTATCACTGACACCATTTCCTGAAAACTCGTTATGTTGTTTTTTTTTTTGTCAATTATCTGGCTCAGTTTTTACCTTGTGTAATCATATGTGTGTGAATTATCAGCACATTCAAAAAGTGTTAACAGTAATGACAAAATTGAATGACGTTATTAAAGTGAACTAAATATAGCTTTTGCCTTTGTATGGTCTTTGATGCAAAGGTTCACTCGTGTATGTCGTCACATGCTTCAAAGCGTTATGCTATATTGTGAAATGTTTAAATTTCCAGTCCCTCCTTTCGTGCAATTAAATGGGGAGGGGGGGGGGTGATTGCCTCTTCTCCATCTGCCTATCAGTCATTCTAAAGTTTACTGCATACTTTATACCCACTTCTGTCTGTTAATGACAAGGAAACATCCAGCTGAAAGAATGGATGAAATTTAAGTTTTAGTGTCCAGACATCCTGTAACTGTGTCCTGGATTGGCAAACAGCTCCGCTGGACATTTTCTCATCTTGTTATTTTTGTTTTCTTTTGGGGGAAACAGCTAACCCGCAAGGAGTACGTTACAGTTGTTATGGAAAGACAGATGGAGGAGGTATTTTGTGATTACATTTTAACAGGAATAACATTGACAAACTCATTCTGAGTCATACCAAAAGTAAAACTTTCATATCCTAACTCCTTCTGATTAGTATTCCATTGATGTCGTTAGGCATAACATTTATGAACTTGTTCATCAGCATTATTGCTGATACTTCCCAGCAATAAGAGTATCACATTCGTAAGTCCTTCTGACGTGTGTTCTATTTGTGACATCAAGGTCTATGTATTTCTCTGGTACTAGAGTTCAAATCAAACTCGTCTTAAAGTGATATAACATACACAGCATTTCTATCGTTCTGATCTTCCCCATCATCGTGATCATTAGGCTCCTGTGTTGCGTGTTCATCCTGCACCCGATTAGAAAACTTGTGGCAGCAAGCTCTAGTGAATTGAGCACAAGTTCCTTCTGGACCGATCGTGTGACATATTGAAATGAAGAGGAATGCGGCGTAAACCCAGCTAACAGTCATGACTAGCATGAGAAAAGTGCCGAGCTGTATGTAACTGAGTACCATGGAAGGCATCATGAATGCTCCGGCCGCAAAAGTGGTGATCGCCGCTAAGGTGACGGCCGAACCGACCTGCTTCAGAGCGTCGATGGACCGCCGTTTTCTGCCCTCCTCCTCTGACTGGCGATAAGAGACCCCGAAATGAATTGTGAAGTCCACCGACAGACCGACTCCAAGTGAGATGACAATAGCTTCAACGATGTTCAGCTCCCAACCGATAAGGACTACCGTACCGACGACGACAAAAACTGCGCAAGTAATGGTGTACATGGCGTAGATAGTGACCAGGAAATTTCGAATTGTCAGCAGCAAGACGCAGGCAGCAATGGCTAGAGACATGCCTATAGAGAGCGGGGTGCCGAGAGCCAGACCACGCTGTAAATCGAAGAAGTATAGTTGAGTCTCGCCAATACTGATAAACCATCCATTTCTCAGTCCCTCGGGAGCTAAGCCAAATTGCTCGTCAACC
Source organism: Diadema setosum (assembly GCA_033980235.1). Classification (NCBI taxonomy): domain Eukaryota; kingdom Metazoa; phylum Echinodermata; class Echinoidea; order Diadematoida; family Diadematidae; genus Diadema; species Diadema setosum. The sequence continues at coordinate 21,063,564 of CM067067.1, forward strand.
CAGGCATTCACGTCCGACCAAAAGCGATCCATGGCAGCGTAGTCCTGGGATTCCTCTATATTTGTCAGCAGGTAAATGCTCATGGCAACGATGTCGTCATCTGCATCGAAGCGTAGTCCTGGAGATGTGTAATCACAGGTTGATAATTGGCATCGCACTTCATGATACACGATGACGCATTGTCTGAAATTACTAGCAGAGTATGGAAAGGTTGTCTGGTTGCAGCAAGGGGAGAGGTCTCCTCCGGTCACATGGTTTATACAGGGGCCTTCCATGAAGTCTCGAAAGGAATCCATGAAACAAAATTCAGATGCCGAATTCACTTCTCTGTTGTGAAAAGTGGAATTGCGAAAGTTGACACAAAAGTTGTACATCCACTCCTGGTGTGCTTCCGAAGAAATATTGAAGGCCTGATCCATGACGGTAGTTCCCTTTGAATCTGGGTCCCAGTGGTTTCCGTTGTCCAGTGGTTCTATACCCCACACGATGAATGCTGGCATGTAGTTGGTGAAATCGACTTCGAAGGGGAAGCTTTCTCTGTACACCTGATCGTACATCTCCAAAATATGATCGCTGTGAAAGAACTGGAAATTAGATTGGGAAGGCAACTGTAGTTTAGGCGCAATGAACACAGCGCAAATGCCTCCAACACCCAGGAGCGATAAAAGACTAATCCAAAGTATTCGAAGCTTACCGATGAGTGCAGGTAAGTACTCGTGGAAGAACGTGGTACTGGCTTTTCCGATGGAGTCCTGGAGCCGTTTTACAAAACGGTAGCACATGCCACGGGTGTTAGTGGATTCGGTGTCGCCTGCTTGACTGAGAAAATATTTATCGTGGAATACCACAGCTGCGGGCATCCAGGTTAGTGTGAATACAAAGTTTACCAAAACGGCGCTCCCTGCGAATACAGAAAAACAGCGAATAGCACTTAAGGAGCTGACTATGCCGGCATAGAGAGCTGAGGACGTCGTGAGGCTGGTGACGAACATGGTGATAGAGGCGTGCCGGAGAGTCTCGCGAAATACGGTTTCCTTCGTCATGCCACTCTTATCTGACTCTTTCTTCATGTGCTTCCAGATATCAACGTAAACAAAACAATCGTCAGCGCCGATGCCGGTGATGAGCACTGCAGCTAGAATGTTTATATAGGGGAAGAAAGCTAATCTGAAGACATTCTGGTAGACGAAATAGGCAACTGATAATGTCATAATCATGCTGCCGATTGTCATGATTGTGATGAAAAAAGATCCCACGTAAAACCAGATGATAAGCACTACGACTGCAAAGCCTACGGCGATAAATATCGTGTCGAAGATGACGTGCTCACTAAAGACTTTCATCTTAAATCCTGCACCGACAGCCACGACTTCAACGATCCTGCCACCAAGCGACGATCTGACTATGTGTTCGTCGAAGAAAGCTTTTGTTCTGTTGCTTGAGTACCCTAAAGGAGGAAAAGCCAGAGCAACCTGTAGATCAAAAGTTCCGTCTCCAACGGAATTTGTGAAATCGGCTGGAGTGAGATAGTGGAGTATGATGTAAACAGAAGAGCTGTGAGTTGAGCAATTCGTAGATACATCAGTGCAGACGAGTTCGCCCCCAAAACATCCGGCCGTGTAATTCTCGACACACTCTCCGAGCAGCTGTCGAACAAAAGTTACGTCGTTTTCATCAATATCCACACAGGAGTCTTTTCCGGCAATGAGAGCTGTAAGATGACCCAGTGACAAGGTCGGACAACAATCCCTATTTGTGTCTAGATGGTCACACGTCTCGTTGAAAGTGTCCTGTCTGCGATAATTGTCATTGTCGTGTTGGCAAACAGCAATCATGGCGTCCTTCCTAAACATATCCTGCTTTCTTGTTGACTTGTATACCATGCGGAGCCGATCTGTAGCTATCGACATAAAAAGAAAGATAAAAATGCCCTGGTCAAAATTTCTCCTTGACTTCGTATTAGTTTACTTTCTCTTGGAGAACCATCAATTAAGAGTAGATTATTTTTGCAATGATTTATTGACAAATAAAAGGAAACAATGCAACATTGTTTCTTACATTATGTCACAGGCTGACGTACAATCCTTCCAGAAAGGAAAATAAAACAGAACAGAAAGCTAAGAGATACTCATGACAGAAAATACATCTAAGATTGTGTAAATTCAAGCAATCGATCGGGCATTACAAAACGAACGGGCACAAGTGAAGATGAAAAATACTCGTTAGAAGTCAAGACAATCTTCTACAGAGTTTTTGTCCATTACGCACTGCTGAGCATAAAACCAAAAACATGCGTACTAGCATGTTAAGTTTTATATTTCTGAATATTTCCAGTTTGAAAAATATTGAGAGTGTGTAGCTATACTTCTTTACATTCAAGAAACTCATAATATATGTATGAATACATGTATAGTCTTTCTATTCATCTGCATACATATCCTTATCAAATACAAAATGTTCGTTTCAAAAGTATCAAACACATTGTCAAAGGAAGAATTGGATATACACCTGCGGCTCTGCATTCAGTTTGCGTTGTGACTTTTGAATTGTTCACATTCCCCTCTCTAGAGTTTAACGGTTCGTCGTCTAGCCCCATGGTACGGTTGGTATTACCGACTGTTGATGGGTACGGGAAATACTGGTCGGTTTCCTGGACGAAGCGCTCGTACGCCAACAGTCGCCCGCTGACATCTGTTCCTCGGGCCTGAAAACCCTGGGTTTTTTGTGAGGAATAATCATCACGCTAAATATGACGACGTTCTTGTAGCTAGACATAGTCTCCTCTACACATTTTGCTTCGTTGGTATTTTGTGTGTGTGTGTGTGTGTGTGTGTGTTTTCTCTTTTTGGTTTACAAATTGGAAAAATCTGCATTCAGTGGTTATTGCCATGGTACTCTCTAGAACCATAAAGACTAATGTGTATTTACAACAGCTTTGCTTTTTTCAGGGACACGAGGAGCTTGCTCCATTCACGCAAAGAGCCTGTACTTAGGTATTGTTAGGGGTGGTGCTCTTGAAGTAGTAGTATAAGTTTATATTTCTATTCTTAATACTTTATACCATAGTGTTGCCAGATGGTCTTTTTTCCACTAGAACTGATAAAAGAAACGATTTGCTTCAAAGCTTTCTCATAAGAAAAAATATTGATATTTTGTCACTATTTTAGTGATGCCGAGGGTGCTCCATTTACGCAGAAAACCTGTACTTGTAGACGTGGTGCTATTGTAGTATTGGTAGTATGGTAATAGTGGTAGCATGGCATTAGTAGTAGTAGTTGTAGTAAATGTCTTTATTTTTAATACTTGATACCAGTATTGCCAGATTATGACAATCAGATAACATCTTGTCTCTATTTTAGGGATGTGGGTGTCAGAAAAGGATGAAAAAATTAAATAACACTCAAATAAAAAAGAATATCCTTAGACTTTTATTCTATTTCATTACATCTCTGTAATTGTACTACATTCTTGGCCTTTTTTTTTTTTTTTTTGCTTCTTGTTCATTTATGTGATTTTCCCATTTGACGGATGCAACTGCAATCAACTTTCGACAAATCATTTAATGCAAGAAACATAAGGATGGGGGATATGATTACTTTTTTATGACTGAAATAATCTTAGGACAACCTGAATATTCCTTGCGAGCTTTGTGGCGAGACCTGATTTCGCTGTTCTATGCACTTGTAAACTACCATTGCTAGTTTCAAACGAATATATAAGTTTTCTTTGGCAATTATCGTATCTTTTATGTCAATGATTTTATTTATTTATTTATTTGCAGTAGAATGGCAAGTGAAACAACCATTAGTGAGAAGAAGTGAACATGGTAAATGTCGAATTGTAATGGACATCATTGAATGTCTTGCTACTGCTTTGACGGCACATTCAGTACAGTGCCTCACGTGTTACAGGTTGATTTTATGATATTATATTGTACATATTCTCAATCAACTCATTGAAATGTCATGGAACTTCCGATATTTACTGAAAAACATCTACTGAAATTGACATAAAAACTCAAGAAATATCGAGACGACATAAAGAAATGTAAAAGATCCTAACCTGGGGCCCGTTTCATAAAACTTGTTATCAGTGACAACTGCCACATTTCTATGACAAATATGCTCTCAGCCAATCAGATGCAAGGATTTCAGTAGCTTGTCACAACTATGACAACTTATCACTGATAACAAGTTTTATGAAACGGGGTACTGGACTTATGTGAATTATTGTGCAATTGTATGCACAATTTGTTTTTAAGCACACACACACACAAAACATTTTTAAATTTCGTGGCGTAATATTATAGATGGTAAAGACATTGTACGTTAACGTGTAATGTTCCTTTGGGAAAAGCGATTTAAGCTGTTAGAGCAGATGATTTTACGCATGAAGTAAACCTGTTATGAATAACGCCGAATTACATTTTAAATTGATCTGCGATTCAACATTGAAAACACAATTTACCTTAACAATGAAACATATAATATTCTTCTTTTATTGTTGCATGCAAAAAGGACGAATGTGTCTGTTGTCCATATATCTTATTCTTTTAGCGAACAACTGAATAAGGCCAAGTCTCGATATTAGCCCAGGGCTAACAGATGTCGGGCCACAAATAATTTTAAAAAAAAATTGGTCACCCAACCTGGCCACCGAAAACAAATGATTGTCTATATTGTTTTTATGCAAATTTTATGAAAATTATGGCTCTGCCTATAGATGTATTGAATTTGCTAAACGCATTTAACTCTTAAATGAAAATGCGCGTTACGTGAAGCCCGAATCATATCTGCGAATTCTCACATAATTGTCGTGTTTTATAAGCATTTCAATGTTTTAGTGAGAAATTTAAAAAAAATCTTTGTCTTTATTTTTTGGCAAATGTCATTGTCGGGCCACCATAAAAATGAATCGGAAGAATTGATGACAACAAAAAGGAAAAAAATAGTGGTAATCCTTTCATAAGCAGTATGTTACCCGACCGCAAAAGATTATGCTATGACCCCTCAAAAATGAAAGTAATAAGTCACATTGTAAGCATCTTTCTCTACAATCACCACATTGGACATGATGCATTTACAATTCCCACCATCCATACACGAATGCTCGATGAAGATCATTCTCATGATGATTATGGTAACGGTAGCTACTTCAATGTGATGCACTGAAACGATATTTCCTTACTCTCAGCACAGTTTGTCAAATGCTTCAAGATACCAATTTATGAAGCAAATCAATTTTTGTCAGGAAAATACGGAAATATACAATGGTGACATAATGATGATGATAATAATAATAATAATAATAATAATAATAATAATAATGATAATAATAATAATAATAATGATAATAATAATAATAATAATAATAATAATAATAATAATAATATTAATAATAATAATGTCTCATTTACCCAGGGTAGCCTCTTCAGTGTTGCCACTGCTCTACCAGAGAGCCCTGCCATTATTACCCTAGCGTTGCCAGGTACCCATTTATACACCCGAGTCGAGAGGGACATGGTGGGTAAAAGCAGCTTGTCCAAGGACGTAAGCACTGGGCGGGAATCGAACTCGGGTCCTCCGATCGGGAGTCTTATCCACTATGCCACAGCGCCCCCGATATCGATTGAATGTTTATTTTCATTCACTGTTATTTCATCCTGCAACATTTTAAGTACATGAAGAGCAAGAAAAAAAAAAACGGTTCCTTTCCTTACGTGAAAACATTAAAGGGAAAAGTGTATAAATTATGTAGGCACATGATACTTCAGCTTATAATGCAGTAAAAATGTGAGAAGGGTACGTTCGTCATTGCATCCAATGATCATTGTATCCAGCGATTGATAACATTGCGACACTCCTGCTGTCTTTTATATAGATTATGACAAATCATGGATAACTTAATTCTTATCGTACAGTCGCCTTTGCTTTGGGCTGCACAATTGCCATTTTCCTTTTAATTCCAATGAATGATCACCTCATGATCTCAATCATAAGGCAGGGCTGTTGATACTCGTACGCTTTACATTATGATTATGTCATGAATAAGTAGAGAACATTTAATTTTCATAAATAGATTGTTGTGAAATTCTTTGTACAGACGTTTTTCTGTTTCGTTCCTATTTTGTGTAATCAAGTTAATTGTAACTTTTTTTTTTTTTAATATCACGGGATATTGGTATATTCCATATTTTCAATTATTTCCCCATCCCATATCATACTTACGTTACTCTTATATCGTCATATCTGAATTATGGTATATTTGCACGGGGATATGCCCATTAATATTTGATTGACTAATTGTTTTAATTGCAAAAATTCATTGAGAATATTATTGAATGTCATTTACAACCGTGTAGTCATGATATCGATGAATTGTTTCTTAATACCAAAATTCTTAAGGGTATAAAAGATGTTTGTTTTACAAATCAGGACATTATTTGTTCAATTTAAGCAAGAGTGACTATTATTTGATGATGTGTTTTGTAAAAAAGCCAGTGGTTATGAAAGCCCTACTAGACTATCCAAGAATTCAATTTACCTTTAATTTAATCACTATTCTCCAGCAGAATACTGGTTGTTTACAAGACCAAGTTTGGGGGAATCAGTTGGGGGAATAAGTGATGATCTAAACAAAAATATGCACGAAAGTCTTGCTGTATCTACACAAAAATTAAAGAAAGTTTCGTTGAGTTCTAAGATGTATTTTGAGTTATGCTTTGTTTTGTTTTATCACCTTATTTGTATAATCTAGCTCTTGATGTCAATTACTGTGCTTTTACTAGATGAATGTATCTGGTGATTGCTCTTCGTTTGCTGAGGACCTCTGCTTCCTCTCAAATAGTCCTTTAGTTTTTCTCTGGCTGCCCCTTCCCGATATCTTTTGCTGATTTTGTCCTGTCTACGTCTTGGTTTCCCCTGTCGTCTGTGTTCAGTTGTGTGTGTGTGTGTTTGTGCGTGTGTGCTTCCACTATTTTACATTTTTTTTCTATTGTAAATCCAATTTATTGTGAGGCCCATAAAAAAATGTTAAAAAGCTTGTCACCTACGAGGGCCTCTCTTCTACACGATCACACAATGATTTCCATTAAAAAAAAAATAGTTACACGCAGGTAGCGCACTTGAAAATATTCTCTTCCACTTTCAAACGTATGTGTTTATATATTTTGTATTACAATTATAAGTTTTAATTGTATCTGAAGAATGCAGATGATATATTGACAATAAAATTATACTTCAATCGAAAGCATTGATGGCAAATGGATTTAATCAAATATTGAAAAAAATGTGAGCGTATTGAAAAAAAAAATTACCGGATTGTCTGATTTTCCCAAAACTTCGTGTTCTTGAGACATTTCCACCCTCACTTGATTCACGTGAATATAGTTATTGGGGGTAAAGTTCCCTTATATATATAAAGTCTCTGGTTATATTGTTCCCGAAGAAATTGGTGCTACACACATTGTACCATTTTATGTAGACTCCAATGTTCTTGGTTTGAGTGTTGGTTTCGCAATTACTGGCTGGTGATTTTGAATGAAAGTTCTTGGTGTAGATTTGACCGTCTCCACCATACTTTTTTCGTAGTATTACGACAAAGGCGCGAATAATTTCAGTAATGACGAGTTCACCATTCGTGAATATTGTTTCTTTCCAAATAAAGCAAAAGAATACCCCCCCCCCAAAAAAAAAAAAAGAAATAAAAAGGAAAAAGCTTCACGGCGTTCAAGAATTAATTCATTTGATTCTAACTAACCTTAGAAGGATCGGAAAATGATGGTAGGGGATTAGTGAGGATCCCAACCAAGCCGCACGCAACGACCAAGAGAAAAACGATGGTGAGAACGAGCAATGGAAACCTGAGCACAAATTTCGCGTAACTGGAGGGAGACGATAAAAGTAAAATAAGATTAATCAATACATTGCAATCACTTCATATTCAAGTTAGCAAGTAAGTTTTGTTTGTCATTGTCAACAGTCATGTTAACGTATTATGTTAAGAACATTTCAGACCACCAACAGCGGAAAAAAAATGGTTCAAAGGCAAATATAATGAACATAGAGACGAGGTGAATAAAAAACACAATAAAAAGTGTTTTATGTTATCTTTGTACTTTCACTGGTGTATATTTTCTTGCTTTTATCTATTCCCCCTCTCCATGGGACAAGGAAACATTCCAATCAAAACTTGGAAGAGCGAAATGAATAACTGCATCGATTGCTGCACACCCGTCAAGCAATCAATAACTTGAAAGGAATAGAAAAATATACTAATTAATAAACTGTATACAAAATAAAAATGACCACACTTCATATAGTTGAAAACAGTTAAGATGGAAACTCACTAAGAATCAACGGCATGTCCCTCTCTGTGTGTCTCCTCTGCCTTTCTTTCCTGCTCAGTACCATCTTCATTACCCCATCCTGTCCGTGGAGAAGTTGCTGCTCCGTCAGGCCTGTTGGCGGATCCCGGCATCCTGCTACTCCAGGTTTCGAATCTGGAATGATACCACCTGCCAGATGTAAGTAAAAAGTGATAATTTCATTTCATAATGTACTAGCAATTAAGAAAAGTATATCCACTTGACTTGCATAGATTGGTGAAGTTTTTACGTTTCCCTATCTGTATATAGGTGAGTGCTTGCTCATTATTTCCTGTTACATAGTTACCTCGTTTCCAAAGTTTGCCACAAGTAGCTTTAATTCGATAGAAATGCTGGCCATCGACCAAAGACTATAGCCTTTGGATATTACGTGACGATCTGGAATTTCTTATTTCAGAGTTGGGCTATCGCATGCAACTCTTGTGGGCATTTCTGTAGACCGATTTCTCTTATGGCGTGGGGCGAATAATCACCCCTCCCACAGATGAAAATTAGGCTTCTGTCATTTCCCCTGATTGGTCGGCGTCACCCTGTTGCTAGGAGTTTGAAGCTGTCTCAAAGGGGAAAAGTTCGTTGATCTTCTGTATACAAGGGTGTAACGAGATTTCCTGTAAAAAGATTGCGCACTCTGAATATTAAAGTAAAGTCTGTTCAACTGATTTACGCGTGCGCGTGAGCGACCGTCGAAGCATGTAACTGACTAGTATTTGTCTTCCTCATTGCTTTTTTGTGTGTGTATTTTACATGTAAAGTTGTTAGTCTTCGATTGAAAAGTCCTGCATTTTCATTTGCTGTCATCTCGAATGTTCTTCCCCACAATAGCTGCTTGCAAATCGCAAGTCAATTCCTATCCAGCGTACCATTTTGTTTTCCTAAAGTTTGCCACAAGTAGCTTAGATTTGGTAGAGAAGATGGGTTTTTGGCGAGAAACTATTCATTTTTCTTAGTGTAACTACGACTACACCTGAATCAACAATATTGGAGAAGTTCGAAGCTGTAAGAAAGGGAAAAGTTCGTTGATCTCACTAAACAAATATTTGATATACGGATAATGATTCTGCCAGCTGCATCAAAAGCAGTGATGAAGAAGTTCAGCAAACATTAAAATTCTCGACAGATGAAGCAAACTTTATGAGAAGATATTAAGTGACTGTCATGCTCCACAAAATTTGTTTGCATAAATAGGTATGCCTATACATCAATCTCCCTGTAATCATTTCGTTCCTATTCTACCGAGTAATCACGAATTGTTGCATTTTTCATGCATGTTTTGGGCGTTTCTGTGGATTGATGTTTCTGTGAGACTACTCGATTAAAAATTCAGTAACACATATTTGACCAATCTATCGTCATTCTTTTTCAATTCAAAAAGGAAATTGACGGAGACCCAAAGATAAGAGGAAGTTTCCTTGCTTCCTTTGCTTCAAATAATTGAATGAATAATTCTTTTCGGGAATAAGCGTTCGTTGCCCTGACGACTCCAGTTCTTACAAGTAACTACTTGGGACACTGTCGTTGGCGCAAGATGGGCGACTGTTTGAAAGCCAAAAATGTTGTGCTGGCCTAACAATAGGACACACAAAAGGCCCACCATGGGTAGACATGGGAAAACCCCCTGCACACGAATCTCACTATTCGGTATTCAATTGAGAAATACATTTCATACTCTGAATCATACGAGGTTATTGTTCCATTCAGAATCAACCTGGCAACGAAAATTCATGTTGCCTCCTTCTTTTTTTTTTCTCTCTCTCTATTCAAAGGTAAAAAAAAAAAATACAACCGCAAAATTCTTCTTGATGAGAAATAGCGCATCTCAAACTATCTCAAAGCATGCCACACTTGCGGCTTCCAGGCACATATCTGTTATCTTAAGTAACAAACTGTTGTAGTAGTGAACGCTAATTCTAATATTCTGTACGTGCATAGAATATGAGCCCATTCTCTGTATTGACATGCCGAGGTAGGAAAATAATCACTAATATTATAATTTTTTGACTTAAATAACAGACATTTTCATCTAATTAAAAATGACTTCTTACACGGAATGATCTTTTTGAAAGATTTGCGATAGAATAACTTTATGCTCACACTTTAAGGAAAAAGTCTGAAATTTGGTAATGTTAGTAAAAGTCACATAACGGTTGTTATTAGCCTCAGTTTTTTGTTTTAATGTTCATTCATGTCCCCTGCTACCAGAGTAAATTCTGTCAATTATACTGTTTCAATATTTGTCTCTCCTTTCATCCGCACGAATAGGTGCAACAAAACACAATCCAGTACCCAGGACTATACCTGCTCTTTCTCCGCAGTCCACACAATGAGTTTCTAATAGATGCCCTTCCTCTGGCGTCTTTATTCAGATATTGTAAAACTATAAATGCTGATCTTTTTTTTTGAAGCTATTCCCGACAAACTTTGCAATGATATATGTATCTTTTTAAGATATACTTTCCTTCACGTTTTGGACCATTCGCCAGTCATACAAACGAACGTGAATAACTTGCAGTAATTGGTCATTCTAATTTTAGAAAAGTAAACTTTGAGTGGAGTGCATTGAGCAATATATTTGAAGTTCCTGAGAGCATCGATACTGGCTTCTGATTCCTGGTACCAGCCTCATCAAGAAGGGGTCATCCCACGAGACCAACACCCACGAGTCATACGGACCCACAAGTTCGACATAGGAAAAAAAAAAAAAAGGTCCATTTTAAAGTCTTGCAGCCAACGAGTCATACAGCCCATGAGTTCGGCACATAGCAAATAAGACCCATGAGTTCTACACTATAGGTAAAAAAAGAAAACAGCCCATGAGTTTAACATTACAACACAAGGCTTAATGTGTCTGTCTCGCTGGCCTTGTTTGCTTAGTGTCGAACTCATGTGCTAGGCTGTATGACTCTTGGCCTGTATGATTCGTTGGTGTCGAACCAGGGAGGTACTACCCCGAACTCATGACGTGCACCCATCAAGAAGAGCATCAAAATTAATGACGCCTCGATTTCGCTATAACCCTTCAACAGATTCAACAAAATAATTCTTCCTGAGATATTCTGATACACCTATGGTTTCATCAAGATGAACTGCGTTAATTAAAAAAAAAAATCATGTAATTCTGGAATTTCCAGTAACATCACCAAGTATCACTGCCCATCAATAGTGTGTTTTGACATCTGTTCTTTCTGTTGATCATCATTTCTAGTAATCACTTTAAACTCTATTAATCACATGTGTAATACCCCATCTCCTTACGTGTAACTGAACATATGTACTTGCAGCTTTCTTTTGATGATTCCTCGGAGCAATTACTCTTCCCATGACAGGGACACACTCACAGTAAAAATAGTCTTACTATCAAGGAAGTCCTTCCCATGCTTTCCAATCCAATGTGACAGAACATGCATCCAGTAGACTTTGGTAGAGTAAAGCGAGGCTGTATGATAATTCATGTTGTAACTGGTGGATTTTGTTTGCCTGTCAGGTTAATGTATTCCTTAGATAAAAAAAAAAAACAGCGAACAAAACACCGCAGCATTGAAGTCTATGTTGTCCCATATCAATTCATACTGCTTTCGGTTTCAATTATTCAATTATCGTTATTAACTCAGAAATTAGGCAGATAACAATGGTTGAAGAACTCATGACTGTAAGTCAGTAAAGGTGCAAAAATAGAGTTTTTCTCTTATTCAAACAGTTTGATTTGACTCAATTCGATTTGATTTGACTTGATTTATCCTCTCTGTATGACATATTTTACAATTACATATCAATTTTCAGCATTTTCAGCAAGACACTGTGCTATGTCCCTCCACCCCCTCCCCCAAACAATATAATGCTTGTTTTCTTTTTAAATCATATGATATAGTATTATTATCTAGCATTGAGCTTTGTGCCATCCTGGAACAAAATCGGAGCGAATGGTGCGACTCGGATCTACCCTCCATCTTCTCAATCTATTGTCCGCGGGGAGTGAGCGCCTTCTAACAAAATCCCCATTGCGGTCTCGCTGTAAAAATAGAAGTTCTAAAGAGAGTGCAAACCACAAAAAAATCAAGCACGCCCATACAATGGTATCAATCGTGACCATGACAATGTAAATAGTTTGGTCCCCCCTCCCCATTCACATGACCACACTAAGAAAATGCCTTTTACATGAATTTCTCTGAATACGGTCACATATAATGTGGAGTCGAAGTAAAAGAGAGAGAGAAAAAAAAACACTAAATCCTTTCTATGCTTTTAAACTGCAGAATGGCATAGAAACTCCATTGCGTTTCTACTTAAAATGTTTGGTTTCGACAATAAAATGATTGCACCTCATCTTTAAAATTAAACATTCCAGTTCAAATTAGCATTGATTAGTAAAGCAAATAATACACACAAACAAAAACGGTGTCAAGTAAATCAGAATGAATAAGTAAAAAGAGAGGTATGAAAAGTTTCACTTAGTGCTTCCTAAAAATCGTTAATATTAGTGACTGTCAGATTTTCATGTTGGATAAGGTGATAACATCACATTCTCAGAAATCTGCCATTTGATTTCAAACCAATCTTCACAAATTTCTGTACCTTTTGACAGAAAATCAGGAGTGAGAATATGTGTCCTTCACATCAAATTGATCTGCAGCTATCAAAATATTATGACTGCTTATAGGGAAGTGGTTTCAATCGCTGAATAACTGACAAGAATATTGCGTTCTTCACATTTACAAGTATACGGCGGATGGGAGTATTGAGGAGCGACTGTATTATTACTTTATGCTCTTTGCTTGCAATATGTGCTCGCGAAAGATGTCACCGTTTTGTTCAAAATTGCTAAACTTCAATCTTTCTCCTTTTTTTATTATCGCAAAGAAATTTTGAACATTTTCATTTCTTTTTTTTGCGACAAGAAAAACTGTTTGCGAATTTGAATGCATTTGTTCACGAATAAGCCAGTTCGGAGATAGTTCATGTGCACGTGGATACAAATGACCTTTCATTTTTCTCAATTGGTTAGGCACTTCACTCAATTCAAAGCGACATAATGCAGCAGCTTGCCCAACATAGCAATTTATGGAACTCATATTCTAACAAAGAATGAACCTGTGTAGATGAAGTGACCAGAATGGTTCGTCAATCAACGCACTGGGAAGCATCCATTTCATTGTGCTGTTTTTAATACATTAACAAACTTCTTCTGTTAACATTGCCAAATACCAGGCTTGCTGTCAGGTGAATATAACTGGCAGGCATCATTTATAAGGACTATGAATAATCATAGCATTACAGATGCTTATCTCAGTGAAATTAAAAGCCAACCTGTCTCTCGGTACAAATGAACTTTTTCTGCTCATGCTCAAACTGGAACCCCGAACTGGCTTATTTGATTGAAACTGTTAACGAGCCCAGGAAAATACGACGAGTGATGTTTCGATAGTCTAAAGGGCTCACACCCATAAATATTTCCCGATAGGGATGTGTGTTAAAAATCAAATTTCAAGAAATTCTGTAAAATATCTGGGAGAAATGAGGTGTTTCAGCTTCACTAACCTGGATAAGTGAGATATACCCTTTCATCCATCAAATTTTCAGGGTGGATTCTTCAGCCCAAATTCTGTCCAGGGGTCCGCAAAGCCAGACAACGAGTTCTTGTCACTCAAAAAATCACCTATTTTCCGTACACGTACCTAATGAAATATAGTCCCCTCAAATTCCTTCAGAAAAGCTGTCGTCTTCCAACCAAAATGCAGTTTGTAGAGAAATTCATACTCAATATCTACAGCTATTCAGGTTTTTTTTTTTTGCCAAACTACATCATTGATTTTTAATAAATTTTTTTCTTCATTTATTTTGGTATCTTTGGTACGAATTTGTGAAGGGGTCTGGGACATTCCATTTTATTTACGGGTGTGAGCCCTATAGTGGAGGTGATATTTCTCATTTGACTTTTTAACATCATAAATGTGTTTTTGATGACATTTGCCCCTACATCATATGGGCAATTACACATTCAAGGGTTATAAAGCTTCTCAAAGGGACACTTTTGAAAATCATGCCCTTTGGGGTTTTAAAAAAAAATAATCTTGCAGTGTTGATCAGTTCTTCATAAGATGAATACATAGATGCAGGCAGTAATCCTTGATTATAGGGGTGTCATCATCACCTTATTGCCTACAAAGTACTTTGTTTTGTCAAACAGACTAACTTTATGAATTTTGACCTGTTTCAGTGGTAGCCAAAACAAAGAAATAGTGTACATTAAAATAACACCGTCATTCAAAGTTGTGTGATACTGATGACTGCTATGTACAAAGATCTAGTACCACAACAACATAATAAGAAAACAAATTGTAGCCAAGCAAAGTTGGGGGGGGGGTAGAGGAGAGGGGTAGGGGGGTAGGAAGGACAAGGGGGAGGGAGGAAGAGATCTGACACAATAGATCAACATAAATCAGCAGAGCTTTTATGGGATGAATACTTCCCATAGACTTGTGTGCATTACATGCATCCGAGTCTTTAGGGCTCACACCCATAAATATTTCCCCATAGGGATATGTGTTAAAAATCAAATTTCAAAAAATTCTGTAATATATCGGAGAAATGACGTGTTTCAGCTTCACTAACCTGGATAAGTGAGATATACCCTTTCATCCATCAAATTTTCAAGGTGGATTCTTCAGCCCAAATTCTGTCCAGGGGTCCGCAAAGCCAGACAACGAGTTCTTGTCACTCAAAAAATCACCTATTTTCCGTACACGTACCAAATGAAATATAGTCCCCTTAAATTCCATCAGAAAAGCTTTCATCTTCCAACCAAAATGCAGTTTGTAGAGAAATTCATACTCAGTATCTACAGCTATTCAGTTTTTTGCCAAACTACATCATTGATTTTTTGATTAATTTTTTCTTCATTTATTTTGGTATCTTTGGTACGGATTTGTGAAGGGGTCTGGGACATTCCATTTTATTTATGGGTGTGAGCCCTACACGCTGCCACAGCGCTGCACTGCCAGCATCAAGAGCGACATCTCCCGGCGAGTGCGTTATAGTCACCATCCTGTCAAACGGGTTCTGTCGTCACCCCGTCCGCAAATTTGTATTTAGCGCCTTTTGGAAGCAAGCTCTTCATGTAATATCAAAACACCACTCTAATTTTTAATCTTTTGGCCCAAAATTAAAGCAAAAGTAAGAATTCATATAAATCTAAGCTGCCCGATCGGGTCACCAAAAGATGAATTTAATGGCCCGACACAAATTTTAGTGGCCATCGGGCCACTAAAATTATTTATTTATTTCATGAAAATAAAGTCTTAAAGGTAAAGGATTTGTATTTTTTACATCTAGGGAAATTCATGTACAAACTTGCCGATAATTCTCTCCCATCTGTGTATGAGTCCATGTTCACTAAAAATAGATATGTTCATTATTATCCTACCCGGCAATCTAACTCATTTCATTTACCATTAACTAGGACTATGTTTGCTAAATCTATATTTTCTTTTACTGGCCCCAAATTTTGGAATTCTCTCGACAATAGTATGAAACATGTTCTAAGCTTAAACATATTCACATTAAAAGAAAGAAGTTGTTTATAAATTCTTATATATCGGAATGAGTTACATTTTAGTTATCATTAATTTTGAGCTTTCATTTTTATTCGTCATACTTTTCTTTTATCTATTCCTTTCCTACATAATATACCTCGGTGATCCATCGCACCTAGTGCTTCGCGTGTGCTGGTATAGACCCTTCATCTCTGCTCCCTTCTCGCTTTTTTCCTGTCCTCATGTCTCTTTCTGTTTCTTCTTTCAAAATAATTTTCTCTTTTTTCTTCACTGTGTTCTTCTTTCTCACTCTCTTTTCTTTACAAGAGAGTTTACTTGTGTTTGTTTGTCCGTCTGTTTGTTTGTTTGTTTGTATAGGTCTGTATGTGTTGTGCACCTTTTATATTACATCTAGCAAAATGCTTCTTTGATGTTATTTAGTCCTTTGTCCACGAGGAGACTGCAAAATACAAGCTTAGCTTTTTAGCATGTCTCCTCCATTTCCTGCAACTTTAAATTTAATTCAATTGTCATTTGCTTTTGTGATGTGTAGTATTGTTAACTTCACATATTTTTCTTTGTTACTATACATGTATTGATATTGTGCTATTTTGTGTATAAATATGTTTTGCATTGCTGGAAATAAAATAAACGAAATGAAATGAAATGAACGTTAATGTCGAGCCCTGTTCTTTTATATATATATATATATATATATATATATATATATATATACATATATATGTATGTATTCATATATATATATATGAATATATATGTAGTCGAGACAGTCTTCTTCAGCTTTATTGTCTGCTAAGCAGACAATACGGCTGAAGAAGACTATCAAATATATATAGTCGAGACAGTCTTCTTCAGCTTTATTGTCTGCTTAGCAGACAATAAAGCTGAAGAAGACCGAAGGTCGAAAGCTTCCAACCAGCCGGCTTCCTGCAACATCTTTTGTCATCATAACATTGTCTCGACTATAATTCTTCCTATCAAGATGACAGAGGCGTACGGTACGAGTATCAGCATCATCGCACTATATTATATAATCTATATATTATATATATATATATATATATATATATATGTATATATTATATATATATATATATATATATATATATATATATATATATATATTATACATTCAGCAAAAAACAGAAAGAAAGTAAACACTTTTTCAAGTTTATATTCATTTTCTTAGAGAATATTTGACTAAAAGTTACTATATTATATACCATATGATATTGAAGGTAATCTACTAGGCTATCGGCCTGGTAGGTCAATAAAAAGGGAACCTTTGCGCATGAGTGAACACTTTTGCTTTTCTCTTCCAAGGCTCAAAAGTAAAAATTGCAAAAATGAACAAGTTTTCATTGATGCGTAAGTACTCTTCCATATAGCATCAAGAACAAAAGACAAATTTAACACAATTATACACATTAAGTTAAAATAAACCTTTGATCTCTATAATAGCTTTGAATCCCCAAATATCAATAAAGGCCAAAAGTAAATGAGAAAAATCAGAATGAGAATCTTCGGTCAAATCCAAATTCAAATGAAATAAGAGAAGAAGCAATGTTAACAAAAATGGTAGAAATATCAATTTGTTTTCAAATTAGAAAAATTGTAAATGATAATTGATTCTAAAATTTATCTCATGAATCCTTACCTTACTATATAAAAAGAGTGAAATAAAGAAATTCTGTTTATTTAATCATCTTTATGCCATCACTCCCTATGTCGTTTGAAGTTTAAGCTGACAGAAAATTCTTATTTTCCCCTTTAGTTTCCCATTTTGTTTCTGTTTGAGGTTACAAAGAGATAAAGAGAACAAAAAGTTGTTTTTGCTATTTCATTCATGTCTCTCATTGTGTCAAACTGATATTTTTGTTATTGTTATATTAAAGGGCGTTGTCAAATGAAAGACGCCAAGTTTTGCAATTTTTACTTTTGTGCCTTGGAGGGCAAAAATGAATGTGTTCATTCGTGCCTAAAGTTTTCCTTTGTATTAACCTACTACCTTGATAGCCAATTAAATTACCTTTAATATGGTATATAATACATTGATTTTCATTAAAATCTTCTATGAAAAATATGCACTTGAAAAGGTGTTTACTTTCTTTTCTTTCTTTCTTTTTGCCGAGTGTATATAATGACTATAATTATCATAAACATACATATATAGCATATACGTGTTCACAGTATTAGAGTATTATTGTAAACCTCATGAACACCGCAAGTGTTCTTCCGTAAATGACTGCACTGAACAATAAAGTTTAATTAAATGCCTGTTTATTTTATCATTGTTTTACCAAGCACTGGTAAAATGCCAGTCGGATTTCTGGCAATATTGTCAGTGACATACACAAGTCATGCATCTATTCAAAATGGTTAATTTCATGGGAAAAAAATAAGCCCTTCCCAATTAATTACAGCACTTTTTTTGCCATCCAAATTCTACCACCTTGTTTCCAAATGTAACAGGACAAATTCTATACAAAAAGAAATGAAAGCCTCACATTTTTATTTTTTTTTTGTCCTCAAGGGCATGATATTTCCAAGACCCGTTTAGATACTACATACATAATTATGGTTTAACTTTCCTTTTAATCTCATTGATGTACTAAGCATTTCAGAAATCCATGGGATTTGCACTAACTACTTGGAAACGGTATAAACCATATGTCACACGAGTGAAATTTTCCACATGCAATACACAACATAGCCAAGATTCACGACAAACATTACAACTACATGTGCCAATTTCTTCATTGTATTCTTCGATATGATTAATGGATGACCCAACGACATCACAGACCTTCAGATTTTTAATTCTCCACATTGTATATACCTTTGACTTACATACATTTCTAAATAGATCTTCACTGGACGGATGACATTTTAGTGGTGCAATTCAGTTTCTACTTGAAGAGTCGAAGAGAGAGAGAGAGAGAGAGAGAGATGTTTTTATGCATGACCAATAAGTACATCTAACTTACCGTTTCCAATATTTATAATGTTACTGCACTCAGGAAAGGAGAGAAAAAAAAAACACCCCTTTTGTACCCATGCTTCAAACAAACAAACAAACAAACAAACAAGCAAACAAACAAAAACATACCTAGCCAGCAGTAATTCGCTATCCCCTTCAATATTTTCGGCAGCAATCATTTAATTTTCAAAGAATATAGGATATTCAAAGAGAAATTAGTAAATATGGTACTTTTGAACTGTAAAACTGCTACCAAGCACGCAGAAACATGCATTAGCCAATCATTTAATTAAAAAGATTTAACATTCGAGTGCTAAACCTAGTGAACAATATTATGCACAAATGCGCGCAAGATTGTCATGTTATCTTTTTATGAGATTCTAACACTCCTTTTCCAGTCCGGGGCATTTGATAATAACAAGGAGATTTGACAAAAAAGAACCAAAAAAAAAAAAAAAAACTTCAGTAGTTGTTCGAGATTACCACTAAGTTCCATATATTCATGATTTCAACATTTCCTAGATTGCTTAACCTAGTGAACAATATTATGCACAAATGCGCGCAAGATTGTCATGTTATTTTTTATGAGATTCTAACACTCCTTTTTCAGTCCGGGGTATATGATAATAACAAGGAGATTTGAAGAAAAAAAAAAAACTTCAGTAGTTGTTCGAGATAACCACTAAGTTCCATATATTCATGATTTCAACATTTCTGAAATACAGCTTTTGTTGTTAAAGTCAAGAACCTCTTCTTTGGTCTCCATATTCAAACTCAATACTATAAGAGCGTCTTGGATCACGGAACATCTGAAAGCCAGTGAAATGCTAAGCGATCAATTTTCATGCTGTAGAACCTACGCATAAATTTGCACAAATTGCGGGAAGATTTTACTCCTTCTCTAGTGTTAATTTCCCCTGCTGAAATGTAGCCTGATTTTCTTTTTTTTTAAAAGCATGATTCATTAAGAAAATTAAAAATAATGTGATGGCTCTCCAGTGGCGGATCCAGAGGGGGTGCACCGGGCGCCCTCTCTTTATTCTTTTTTTTTTAAACAAAAGAAAAAATGGGGGGGGGGCGTGCGCCCCCTTTTAAATCTTGTGAAGGCGCCTACCCTTTACGGAATTCCTGGATCCGCCCCTGCTCTTGATTCTTTAAAGATAATGCCATGTTAGATTTTTACCCAACAATCAGGAAGGTGCGGACATTGTTTTACTTTTATATTATGCATGATTGAGGACACTGTAGTACACAATAAGATCAACGGACTTTCTTGGAGGTTCTATTTTGCGGCGATATGGACATTGGCAGATATCGGTCAGGTTGAACACGTACCTGAATTGGCAAGACCCTTTTATACTTTAAGGTATTATTTACCATTTGCAGATGAAACAAGAACCAAGCTTTAGTGCTTCAAAATAGTTCTAAAATGTAAGTTCGGGAAAGAAACAACAAATGTAAAAATTTCAATCACTGTAAGCAACGTTAAGTCTTGTCGAATATACTTAAAGTGAACACAAGTTTTAACAAAATTGTTTCAAGAATAAACCGTCTGAAGTTTTGGTTTATTGAGAGATATATAGTGATATTTCCTTATATTTTTAGGCTTTATTGCGATATTTCTAGATGATAGGATGTTTTGTGATCTACACTATGCATAAAGGTGATAAATCGAACATGTTTTAAATAACTGCTCCCAACAGTAAGCAAAACCTTTAAGTCTGCAGAAAAAAAAAAGCTAGGCCGTAGCCGATAAGGAATGTCCAAAGAGAACCAAAGGATCAATTTACACACGTTACGTGGCGCACATTTTTCGTTTCACTTATTGCAAAAGGCTCACATGACACCAAAACAAATGACAGAACACTGAACAAAATTTTGTTGGAACAGATGCTCGTCGAAAAGTTTTTTATCGAGCAGAGTGTGGAGGGGAAGGGCTAATCTTAGACTGTCTTATTCCAACACGCAAACACAAACTCGTTCAGCAAGATACCATCAACAGGTCTATCTCATAAAGCCTGAATTTAGAAAAAAAGAAAGAAAATAAAGTGATCCAAACCAAACTCGTATTGAATCCTTGGTATATTCAGGTATCATGTAGTTCATTGGTGATGGAAATCTCAACATATCAGTCTGCAACTGGTATAACGTACACGAAAGTCGTCATCATTGCTCCCCAACCTCACCTATTGTGCCTTCATCATGCACCCAAAATTGAGTATCTGTGCCAACAAGCTTCAGGTTAATTGAAAAAAAAATATCGATCTTGGTTTTATTTTTCTTCTTGGTGAAGAAAGTAATCCTCATGGAGTACTTTGCCTTGGAAAGTCAGGTGAAGGAGGTATTACCTATAGTTCCAACAAGCATAACATTCACGAGCTTTTCCGTCAACATTATTCTTAAGTCCTTCTGATTTGCGTTCCATTTAATAGTGACATCAAGATCTATGTAATTCTCTGGTACTAGAGTTCCCATCAAATTGGTCTTGAATTGGTATAACATACACGGTATTTCTGTCATTGTCATTTTCCGCTTCTTTAGCCATCTGTGCTACGTTTTCGTCGTGCACACGATTAGAAATCGTGTGGCAACAAGCTCTGGTGAATTGGGCACAAGTTCCTTCTGGACCGATCGTGTGACATATCGAAATGAAAAGGAAAGTGGCATAAACCCAGCTGACTGTCATGACGAGCATGAGAAAAGTGCCGAGTTGTATGTAACTGAGTACAATGGAAGGCATCATGACTGCACCAGCTGTAAAAGTGGTGATTGCTGCTAAGGTGATGGCCGAGCCGACCTGCCTCAGAGCGTCGACGGATCGCGATGACCTGTTCTCCGTCTTTGATTGGCGGTAAGAGACGCCGTAGTGAATCGTGAAGTCCACCGACAGACCAATTCCGAGAGAGAGAATGAACGATTCGACGATGTTCAGCTCCCAACCGAGAAGGACTACAGTGCCAACGACGACAAAGACTGCGCAAGTAATGGTGTACATGGCGTAGATAGTGACCAGGAAGTTTCGAATTGTCAGCAGCAAGACGCAGGCAGCAATGGCTAGAGACATGCCTATAGAGAGCGGGGTGCCGAGAGCCAGACCACGCTGTAAATCAAAGAAATAAAGTTGAAACCTACCGATACTAATAAACCATCCATTCCTCAGTCCCTCGGGAGCAGAGTCCATTTGTTCTTCAAGCCAGGTATTCATGTCTGACCAGAACTTATCCATGGCAGTGTATTCCTGGGATTCTTCTGTATTCGTTAACAAATAAATGCTCATGGCAACAATGTTGTCATCTGCATCGAAGCGTAGTCCTGGAGATGTGTAATCACAGGTTGATAATTGGCATCGCACTTCATGATACACGATGACGCATTGTCTGAAATTACTAGCAGAATATGGGAAGGTTGTCTGGCCGCAGCAAGGGGAGAGGTCCCCTCCAGTCACAGGGTTTATACAAGGGCCTTCCATGAAGTCTCGAAAGGTATCAATGAAGCAATATTCAGACGTAGAATTCACTTCGCTATTGTGAAAAGTGGAATTGCGAAATTTGACACAAAAGTTGTACATCCACTCCTGGTGTTCTTCCGAAGAAAAACTGAAGCTCTTATCCATGACAGTAGTTCCCTTTGAATCTGGGTCCCAGTGGTTTCCATTGTCCAATGGTTCTATGCCCCACACAAAGAACGCTGGCATGTAGTTGGTGAAATCGACTTCAAAAGAGAATGTTTCTCTGTATACCTGGTCGTACATCTCCAAAATATGATCGCTGTGAAAGAATTGTAATTGAGATTTTGAAGGCAGTTGTAATGTTGGTGCTATGAATACAGCATAAATGCCGCCAATGCCGAGAAGTGATAGTAGAGCAATCCAAAACATCCGAAACTTACCGACGATTACAGGCAAGTACTCTTTGAAAAACTTGTTGCCGACTTTACCGATGATGTCGTGAAGCCCCTTTGCTAAACGACAGCATATGCCATGTGTTTTAGTTGATCCGTCGTCCTCTGCTTTGCGGAGAAAATATTTGTCGTGAAACACCACAGCTGCGGGTATCCAGGTGAGTGTGAAAATAAAATTGACCAAAACGGCGCTACCTGAAAAGACTGAGAAACAGCGAATGGCAGTTATTTGACTAACAATGCCCGCGAAGAGAGCCGACGACGTAGTGAGGCTGGTGACGAACATGGTGACGGAGGAGTGCCGGAGAGTCTCGCAAAATACGGTTTCCTTCGTCATGCCACTCTTATCTGACTCTTTCTTCATGTGCTTCCAGATATCAACGTAAACAAAACAATCATCAGCCCCTATGCCGGTAATGAGTACTGCTGCTAGAATATTTATATAGGGAAAGAAAACCAATCCGAAAACATTCTTGTACACAAAGTAGGCAACTAGTAAGGTCATGATCATGCTGCTAATTGTCACGATTGTGATGAAAAAAGATCCTACGTAAAACCAGATGATAAGCACTACGACTGTAAAGCCTAAAGCGATGAATTTCATGTCGTAAATTATGTAATCACTAAAGACATTATCCTTGAACCCTGCACCAATGGCCACAACATCGACAACGCTGCCAGTGAGTGAAGATCTGGTTATATGATCGTCAAAGAAATCTCGCGTTCTGTTGCTTAAGTAATCGAGAGGAGGCAGAGCTAGGGCAACCTTTAGCTCAAAAGTTCCGTCTTTAACGGAATTTATAAAATCGATTGGAGGGAGAAAGTGGAGTATGATGTAAACAGCAGAACTGTGAGTTGAGCAATTCGTAGATACATCAGTGCAGACGCGTTCGCCCCCAAAACATCCGGCCGTGTAATTCTCGACACACTCTCCGAGCAGCTCTTGAACCAACAATACGTCTTCCTCATCTATATCCACACAGGAGTCTTTTCCAGTAATGAGAGCTGTAAGATGACCCAGTGACAAGGTCGGACAACAATCCCCATTTGTGTCTAGATGGTCACACGTCTCGTTGAAAGTGTCTTGTGTGCGATAATTGTCATTATCGTGTTGGCAAACGGCAATCATGGCGTCCTTTGTAAACATGCCCTGGTTTCTTGTTGACTTGTAAACCATACGAAGCCGACCTGAAACATAATTGAATGAAACAGAAATGTCCAGCAGTGTCCAGTCAGTATATCTTTTTGATACTGCATCAGTGTATTTTCCTTGTACAGTTAAGGGAAATGAAGTTGCGAGAGAAATACTGTCATTTAAACACGCTAGAGGTGGGTTTTACAAAAATGTAGGGGTAGGTTTATTGCAATCTCAATTCGTCAATTGCTGCCTAAATGATATATCAGTAGGTTTCTTACGATTGTTTGACGAACTAACTTACAAAATGTAAAACTAAAATAATGTAATATTGATACCTACAACTTGTGACTGGATAGCATACTTGCTGCAAGAAAAGGAAGCAAAGCCTAATACAGATTTTGATTTCAGGAAACAATTTTAACATCCGCTAAAACCTAATGAAGAACAAAATGATATACATATTATAAACACTTGCTTAAACAAAAGTCAACAGTGAAACGTGATAGATGCTACGAGGTACTTTGGATGAAAAAGGAAATATTTTAAGACATCGGGATGACTGCTTATAAATATTTGCATCATGATTGTGCCCCGATACATGATAGTAACGATAATGACACAAATATTTATAAGCAGTCATCTCGATGTCTTAAAATATTTTCTTTTTTATCCAAAGTATCCAGTAGCATCTATCACGTTTCACTGTTGACTTTTGTTTAAACAAGTGTTTATAATATATATATATATATATATATATATATATATATATATATGCATATTATATATGTGTGTGTGTGTGTGTAAATTTAAGTGTAGTATGTGCAACACAACCTTTTCCGTTAAAACATTACTATATCTAGTTATCGTGATCAGACAGATACAATATTTCGATGAGAGTAAGAGATGTTCTTTTTAAAAGCATTAAAATAAGACTTAAAATGTGCACCTTCGGATCCGCATCCATCTAGCTTCGTGACGTCGGAATTGTTTCCATCCCTCTCGCCGGGGTAGAATGGTTCAACGTCTGGCTCCATGATTTGGCTGCTGTTACCAACTGTCGACGGGTAAGGGAAATACTTGTCCGTCTTGTTCAGGAAGCGTTGGTAGGCCGAGAACGGTCCGCTGACATCCGTCCCTCTCGCCTGTATACCCTAAGTATTGTGGTTGACATTATGATATTGATAGTAATGATTCACTTGTACAGTTGTATATTTTGTTCGTTTTCAGCATTCAATCAATACGAGTTATAGGTTTCACAGAATGAAAAAACTCTGCGCCTTTCAGCAGATATTGTTTTAACAATGATCCACCAAGATAAAAAATAAAGAACAGTGATTCAGGTGTGGTTACTTCAGCAAGATTTTCTTCTTTTTTTTCCTATTAAAGTAATGGCGGAGCGTTTATATGTCATTTAGTTTTCTTCAGAGAGAATCTTAAAACATATCTCGAATATAACTTTCTCGCATGACCTCCATAATAGTTATTCATAACAGGATTAGTAGTTAATAGGGAAACTGAAACTGGCATACTGACAAAAGCAAGTTAATTCACTTATTTTTTAATTTAAAGGTAATGATCAGTAGTGGCAGCAAAATGAAAATTGACATGACGCAAATGCAAAATAGTCTCATATTGTCCGGCTTGCAGGAAAATATACATGGTCGAGTGAGATCATCTGGTATTCTATTGATGATTTCAGTTTGCATTCTAATAAAATAATTCAAATAGTCAAATATCAACCGCTACCTTCTACTCTCGTAACCTGAACAGATTCTTAAATGACATCTGGGATTTTTTTCTTTTTGTTTTTTCAGACCTGATTACAGGAGTCTGACTACAACTGAAAAGGCATCATATATATTAAAGCTGTATTCATACTCAACTACTTTATTATTGTTATTATCATTATCATTATCATTATTGTTTTTATTGTAATTATTATTGTTATTATTATTATTATTATTATTATTATTACTACTACTACTACCATTTATTCAGCCAAATGAAAATGACAATACTAGTAGCCTAACATACAATCACATGGAAATAACACAGTTGACGTATAAAACAGAGTATGAACAGGGAAGCAATACATGGGCTAGGACTACCAAACGTAATTATTTCACTTTTACCCTTGGGCATGTGAGCCCTCATGTAATGCATTCCCGTACACATATGCAATAGATTT
The DNA here is from genome assembly GCA_033980235.1 of Diadema setosum. NCBI lineage: Eukaryota > Metazoa > Echinodermata > Echinoidea > Diadematoida > Diadematidae > Diadema > Diadema setosum. The sequence continues at coordinate 21,089,703 of CM067067.1, forward strand.
GTAAAAATAAGAATGCATGTTTTATCAGAACAGAACAATAATAAAAACATCACATTAACATACCGGAGATAAATAAATAACCCCCCCCCCAAAAAAAAAAAAAAAAAATATATATATATATATATATATATATATATATCATATCTTCACTTCAAAACCTTATGGCTTCACTCTATGTAATAAAAACAAAAGAAAAAAGGAAAATTTTCAAAGTTCATATGAAATTACTGAGCTCTCGGAGATTTCTTGGGATATATTGCAACTCTTTCATTTAAACCTAACAAAGCCATTTATAATTTTCATCTGAATAACAAGTACACAATTCCTTGACTTATTGCAGACATGTACCCCAGTTTTACCACACTATGTAACACAGTGTGCAACACAGTGTGGCACACAGTGTCGAACACAGTGTCGAACACATGTGTTTAATATGTGTTTAATATGTGATTTTGGGACGTGTGGTAACACTGTGTATTTACCACAGTGTGAAACACAGCGTCACTACACTGTGCAACATAGCATTACCACATGGTCCAAAAGACATATTACAAACACTGTGAATTAAACCACAGTGTCACACACTATGACCACAGGGTTATAATCACATAGTCCATTACACTGTGGTAGTCACCACATAATCCACCACACTTATATTCACCACATAGTCTACCACACTGTGGTAATCACCACATAGTCCTCCACACTATGGTATTCACCACATAGTCTTCCACACAGCGGCAGTCACCACATAGTCCACCATAGTCACCACATAGTCATCAAATATATCAAATATCATATAGTCATCAGGTCTATCAATATTTGTAAAGCATGAAGGCACGGTTACTGAGTAGATAACACTGTTATTGAATATGAAATTACCTTTTCATAACAAAATCTATGACATTGGTATAACATAACATTATTAGACAATAGTTCAAAGGAAATCCCATCACAGATACTTCGAATTTGGAAGTATTTTATGAATTTTCTCAAATTTAAGTGGCTTTTTATAAATATTCATGAGCTATGCAAAGTCTGTACCACAGGAATACCACAGGAATACCACAGTGTTACCACAGGAATACCACAGTGTCACCACAGGAGTACCACAGAAATACCGCATGAAGTATCACATTCTGTACCTCAGCACTCCCACTTGATAGGTAATACTGTAGGAGTATAGGACAGGTTAAGTACTGCTTAAATCAATTGTCATGATTCGCAGCATAACTCACCTATTAATGAGATTCTGGAATATGCATTTGTTTTGTTTTTTGCTTTTTTATATTCCAGTTGGTACTACTGTGTGGTACTGCTGTGTGGTATTGTCCTGTGATAGTCATGTGGTATAGCATGTCAGAAAAAAAAAAAAAACTCACAAGAATATCCTGTGAAATTTTTCTGTAATTAAAGTGTACAAGAAAGCAGTTGTAAACACAGTTTGTATCCATACTATTGAATATTCTCGGCACACTACCAGAATAAATTATTATGTACAAGTAACAGGCAATGAAGTGACATTTGTACATGATTTTGTGGCTTCGGAAGATGATAGCGATGCCTTTGCTCTCATTAAGTATGTAGAGCATGATGGCCCATTTGTAAAGAATAGAGACAGGGAGAGCCATGCTGATGCTGTACACATCAGAGTAGTGAAACGTGTGACCAGTAGATTGTATGCAATATCTCCTGGTGAAATCTTAGGAAAGCATGTGATTTATGAGAGAAACAGGGAAGTTATAACATGTCACTTTTTGTTCTCTTTCCACAACTACAGATACTCCTAGTGTTATATCATTTCTAGTGTTTGATGTTATGCATCCGTAAACAATATTAACACAACACTAAGTGCATGATTTATTCATCTGAAGGTTGGATAAATGATATGTATAGGTCATATTCTCACATTAAATGAATCTGTTGTTCCATGCCAGTATTTGAAATTTGAAAGGTTTCAACTGAAATTAGGAAAATGACTAAGTATATAACATTTGCAACTACCGTGTACTTAAAGGGTGTTGTATATTGTCCAGCTGTAAGTTATTAGTTTATTAATTTATTGGATAATCAGACCAGTTAAAAGTGGCTTTACAAACTTGATAAAATCTCTGGGGAGTACATGTTGTGATAAGGTATATTCTTTTAATTTGGTACATCTATTAATAAACTACAATATTTGAATCCTTTCACCAAACTGGTAAAATGTTTCCTCCCCCCCCCCCCCCAACAAAACCAGAAATAGCCTGGTTTTACAAGGATTAACATGCCATGTGGTAGTACAAGATCTGAAATCCCCTACTGACAATACTAAAGCAAAGTTCATGCGGTAAACATGAGTCATTGTGTGTCAAAGTACTAATGTTTGAAAAAACAGTTTGAGCTTTTGATTGTGAATAACTGAAAACCCAAGAAAATATAACTTTCCACAAATTTACACATTAGGTAGCTAATACAGGCATACAATTTTGTTGTGTGCTGTTCCCTGCAATATTTTGAAACAGTACACAACAAAATTGTGCGTTATTTAGCGGCTACCTTCTGTGTAAATTTGAGGAAAGTTAATTTTCATTATTTTTTAGTTATTCAAAATAAAATATGTAGTATTTCTTCCTTAACATCTAGTATGTGGATATTATAGTATTAAATCAATGATATGAAATCCCACTGTGTAACAACATTATGGACACAGGAGCACACATAAATAAACCACGCTGTGTGTTCAGTATGCCAAGTATGTGGAGATGATGCAGGTGAATAATCTGAAATCCACAAAGTGACAACACCGAGCACAGGGTTTACACATAGTTCAATGTATACCACATTGTGGTAGGCACAAGTCACAGTGTCCGGTACGCCAAGTCTGTGTGGATCATGTGGTAAATGAATGATCTGAAATCCCACAGTTTGACAATACTATCAACATAGAGTTTACACATAGTTCAAAATATACCACACTGTGTCAAACATGATTCACAATGTGTTCAGTATGTGATCTATGTGGGGATTATGTGGTAAAACACTTACATTGAAATACCACACTGTGGTAGCATTATGAACACAGGGTTTAACACATAGTTCGATATATACCACACTGTGGTATATGTGTGTCACTCTGTGTTCAGTATGCCAATAATGTGGTACACTATGTGGTCTCAAATCTCACACCGTGACAATGCTGTGACCACATGGTTAGCACATTGTTTACACATAGTCAACTATGTGAACACACTGTCGTAACACTATACCACACTGTGGTATATGTGTGCCACTCTGTGTTCGGTATGCCAATTATGTGGTACACTATGTGATCTCAAATACCACACTGTGACAACACTGTGACCACATGGTTAACACATTGTTTACACATAGTCAACTATGTGAACACTCTGTGGTAACACTGTTTGTTCCATAAGGGCATGTACGATACTATTTAAGGTAATTATTCCCAGTGCAAAGTGGTATAATGTCAAAAGCTTTTTCATGCTACAAGGAATTAAATGGAGTAAAATTTCCTGTTTATTTTCTTTCTATTCTTCAATTGCGGTGCATTACTAATTGCTACCCTGATATGGGTAAAGCTTGCAGAACTTTTGAACAAATGGTTCAAGTTTCCTGAAACTGCCCTGATCTATCATACATGTTATAGTATTTTGTAATTCACCAAATCAGTAATTACTTTGCAGTCATTTCCCTGTGAAGATGCCCGTGTAGGTGTCTGTGCAAAGCGGGGGGGGGGGGGGGATGTCTGGCAGTTTTGGGAGCGAACATTCAATTCAATTCAATTCAATTCATTTATTTTCATACTTTCCATGTATGAACATTACAACAGAAATGATAATACAAGTGTTTTTTTTTTTACCTTGTAAACAATGTGCAGAAAACAAACAATAAACATGGTGAAAGCACAGTAATTACGTGTAATGATAATGGTCAAAATCGAACTGGGATCGATCAAAGAGAAGTATGACGGGACCTACATGAAAGCTAGCTTGTTTGGCTGTAAGCCCCGAATAGTCAGTGTTTATGAAAAAGAAACGGAGAACGGATAGAAGATAAGACCAGGTGATTTAATGGTGCCAAATAAGAAAAGCGGGGTATGCCTACGTGATAAAAAAGAAGAAGAAAAAAAAAACTATACTAAAAAAATGTGAAGCATTATACTGTGACCGAGCTATAATTGGTTTCCGGAGTAGAAAACCATCGGGAAAAATATCACAATTTGCATATCAACTTTTGTCATATACACAGGAGTTTTTGGTTTACTCTTTTTTTTTTCAACACTCCCCCTCTCCCTTCAGAAAAAAGGGCGAACTCTATGTTTGAGACTGATCATATGTGATCCCAAAGATTGTATTGCTGTACTAAAAAAAAAAAAAAAAAAAAAGCAGCGGGAAACGTCAACAAAGAAACAATGCTCGATCTCCGTCTGAGTGCCACTCATGCAGGGCTTAGTGCAAGTCACCGGACAAGGAAAAAAAACCCTGTCAAAAGCCTTCTCATAAGTCTCCATAGCAATGAACTAAACATAGTGACAACATTTGCAGAAGAATCAGAACTCTGTGTCAACAGACTAACCGCAGGAAGGAAAACTAATGACTCCACTCATACTCCAAGTTCATCTTGTTGATCTTGTTGATCTTGTTGCAAGGTTACAAGATTAATTATAGTTCAGATTTCGATAATCGGTGCGTATCATCATGCAAACAACCAACGGATAGGAGATTCAGTTATATCAAGAATAAAGCTTTTTCATAGGGTTTATATCTCAAATGCAACTTCAATAACGTAGTGTATGACACTTTACGTTTTAAACTTTTTTGTCACAACCTAAAGTTACAAAAATAATTTCTGCCTATGTGACACAAATAGCTGTGGATTTCCCAATGTTTGGATAAACTGTCCAGCACGTATGTAAGCATATTGAGATGAGTGTGTGTGTGTGTGGGGGGGGGGGGGGGGGTGCATAGTTTGCAGGCACAAACCCTTGTTGGTAGTAAAGGAGTCTGTGCCAAGACTACTACATGCAGCACTCCCGCACTGTTCCATAGGCCTGTGTTGTAGCTTCTCCCAAGTGCAGTGGTGCCTGTATTAGTCTTGGCGCATGCAGACTCCGTTGCGACCAACAAGGGTTTGTGCCAGCAAACTAGACGGGGTGCACGACACGAGTACGACACCCACAAGTCATACAGCCTCGAGACTATATAGTAGGCTTAGGGCGAAAAAGGGGCGATCACTGCATTTTATAGTACAAATGTCCTATTTGGCACACATGTTCCTCGGTACAATTGGATTTTTTTTTTCATCTGAAGAGACAATTTGTATCTATGCAAATAACCCCTTATTTGCATAATTATGCAAATTGATATGTAAACAATGAAAACCCCTTAAATCTCATCCTAGATAGATACGTAACCACTTAGAAACACTCTATATAACAAAAATGATATTTTTTAGTCAAAAGGAAATTGTTTGTAATATCAAAACACTATTTCTCTATGCAAATACCACATAATTAGCATATTGATACCCGAATAATATACCAGAAGTCAATGGTCCAGGTCGAATGATAAAATTGTATCAGTTTACGCAATAATTAACTCAAGTGTGAATTAAGCCAAATTTCGTCTAAGGATGACATATGATGGGGCAATTAATCAATTAAGTTTATTATTTCCCACTGATCAGTTACTAGCCATCCCCTTTAAGTCAGAGACTAAGATTATTTCACTTAAAGGGGATGATCAGTGGGAATCAGTGGGAATTCTTGGGGATGATTGTTCCAATCCTTGTGGGATTCATTTAAGAGTACTTTATGTATCTATTGTTGTGTGAAAATTGTTTGCTTCAGAATGGTCTCACATTCAAGTAATGTGCAGTTTACTGTCTCCAGGTTAGCATGCCTGTACAGTGACGGGGCGATCGTTAACTTTAAACTGCACATTACTTGAATATGAGACCATTCTAAAGCAAATAATTTTCACACAACAATAGATATATAATGTACTCTTAAATGAATCTCAAAAGGATTTCAACAATCATCCCCCTGCATTCCCACTGATTTCCACTGATCAGTTACTAGCCATCCCCTTAAAAGTATAACATCTCCCATTTCGTTCTCAGGACATTTTTTTTGCATAAATTATTGCCTTATCACAATGTTATTGTGTATAAAATTTACTAGCACAGTTTCCATGCCATAGTAGTATACTGAGTTTTGTTAGGAGAATATTGTCTTATTCTGTTAGCTTTTTGGATATCAAGTTCAAAGCGATTTAAGACATTGTCACATGATTGTGTTTTGTTTGTTTTGATTATCTATGTATAGGTATTGATATACATATTATTCAAATAATAGGTTGTTTGCATAGAGACAGTTTGTCTCTTTAGACGAATCATTTGCTTTTGACTCAAGGAACATCCATCCCAGGTTCAAATTTTATAGTACAAGATCCAGTGCTTATATAGATTAGAAATTCGTTCAAAATGCAGATTTGTGCACAATAACTTGCATAATAATGCAAATTTTATATTTATTTACAAAGGTATGAAATCAGTTTTTGCAGAAATCGTTTCCACGTACTCTATATGATACTTCTACCAAATTAGGTATTTTTCTGCTGGTTGCACATACATTTATTATTATTTTATATATATATTTTTGCATAAATTATGCAAATTAAGGCTTATTTGCATAGGTACAGAGTGTCTCTTCAGATGAAAAATTTTCAATTGTCCTAGGGAACATCTGTGCCAAGTAGGACATTTGTACTAAAAAATGCAGCGTTTACCCCCTTACCCCCTTGGATAACCAAATCAATTTTGAGATCTATTAATCGTAAAAATAACTTATTTTATAGATATAAGTCTAGTGGCACAGAAGAAGCAAAATGCAAATACTCAGCTTACCGAAATACTTTGACTTCTGTGCTATGTAAAGCTAAAAAATATTATTTTTCTGCACAATTTCAAATCCATAAAAATTATATCAAGTCTACTTGGAAAGTTATAAATGATGTACTAAAAAAGAATAAAGGAAAGAAACTGGGAATTGATAGAATAATACAAAATGGAACGATAAATGATGACTCCCGTGGTATTGCTGCAGCATTCAACACGTATTTTGTAAATATTGGGTCAAATTTGGCCAGAAGTATTCCACTAACGGAAAAAAAAAAATTCATTTATTTCTTGTGAATCCCAATCCTAGTTTTATATTTTTCACGCCCGTAGATGCATTGGATGTTATTGATAATGTAAATAATTTTAAAGCTAAACAAAGCTCAGGCTATGACGGTATTTCAATGTTTCTTCTTAAACAAATTATTTATGAAGTAGCCGCACCTTTGACCCATGTATTTAATTTGGAATGACTGGTGTTTTTCCTAGTAAAATGAAAGTTGCCAAGATTATTCCTGTTTTTAAGAAGGGCAGACAGGACGACCTGGGCAATTATTGACCTATATCTCTTTTATCATCATTCTCCAAAGTACTTGAAAAAGTTGTCTACTCCCGAACTATCAAGTTTTTAAATGATCATGATATCTTAGTAGACACTCAATTTGGTTTTCGCAAAAAAACATTCGACTACTCACGCCGTTTTGTTGTTAATAGATAAAGTTGTTCAAGCCATCGAAGCTAAATCTCACACTGTTGGAGTTTTTCTGGACCACTCCAAGGCGTTTGACACAATTGATCATGAAATAGTACTGTACAAACTGTCTCATTACGGGATTCGTGGCAGCGCCTTGGGGTGGTTCAGAGATTACCTCACAAATCGATCACAATGTGTACACATTAATGATTCTGATTCAAGCACAGCAAATATAACATGTGGTGTTCCACAAGGCTCCCTTTTGGGACCACTTCTTTTTATTGTGTACATAAATGATTTGCCCAGGTCGTCCGCACTCCTTTCTTTCCTCTTGTTTGCGGACGATTCAAGTCTTTTTTTGACGCACAAAAATCCTACTGAGTTACTCGATATGCTTAACTCTGAGTTGAATCACGTTAATAATTGAATTCAAAGTAACAAATCCTTAAATCTAAACAAAACTAATTTCATGGTGTTTAGTAATACAATCACTTGTTTACCTGGCTCAATTTCAATCAAAGGAGTAAACTTACAACAGACAAATTCAGTTAAATTTCTTGGCCTTTTAATTGATTGTAAATTATCTTGGCAGGAACAAACAAATCATTTATGTAAGTTACTATCAAGAAATCTGGGTGTTATACAGAAGCTTAAGCATGTTTTCCCTGTATATATATATATATATATATATATATATATATATATTACGTACCTTATATTCGACTTTGTTATTGCCGTATCTTCATTATAGTAACTGGCCTGGGGGAATTGTTCCAAAATACGCCTGGAGTCTATCTTCATAATACAAAAGCGAGCTATAAGAATGATCAATTGTACCAATTATTTAGCACCGACAAGCCCACTGTTCAAAAGTAATAACCTCTTAAAAAGTTTTGATATATATTCTTACTCCCTTGGGATATTTATGTACCGGTTAACTAAAGACGAATTACCTTATGCTTTCACTCCCGTGTTTGTAAAAAATAAAGTTATACATTCCTACCCTACAAGACAGGAAAATTCATTTCACTTTTCCCCAGTGAGAACTGCATTTGCTCTTAAAACAATAGTACATACAGGTCCGACATTCTGGAATAGCCTTGACTCTGACATCACTGAATCGTTGTCACTGAATTGTTTTAAACGTAAACTAAAAAAATCCTTTGTGCAGGCTTATATCTAATAATACAACATGCAATTTTATTCGAACTCCCTCTTCTTTATTAGATTCGTTGTTTATTATATGTATTCCCAGGCGCGGTGGAGCACCCCAATTATCTCGCAGAAATCCATCGGCAGCCGAGCCTCATTTGCATAAAGTAAACAACATGTACTCGCGTAGTTGAGAAAAAGTAAACAACTTCTCAAGCTAATAACAATTTAAGGAAACCTATTTTCGGATTAAAATTGAGTTAGTTTGAATTTGAAAACATGTCCGAATATGCACATATAACATATTAAAGGATTTGACAATGACAAAATGTGAAATTTTAGCGAAAACCTGGCGAGCAAAATTGCCAAAAATATGCCTCGAAAATCATCCTAAAATTCACGAAGTGTGATTGCGGAACCAAAGCGCCATTCGAACAAAGTACACCGAAATTTATTTATCTGCTTGCATTTTAAATGTCATACTGTAATATTCCCGGCCATGGTTGTGTCGGAAAAAAACAGAAGGTGATGTCAAAAATAACACGAACGCAAAGCGTACAGGTCGGTCCCATGTATATATAATCGCGTGACTGTAGCGTTGCATATCACAGCATGCACACACAACGCTTTGCTGCATGCAGCGTGCGCGGCAGCAGCTCAGCAGTTACCGCCGTGTGACACTCAGCAAAAATTGACTGCGTCACATGCAAACCAACAAAGAGCACGAAATCTTGAATCTCACGTACTGTACCACGCATGCCCAAGTTAATACGGGAAAAGAAATGACGTCATTTTCAATTGTTTCGCTGACTACAATTTTCTATTCCAAACCCTGTAGAAACAAGTTGATTTCTCAAAAAGTACAGGTGGAACCAAGCGAAATCTTTCATCACATATGGATTGAGGCCTGATAAACTTATGTTGCCAATTTCGGACACATTGGAGCCCGGCCATAGTCCAGTCGGAAAAAAACAGAGAGCATGTTTTGCGAGAGGTGATTTTCAAAACGCTTTAATATCTCAAGTTCTAGTGCAGCAAATTTCATATTTTTCAGCAAAAGGAAGGTTTTTAAAAACTTGGATAGTGTGGGAAGTTTGAGTTTACTAGCGGCACGCATAGCGACACAAGGAGAAGGTAAAGAATTGACTTTTTCATGCACACAGTTTCGGGCAGCCGTGGATGGCCGTTGGAAATTCAAATAGAACGGGGCGATAATGAGATGCAAATTGGGGTGCTCCACCGCGCCTGTTCCAGGTTTGCTTTTCGTTCTTTTTACTGAGTCATTTATGTCAAGGCTATTCCTGAATTAATGAATCATTATGTATCATGTACATTTTTGCGCATTCCTACAGTTACGTAACTGTGTTGCTCGGGTAACAAGGAGTCTTGTAAGCGCAATACAGGTGGCTACTTTGTATTTCGCTATGCTCTCTTATATTTTATTTCTGTCGCTTGCTCTTTTTGCTCTCTTTTCTTTTACGTCCCTTTCCTTCCTTTCATAGTTTTCGTTACCAGGTCGTTTAAGAAGACCAACACTTTCACCTATACAGGGACCTATACATTACAAGCTTTGCTTTTTAGTAGGTCCCCCACATTTCATGTTTGTTAAATTGTCTTCTCTTGTATTCTTTGTAATTACGACGCTATGTTCAATCTTACGTTCAATCGATCGTATCATGTTATTTCTGTTTTGAGATGTGGAACAATAAAATAAAATCAAATAAAATCAAAACAAGTCTACTAATATGCACACAAGGCCCACGAGTCCGACACCCATTACATAAGGGAGCTTAATGTATGCAGTGTCGGTCTCGTGTTTTTTTTTTTTTTTTTTTTTTTTTTTGTGTGTGTGTTTTTTTTTTTGTGTTTTTTTTTCCTAGAGTCGAGCTCACGGTTTGTAGGCTATTTGACTCACGGACTTTTTTTTTCAATGTCAAGTTCATGGGCCGTATGACTGATGGGTGTCGGGCTCTTGGGATGGCCCCGTGTGTGTGTATTTGTGTGTGTGTTTTCATTTTTCCTCTTTCGCACTTGAGTGTGGTGGTAATTCCACAGTGTGTTGACTTACTGCTGTTACTATATTCAGAGTAATATGCATTGGGATGTACATATAACGAATGTAGCAAATAAGGTATCTAAATGTATAGGTATATTATATAGATTGAAAAATATTCTTCCAGAGTTTGCACTTTTTTTGCTGTATAATGCATTTATGCTTCCGTATCTTAATTATTGTGTATCTGTATGAGGCAAATATAATAAAACCAAGATAGAAGTTTCACATAAATTGCAGAAAAAAGCATTACGAATATGCTCTGGTAGTCATTATCTTGCTCATTCGGCTCCTCCTTTTCGTAAATTTAATACTTTGAATATATTTGATTTGTATACTTATAATACCGCTGTTTTGGGATTTTATTATTTCAAAGATATGTTACCTCATAATATTTCATGTATGTTTTCACCTAATAATGAAATTCATAAATACAATACACGAAATTGCAATAGATTTCATATGTGGGTAGTAAAAACAAATCTGGTTTCAAACTCCGTACGTCACCAATTTCCGTTAATCTGGTATTCAGTTCAGTTCAGTTCAGTTCAGTTTTTATTTCTGCATTTCAAAATCAATACAAATCCACAAATCAACAAAATACTTACATAGTCATTTACACAGCTAATATTCGTAACGTTTGGATCTTACATACATTTTTTTTCAAGAACGAATATCATATATGAAAGGAAGCAATAGGAAATGATAAAAATGAAATGCAGGGGACCATCATCATAAGCTAAGCTTGACGAGGAAGATGGCCCCAGGTAAACAGATACATAAAGAAAATCTTGCCACTCACTGAGTGGGGGGTAATTGTGCAAAGGGCACAACGAAGAGATACATAAAGAAAATCTTGCCACTCACTGAGTGGGAAGTAATTGTGCGAAGGGCGTGCGGTGCAGTGCGGTGTGCATTGTGTTGGGATGAATCTTGGTTTGTACGTTGAGTGTTATTTTGTGTATCAGTGTGATGAGGTGAATATTACTTCAGTTATGGCCGTGAACTCATTGTTTAGGGTGTTTGTTGACCAGGTGGTATGAATATTTATGTGTCAGAAGTATACTGGATTATGAGGGTGTTTTTTAGTTCTCGTTTGAAAATGTTCAACGACGTACGTTGTTTTAAATTAGGGGGTAAAGAATTCCAAATATCTGGTCCATTGTGCTTTAAAGATTTTTGAGCTAAAATGATTCTGGGGTTTTCGAGATGGTAATCGGACGACTGACGTGTTGGATATGAATGAACGGTGAAATTTGGAGTGAAGAAGCCATCAAAAATTTTTGGAAGACAATTAAATGTATATTTATACATAAAAACAGCAGTTTGAAAGGTGTGAAGATCCTCAATTTTCAGTGTTTTTAGTTGACGAAATAGGGGATTGGATGGGGATAAGTAACGGGAATTGGTAATCAAACGTACAGCACGTTTTTGGAGAGTAAGAATTGGATTAATTTTAGTTGAGCCACAGTTTCCCCAAACGATATTGGAACGATTCAATTCCTAGAGATATTTGTTCACGCAATAGCCTGTCCTCATTTAAGAAATTTTTGAAAATATACCTTCTAGCAAATCACACATAGTCATAGTCAATTTATCATATCATTTGTCTTATGTTTTTGTTTTGTTTTGTTATGTTATGTTTTGTTGTATTTGTTGGTTTTCTGTCCATGTCTACACTTTGTACCTTAAAAATCAATTATTTTGTGCATAATCGTAAGGGAACTTACTTCACAAGGCCTTTTGGCTTTTCTCAAGTTCTCTTTTTTCATTTTCACTGTTATATGTAAATTATTGATTATCCTTCTGTGTATTGTAAAATCCAATACTGTTGTATTGTTTTATCCGAAAATGAGATGAATAAACGAATTGAATTGTCGCAGTGATTGCTTTTCTAGTTAGACTTGACAATATATTCCGACTCTGATTACATTACTATTTGTTAACTTGCTACGAAAAACAACAACGTCACCAACAACAAAGAATTAAAAGGCAGAAAGCAATACTGTCGTATCTTCAAGCTATTTGCTTATTTGACGAACGTCTTCTGCATTCACACTCCCAATACATGCGCCATAATTCAGTCAGATCATTTGATTCACTTTATCTCAAGTAGTTCCCAATTGACGTGTTCTCTTATTCTCTTATTTAATCTGTACACATAATATCTCAGTTATGTTTGGATGTACACACTGTATGTTTTATTGTCTTGAAAACAAAAGGAAATGACTGTATTTCATTTGTCATATATATTCAATGCAGACAGTTCCCAATAAATTCATTTAGATTAAAAAAAAACACGAGTCAAAACAAAAATGATGGAAATTTTGTTTTTTTTAAAAAAGTCCAAGAATGCAGTCATGTTCAACTGAGTATGGACTAACCTTAGAAGGGTTGGAAAACGATGGCAGGGGATTTGTGAAGATTCCCACCAAAGCAAAGAGAACGACCACGAAGCTGACGATAGTGAGAACGAGTGACGGAAACCTGAGCACAAATCCCGCGTAACTGGAAGGAAACGAGAAAGTTTGGGAAATTGCCACCTCTTCTGACGATATGCCTATATATAGTAAAGTATAATGACACTTTGCCGCCGTTTTACATCCTAGTTCACTAGGCAATTCCCCCGAACAAGGTGAAAGAAGAGCACGTCGATTGTCGATGACAACGCCGACTATCATTGTGATAACGTATGTTATGAAGTGTTTTGGTTGTTGCTGTTTTTTCAGAGCTCACTAAAAGTGTTTTATCTATGATTATATAATATCAATTCAAACCGAATTTGACAGAGATGTGATGATTATCGCTATATAAAACAAAGTGTTTTTTCTTCCAAGATTGTTTTAATCATTCTTGCCGTCACGGAATCTCATTTGTTAAATAATAATAATAAAAAAATAGATTAAAAAATAAAACATAACAAAACAAACAAAACAAAACAAAAACACAACGAATCTAAGAATTAAAACAAATCAATTGGAGATTACTTCGTATGCTACATCGCGCTCATTTGAAGAACCATCAAGCAACAACAGTTTTAGCCTTTACAAAGAACTAAACATTGACGGCAATTAATAAATTAGCGTGTAGAAAACTCAACAACGTTAAGACAATATAAGAGAAGACCTAGGCTAACTCACCGAGACTCGATGGCATATCCATTACTCCGTGCGTCCACTCTTTTTCCTTCCTGCTCATTGCCGTTGTCATGTTCCCATCCTGGCCGGGGAGACGGTGCCGTCTTGACAGTGATAATACCCGGCATCCTGCACCTTGGGTTTCAACCTGCCAGATCGCATTTCAAAGGTGTTGAGGGTTTTTATTTTTTTTTTCAATTCAATCATAGTTTATTTCCAATCAACGAAAATCAAAACATAATACAAAGTATACATGTCATGAAATGATATTGTCCAAACGTTTACAAAAGATTCATGTAGTATACGAAATAAATTATATACAACAACATATGTACAATAATTACGAGGAACAATGCATGTATGCTCCGTGAGCTTTCGGAAAATAACTTCAATTATGGAAAATAGTGATCCACTAGAAGCAAAGCTTGTGGGACGTGGATCGCTAGATCAATAATGAGTAAACAATATATTATTCAAGGGTTTTTTTTTGTTTTTTTTTTTACAGCTATTGTATTTGATATAAATTACTTAAGTCATTTGTAAAAATATTGTTATTTTAAGATACGCTTGCTTCGGCAATAATAAGAAATAAGAATAGAGTATCAATGCTAATGCCCAGACAGTGTTCATTGAACTGCGTGTACCGAGAAAATACGACAAGGACGACACACTCGTACAGAAATTCAGTTACCCACACACATATAAGACACATCAATTTAGATAAGGAAAAGGAGGGACTTCATAACCTTGGCATATCAGGTGGATTTTTAAAATGATTGCACATTGTAAGTGGAAATATTTGTCACGATGACTACTCGTTTGTTTGTTTGTTTGTTTTTAGCCGATGTCCGTCACTTTCCTATAGAATTTAAGCAACCTTTGGCACACTTTCGAAACCAGGTAATATGCAAAATAATGAGCAAGCAGAAAGCAAGAAATAAAACGAAACGAAACGAAACAATTAAGATTTACGGACTACAAAGAACTTCACTGATCTGGGGGCATAGCAAGTGTTTTTATTATTATTATTATTATTTGATATTATTATTGCTATTATTATTTGAGGTTGATATCTGTATCATCATTTGTTCATGATACATGCAGTAACTATCCTCTCAGTTTTGACTGAGGATATACTCTGCATCGTATAATAATTTCATTACGAAGTTTTGACAGGGCATAATAAAAAAAAGAAGGAACAGAAATATTAGTGCTGAAAAAAAAAATTGAAATATGAATATAAGATTGTTTACTTCAGCAACATTTTTACTGGGCGCCCGAGAAAAAAAAACTAAACATATAATATGGAGCACAAACATGCAGATTTTTCAACAAATTAACTTACTAGTGTTCACGAACGACATGCACAAATAACAATAATAATAATAATAATAAAGTGACGGACATCGTCTAAAAACAAACAAACAAACAAACGATTAGTCATCGTGACAAACATTTCCACTTACAATGTGCAAGCAAGGTTATGAAGTCCCTCCTTTTCCTTATCTAAATTGCTGTGTGCCTGCTCATTACTTTGTATACTTACCTCGCTTCGGAAGTTTGCCACAGGTAGCTACAAATCGGTAGACCCAAGACTGTTTTCAATTATGAGTCTGTTTTAGAGTTGGGCAAACACATTCAAGCGTTCAAGAAACATTGGGCAGCGCTGGAAACCTATATGCTTCATTTGACAAAGAGTGTATAATCGCCCTGCTGCTGCAGCTGGTAGGCGGAAATTAGGATTCTTTTTCTGTCGCCGGATTGGCTGGCGATGAGCTGTCGCTACGGAAAGGAAGCTGTATAGTAAAAGATGGAAGAAGTTAATTGGTGAATACATAATGTCATCAAACCCTGGACAAAGTCACCTGTATAAGAGATTTTGCATACGCCCCGGTAAAGTAGGTGTGGCGTTTCTGCGACAGATCGGCACATGCTGAAACGCGTGAGCCATTGTCAAATTCATGTTCCCCCCCCCCCCCCTCCATGCCCTCCCTCACATGTCTTCAGGCATGTCTCGTTAAGCAGGTTCAGCCAATCGAAAAGCTCCGATATTTCAATCGATATGAATGCTTGAATGTTCAGTTGTCATCATGAACTTCCAAAGTTCTTTCATTTTTTCTTTCATTATTTTATTTCATTTAGTGCGAAGTCAGTAGACCAGCTGAATTATTGCCCTATTCAAGCCACAATGCACCTGTGATGAATAGCAATCTGATACTTGAATCCTTTTTAATATATTATGAATACATATGTGAGATATGAGAAAGGAAGGAGAAAACGGTGGGTAGCTTGTACACATTGCATTTGCTCCACGTATTGGCAGTACTAGAAATAGTAATAGTAATGTCACAATAGAGGAATGCATTAAAGGGAGAGTACAGTTTTGGTTGAGACCTAATTTCAGGTTTCTAACATTTTTTGTTGAGATAATGAGAAACCTCTTATGAAATATGAAAGAGCATGTAATTCTATGAGGAATTCAACGTTTATTTGATGAAAATTGGTTTTGAAATGACTGAGATATCCAAAAAAGAGCGATTCTAATAAGTGTGGGACCAACACTTTATTACAATCGCTTTGTTTTACTTTGTTTTTGGATGTTTCAGTCATTCCAAACCTGATTTTCATCAAATAAACTTTGAATTCCTCTTAAAATGGAAGGTCCTATCCTCTGTACTATATCATAAGTGTTTCCATCTTGGTATCTCTCAAAAAGTTAAAAGCCCAATTCTCTTCTCCACCAATACTGTACCATCCCTTTAAATGCCAAATGCCTTGGTTTTTATTCGAAAATTGGGATTTCGAATAAAAAGCAAGACAATTGGCATTTAATGCATTCTTCCATTGTGACATTACTATTACTTTATATATATATATATATATATATATATATGTATATATACTAGCAGCACCCGTGGAAATCCACGGGTCTGAGGGCCTGATCTTATTTTTATTTCATATTTCTTTCGCCGTGGTTTTAGTAGTTAAAGAACAAGTGAACACAAGGATTGAGATAATGTAGCAATATTAGTAGAACACATCATTGAAAGTTTGAGGAAAATCGGGCAATCCGTTCAAAAGTTATGAATTTTTGAAGTTTTTGTGGAGTCACCGCTGGATGAGAAGACTACTGCAGTGTATGATGTCACATGCGTAGAACAAATATAAGGAAAATATAAAGAGAATTTCACAAAATTTCTTCTTTTGAAAAAGTACACATTCCCTTGACTCGTTACTGACATATATGTTATGGGTAATATCATTCCCATTGCCTTTAGAAAGAGGCAAGTCAAGTGCTCTTTTATTATGCGAAAAAAGTGAAAATATGTTGAATTTTCTTTACATTTTCTTTATACTGTTGTACTCATATGACATCACGAGCCTTAGTAGTCTCCTCATCCAGCGGTTCCAACACAAAATTTTTAAAAATTCATAACATCGATTGTCCAATTTTTCTCAAACTTTCACTGATGTGTTCTACTAACATTGCTGCATTCTCTCAATCCTTATGTTTATGAAGGTGAACTTATCCTTTAAAAAGAAAGAACTTTACTATTTTCTCCTTCCTTGTTTTTGCACCCTCTTCTACCTACCCATGGCCATCCCCTCCTAACACCTGAGCTGAGGAGCCGGTCCATGGAATGAGACTTTAAAATAGCCCTGCTTGCTTTTATCACAGATCAACTTAGCAGCACCCGTGGAAATTCGAGGATTGTCTTCTTGCTCCCCCCCCCCCCCCCCAACTTACACAGACACTCCCCGCACCAACATAATACCCGTGGTAATCCATGGATTGTTTTCTCTCCCCCCCCCCCCAACACTTTTGGCTACAAAATAATCAATGATATATATTTTTTTTTTAATCGAAAAAAAAAATGTTCTCCAGAGTGCTTATGACTACCCGGGTTTCTTTCCCAAAAATTCTTCCAGTCGAAGGACATTGACATTTGCCCTGCATATATCTCCCCCTCCCCAATGCCATTCACCCTCAGTCTCCGCGCCCTTTGAAAAAAAAATACATGAGCCCTTTCTGGCCCCCACGCACACACATCTTTTCTCTTCATCTAAAAAGCTGAAAAGTGGCGTATGTCGTGAAAAGTATTTCTTTTACCACGTCTCTATAAACACACAAAAAATATTCCCACCTAAAATAATGACAATCCCATTTAAGTGAGTTGTCGTCCGTTCCTAATGTTTGTAGACGTGACTGATGGATCATTACACACACATACTGTAGACACACATTGCACACACATACACCTTTTCGATTCATTAAAAAGATACAAATTGTTTATGTCATCATTTATATTTCTCTTCCCACGTTTTTATTTGAAAGGCAATACTGAGGTGTTCTACCCATGTGTGCCCCGTCAACCCAACGACAATCCCATTTATTGTTGGTTGTTCCTGAAATGCATTTGATGGATCATCCATGATTTTCCTCGCTCTCTCTCTCTCTCTTTCTCTCTCTCTCTCTCTCTTTCTTTCTGATGTTCTTTCATTCCCACTCAAGAACATAATGTGTCTGTATAGACAAAATCAGACCTTTCATAGAACCACCCGTTCATGTGACTCGGACTTTTGTTGTATTTGTTTTACTTCATTTTTTTATATATATTTCGTATTTGTTTTCACCATTGAAATTGTGATTTTTGCGTTTGCCTTTTTTTTTTCTTTAGAATTGTCATTAGGGGTTCGTATTCTTTCTTTGATATTTCTTCAACTACGTTATAGCCGTGGTCACAACTCGCCGTACTTGCAAATGCGTGCTGTCTACTTGCAAAAACGTGGGCAAAATTTGGGGATCCGTACGTAGTAAGTGCCGCCTCAGTACGGATTTTGGAGCACGCAGACACGCCGTAGCACTTTTAGGACACGAGGAACTTTCGCTGCGTTCGGGCTACGGATTCGCCCTAAGTACGGGCAACGTACGTGCCCTCTACAGCGAACGTGCGTACAACGCACTGACTCCGTGCGTCTTTTAAAATTTTCCCACCGTCACTTGCTCGACGGACGGCGCACGTAGCACGTACGTGTTGAGCACGTAATAAGTGCGCAGCCCGTGCTTATTCGACACTTCCCTGAGTTCACCTGCTCCGCACTTAAACCGTAAGTTGTGCGCGGTGATTTCTGCAATGTACACGAGCCGAGCCGACGGCAGAGTATCATCATTTCGTCTCCAAGATTTCCTGATGTTGGCAATTATATATTCAAAAACTGCCAAAACTGTCCAAAACTGCTTCACTGCACTAACATACGTAATGTTGTGCTGAGCAGGATTACTTCATATATAGACCCCTAGTGTTTTTGTTTCTATTGTGCTGAGAGAAATAAAATATTTTCGTATTCATTTGCTCTCTTCTTTTTGTTTTCATCACCAAACCTTGGTTTGATAGATCATAGAACCTCCCGTTTATCTGCTTAAGACTGTACATTATCATTATTATCATTATTTTTATTATTATTATCATTATTATTATTATTATCATTATCATCAGTATTATTATCATTATAATTATTATTATCATTATTATTATATTATCATTAAGATCGTCATTATTATTTACGGAGGGGGAGATCAAAGTCATTAGGTTTAATAAGTAGGCACCCGTGGGAATCCATGGGTGTCACGGCCTCGTATTTTTTTCTTTAATATTTCTTTTCCCACGTTATGGGAGAAAGAAGAATATTTTTGTCTTCATTTGCTCCTTTTTTTTTTAATCGCCAAAACTTGGTTCGATGGACCATAGAACCACCCATTTTATTTCCACTTGTAACTTCAAAAATAGGCTGTCGGCAAAGCGAGGTTTTCCCGCACGTTCGCTCATCATAATATGATATTCATATTATGAATATGCATGTTTAGTAGATATATATATATATATATATATATATATATATATATATATATATACATATATACATATATACAGATGTATGGATAGAGAGTTTTATAGTTCCTGTGGTTTGTTTGTTTGTTTGTTTGGTTGTTTGTTTGGTTTTTGAAGGGAGTATATATATATATATATATATATATATATATATATATATACACACAATTATACCTATATAGTGACAGCAGTGGACTAAATCAGAACATGGCGGGGCGGTGCGAGGACAGTTAGATATATTGCCAGCAAAACTTGCACAAGAGACTTGGCTGTGATGTTGAGTAGCAACCCCTTTAATTGAGCTTTCGGGCTAATTGCCCTTCTTCAAAATTTACAATGACAACGTATAACAACAACATTCAAACAAAATCAATCGTTACCACGTGTTGTTTATATTGTTGTATATTTTTTTTTGCAATCATTGTAATGTTTTAAGTATATTTTTGAATGTATAGAATTAATATATTGAAGATTAGTTGAGTTTAGTATGATTTTACACCGTGGCTGATTTTGTTTGAATGTTGTTGTTACACATAGTTGTCATTGAAGTTTCTGAAGAAGGGAAATTAGCACTAAGCTCAATAAACAATAGTCAATATCACAGCCACGCCTCTTTTGCAAGTTTGGCTGGCAATATATATATATATGTATATATATATATATATATATATATATATATATATATATATAGAGAGAGAGAGAGAGAGAGAGAGAGAGAGTTTTATAATTTTTGTTGTTTGTTTGTTTGCTTTTTTTTGGGGGGGGGGTGGCAGTTGGTAAGGGATGTCTGATGGTGAGAAATACCCCACATTTGTCTTTATTTGTCGAGAGAGTTTAACCAATTTACTTCAACGTTTTATGGCCTGAATGGACATGAAACTCCGTTCTTAGTTCAATATATACGTACGGTACACACACACACACACACACACATATGTATATATATATATATATATACATATATGTATATATATATATACATATATGTATATATATATATATATATATATATATATATAATGTATGTGATACATCGACGTGAGTATTACTATAAAAGAGAATTTCTCAATTCATTTTGATGATAAAATTTAAGAATTGCTAAGATTAAGAATGAGAGACATTCCTCACTCCCACCACCTAAAAAGCAAAGCTCCACATTGGTCACCATTCATTCACCTGACTTCAACTGAATGTATCTTTTGTACATTTTTTCGCACATTTCGCATGACTTCCATTGATGGTTGATAATGTTTTCTATCATAATACTTCGCTATTATTCTATCCTCATCGTCTCCGTCTACATTGTTCATTTGTTGTAAAAGAAAAAGAGTAATGAAATTTATGCTAGTACGTTTTGTCAAATAATTTGAATGGGATCGAATTGAATTGAATTTTAGCAACGAAGTCAGCCAGACACTGATGTTCCGCTCTACCTCTCTTATTTCCTTAAGGCCCACACTCCCTTCAATTGACTTTGACATCGTCTTCACCCCCTAAAAATGTCTTAAATCGCGCTCCAGTAGAACAAAAAGACACTTCTATAATATTAACACCGATCAGCCATATTTTTAGACATCCCTGCCGAGTTCCAAAGGCTTGTATTCCGAGGACGAAAGATATCGCTACGTTTAGTCCACATCAACAAATAAAAAGGTATGCTGTATAGGTCATATCAGGAACTTCATAGAGAAATAGACGAAGAAGTGTAAAATGCGTCAATGTTCTGAACCTTTCAAAAGAGCAACATTTTGCCTGCTGGTGATTTGCATCGTATGTTTTGATATTTTTTCTAAGCTCATACTCTTTGGTCGGTGACTTTTACATTGATCGTAAAGGCTAACCTGGCATATTCAACAGTGGGGAGGACATGTTATTAACCATGAGCCCAGTCAGAATAAGGGTTATAATCTTCTCGGTTCTGACCAGGCGAGCTGAGAAAAAAAAATCGTAAACACGTATTGTAATTATTAATTTTACTGCGCGAAATCAAGCCAGTTCAGTGATATTGAAGAAAGTTTCTGTCTTATACACTCGAATATACATGTAGAAAGCAACGCTTAAACCACATCTACAATCCAGATGATAACTTATTAATCCCAAAGACATGGTGCTAGTTAATGGAGAAAAGCATGCACATTACATCATGAGTAGTCGAGAATGACTTGGATGGGTTTTAATATCGGTCAGTTTGGTAACACCGACATAATCAAGATCGATTATTTGATTTTGATAGTCTTGAACAAGACAATGTTGAACAGCATAAAAAAAAAAACACACAGCAGAATTCTCCCAAATTAAAACCAAATCTCAGTAGTAAGATTGGCTTTAGAAAATATCCATTGATAATTTCGACAGAATCAAGTCACGTTCACAAAACGATAACAAAATCTAGAGAAAAATCATGTACGCCAAGTAGTAAGTTTATAATCACAACGTTATATTATCTGATGAAATATTTTTCAGTTCATATTTCTGGGGGAAGTTGTAATGAAATTTGTGCTAGATTTGCAACTGTGAATAGATTGAAGTGATTTTTTTTCCGCGTCATGGTCCTACATATTTTCAAACCTTATCTGATAGTTCAGTTATTATTGTGCTAGATTTTTATTTTGTTCACATACAAATACACAAGGAAAAGCAAATGCAAAACTACGTCCAATAATGAACCTGGCAATGAAACGGTTTTTGTACTCATATTGTTCGCGATATTGCAATGACACGGTTCTTTGGATTTCTTTTAGACGTGTTTGTGTCAAATATGAAAGTACTCACGAAGAAGGTTTTCATGATTTTCCACTATTGAATACAAAGGTCTCCACCTGAAAATTACTGCATTCACATCTTAAGAGAAAATACACACCAATATCAAAGTTCGATCAACAGTGCAGAATTGACAAAAATAACATGTAGCAATTCCAAAAATGTCTAATACCAAAATGTATGATATGTTTCACATATTGGGAAGAGTCCAGGCTGATATGTTGAATTACAAATGAAATGATATTTGAAGCATTCATCAAGTACTAGAAAATATGAAGTGTTTCACACACATTTACTCCTTGAACATTGTTATTGATCGGAGTAAAGACTGGTACAGTGTACAAGATTATGAGAGCAGAGTTTCAGAATTCTTCCAGTCGCTTGTCCAAAATTCGTCAGTAAATTTGCAGGTATTGATATAAATTCAAGAAAGAAATTTGACATGATCATTATCAATCGTTAAAGATAATGAATACGTATAAAAGGAATTGAAGAGGTGGTATCCATATGTGTCTGTGTGTGTGTGTGTGTGTGTGTGTGTGTGTTTGTGTGTGTGTTTGTGTGTGTGTGCACGCGTGTGGCTGGTTGAATACATTCTGCTCCTTGCGAGAGATGACCACTTTTGAAGTAGTTTCTTTTATATGCACTGTGAATCTTTCACTTGTGGGAAATCCATTTTCATATTCTCTCCCAGGTTTTAAAAAGAAGGGACGGTATTCATGTTCAATCCTTAAAGTATTCATCTTTCTTTGTTCAAAGTAATCAAAAAGTAAAGAGGAGATGCCATTTCTTACGTATCTTCTTTGCCTACATAATTATGATAGATATCACTGATTATTATCTTGACATTAATAACTTTATACTGTCTCCATCAAAGTTAATTGAACATAGAGCTGATTTTCCCTACAACCTCCACTTACAATATGGACCTTTTTTTTTGGGGGGGGGGGGGTGGGGGAGGGGATGAACTCCTTCTAAACCTATGCTCATCAAATCCAACAGCGCTAGGGAGCAAACTACTCATTCACTCATGAGCAGCAAATGCTCATATTGTTATTGTCATTTTCGTGTATGTGCACGATGATTCCAACCTTTGATGCATTTTGCTTTTCTCCCTAGGGCGAAACACGTACCACCAAGGGTTTGGTATCCTCATCATCGTGTGCGTATGTGTGTGTGAGTGCGTGTGTGTGTGTGTGTGTGTGTGTGTGTGTGTGTGTGTGTGTACGTCGTGCACGTGTGTGACTGACTACTAGTTGAATACACTCTGCTCTTTACGAATGAAGACTGTTGGCGAGGTGATTCATTTTACAATATGCATTGTGAGGCGTCCACGTGTTGGCCCTCCATTTTCATGATTTGTATGTTCTGTCCCATACAGGGTAATTAAGTGATTGAGAAGGCATCATGAATGTACCAAGCAAATGTCTAGCGTTTATTTCTTTTCAATCAAACTTTGAGGAAGTCGACAAACGCTGAAATTCAGCAAGGGAATTTCCCGGGAAAAGTTGCTCTAGCCCCTAGGTAAACTTTTCTTTCCCTCTCAAGGCCTTGCATTCAGATTCATCACAGAAACGAAGGGATAAGTTTTTAATTGTTCTGGAGCACCCGTATGCACAAAGTAAACATGTACAAACTTGAAGGATTTATCATACAAGACCACCAAGATATTGTCACAGGTTCAGTTTGCACTTACATAGGGCCTACATACATGAATGCACATCCGTATACACCAACATTCCCATTCTCTAAGCCATATCTTTCCTGACTGGCGGTAGTAAGTTGTTCTAAACATTTCCCTTTCGCATCTTCCCATTTCGTTTGCTCATCTCTGTAACCAGCCTCATCTTTCCTGGTCTCTCTCCTATTTTGTATTTTCAACATTTTCATATTAATTTAAACAAAGTCTAAGCAATGCCATACATTTTGTAATATTTCTAAAGAGCCTGTCTGCAGCCACACACACACACGCACACACACACACATGAATATCAACTTGCTACTTTTCTAAGCATTGATACCATAAGTTTAATCATAAACATCATACAATACTTTGTACATTCCGTAAACTATATAATTTTCTCGATATCTTGTATTTTTGCACGTTACGTCACTTTTGACATTGATATAATGTACTAAAAGCCTATATTATATTTTTGGAACCCACATCCTACAAGCTTCGTTTTTTAGTGGGTTCCTCATATTACACGTCAATTATACGTCCTTATACATTTGTGCAATTTTGGTTCATACTGTCCATTGTGTTAAAAAAAAAAAAAACATTTCTTTTTCAAAATCAAATGGAATATAAAACTTGTACGATATGTGGAATATGGAACATGAATAAAAAAATATATATATACATATTCATCTATATATATATATATATGTATATGTATGTATATATATATATATATATATATATATATATATATATACATATATATATATATATATATATATATATATATATATATATATATATATTTATTTATTCATATATACTAAGGAATCTTTACAATCCTTCTTCTGTAAAAAAAAAATGAAATGATAAGCCAATCATTGCTAAGTAAGAAGGCTGGTCACTGCTGTTTCAAATTGTTCATGGCAGATCCAGGCGTATGGGCCCTGTTGGGGAGGGGAACTATAAACTAGGGTCCACTTTTCACATTTTATGTACTTCTTGGAGAATGCAGCGTCAGATTTTTATTTTTTACCAAACCTTTGAAGGTATTATCGCTAGTGTGCCTAGAGTATATCCGTACAGATGGGCGCCATTTCTGACGAGGGGCCCCCAAGGGCCCATCGCGGGCGGGACTCCTTGGCCTCCTGTTTCTTTCCCGTGCGAGTTTTCCTGTGGGAGTATGCTGCACCCACAACATAATTTAAAACATGTTCGCATGTGCTTCCAAGATTGAGATACTGTATTTCGATCTCAAGTACACATACTGACCATGTTCATATCTCTGTACTCTGCTGCTCTTGGGCTGACTGTGACGGCCTGTACCTGGGGTTCTGGGCCGATAACAGATTCCCATTGTCTCCGCTCTATATACCCACACAATTGCTGCGTGTTGTTCATGTTGCTTCCTGGTGGATTTTTTAGCAGTCACATGAGCTTTGCCTTCTCAGATAATAATGGCTTTTTGAAGCCAACAAATCCAAATCAGTTTTGGGTCGCATTTATGTAAGTCTTTTTGCAATTTCCCCTCATTTTACGCTCGCGAAAAATATAATTTTGCGTATGCCAGTTTCCAGGGAATGTATTTGTGTCAGCCAAACAGAAAGAAAATATCAATAATATCAATTACATTTTCATTGTGTTCTTGATAGATCGGAATTCTACAGTTATGCTACCTTGAATAATAACTTATTGTGACAATGTTCTCTTTGCTACCAAGGTTTTATACAGATCAGACGGGTTTTGAGTGTCATGTTTACAAGTATGCTGCTATAGTGTCTTTCGTGTGAGTTCATATTGTATTATAGTATATATATATATATATATATATGTACGTATGTATTTCATGCATAATATTTATATATATATATATATACATATATAATGTATACATATGTATATACATATATATATATATATAAAGATAGATAGATAAATAGATAGATAGTTATAGATATATGTTAATGAAAGAAACAGACTGTAATGCATCATTAGCGTCCAACAATATTTTAATGTGGGTCGGAAACCCTGAAGAAGACCTGTGAGGCGTCGAAAAGTTGGTGCAACCATTAAAAGTTGTTGGATGCTATTAATGCGTTACAATCATTTCCTTTCATCATTTGTGTGATGGGTCCAATAAGTGGACTAACCCCTCATTCTATATATATATATATATATATATATATATATATATATATATATATATTTAATATATGTATATACATACATACATACATACATACACACATACATACATACATAACGGTAACCCCCTTTCATTGAAGGGGAAATGCAATATTTGTATTTGAAGTACTCTTGACAGAAAAAAAAAAATCAATGGAAGAAACAATATGTTCACAATTATATCCACTGCGTGAAATACACTCACGATCTTGCTACGTTATATCTTTATCTTTAAGAGGGCAGATTTGACATTTTAGGATCTCCTCAATACACTGTTGATCTCAGTGTTATGTGTGCATGCGAGTATGCATGTATGTATGTGCGTACTTATGTGTGATGTCATGATTTTAGGGGGAAAATAATCTGTGTTACATTTTCTGAATATTTTGCATTTTCGCTTTAAAAAAAGAAGAAGTAAGATATAATGCCCATATTGTCATTGATTGTATACGTGCCCTGTATACGTGCCCTTCGTCAAAATTATGGCAGGAGTTCGAGGCAATGTCCCAGTAGCTCACTTTTTGTTCTGTTTTTGTTTTGTTTTGTTTTGTTTTTTGTTTGTTTGTTTGTTTGTTTGTTTTTCTACGAAACGCGATACGCGTCGTGACAGCATCCAGTACTTGGAAGTCACGATTTTTATTTCATGACTCTGGCTTACACACAACTTGTAGTCAAAGTTCCTGTTTTTATAGATAAAATTAATCAAGATTTTTAATAAAATGTTTTTCTAACTATCAAAACACTATTGAAGCAATAAACACTTCAAGACATGTCCTCTGTATCAATAACATCTTTAATTTTATCCGTTCAGTCACTATTACCATCATCATAATCATACTAGTCTTGTCAAATTCGACTCGACATTAGGAAGACCTATGCACCGATAATGAACGATTAATAATATTTAGCGCAAAATTACGTAATATCATTAGTTTTTCCTTTCAACAGTGATGGGCGACACACAATTTCTAACTTAATCTGTCTCATAATCTCACGCAAACTAAAACACAATAACAACAAAGAACTGATAGCTATTGCAAAAGAATCGACACTATTGCACACCTTTAAAATGAAACAACCTTCAGCATATTGTTATAAAATGTCTAATAAGGACAGACGCCATCTAGTCATAAGCATCTTCTAAGGCATGGATACCTCCTTTTCATTTTGAGAAAATCGTTCTTTACGTCAGTAATATTTCATTAATGTTAATCGTTTCTCGTCTCTTCGGTAGATTGGAAAATCGAGCAAAATGTGGATAAAGTTTGATAGGAAAGCTTGCTATGAACAATTCCTGATTAAAGTGAAACAAAGAATAGTTCTGCTCAGTTCTATACTGTTGCTACAGCAACCTGAAGTCTAGATTCGGAAATATGCTACATTTACCAAGGGATGTTTCGACAAGATACAAACATATTTCATCACTAGTCTGAAGTGCTCAGTTTCTTCCTGTTATACATCGACAACTTTTATTGAACATCTACTTCCGAGATTATTGTTATCAACGGTATCGATTTTACCGTTAGCTATCGGTGCAGTTGTCTCCGAGAATTCTTGCGGACCCTCTCTGTCCATCCCATCGTCTACGGAGTGCTTTATTGTGGCATCGGTTCCTTCGGTTTGCCGATCCACGGGGAAGATTACAGTTCTTTTACTGCTGTCGAATTCTCTTCGTGCATTCCCGATGCTGAAATAATGGTGATTGCTTTTTGTTTCCACGCAGTCTTGCCAAGCATGCACTCCTGTACCACTTATGTCGACTTTATTCTCGTTTACACATATTTCTTCATGCCCTCTCGGAGGTTTCTCTATGTGGACTGAGTTTAGTCTGCGATTTGATGGGGTCTTACGACAACAATCTCTGGAGAACTGTGCGAATGTCCCTTCGGGACCTATGGTGTAGCAGAGCGATATAAACAGGAATGTTCCGTAAACCCAGCTCAGTGTCATGACAAGCATTAGAAAAGTTCCAAGCTGTAGATAGCTGAGTACCACGGAAGGCATCATCAACGCACCTGCAACAAACGTGGTGAGAGCCGCCAACGTAATAGCAGCACCGACAGAGCTCAATGCGTATATTGAGCGCGACTCCTTGTCGGTCGCGGTTGCTTGGCGGTATGAGACTCCGTAGTGAATCGTGAAGTCCACTGAGAGACCAACGGCTAGCGATATGATTATAGACTCAAAGATATTAAGTTCCCAACCGAGAAGGACTACCGAGCCGACGACGACAAAGACGGCGCAAGCGATAGTGAACATGGCGTAGACAGTGACCAGGAAGTTTCGAATCGTCAACAGCAAGACGCAGGCAGCAATGGCTAGCGACAGGCCTATGGAGAGTGGGGTTCCAAGAGCTAGTCCACGCTGTAAATCGAAGAAGTAAAGTTGTCTTGTACCAGTACTGATAAACCATCCATTCCTCAGTCCCTCGGGAGCAGTTTTCATTTGATTCTCAACCCAGGTATTCATGTCCGACCAAAACCGGTCCATGGCAGCGTAGTCCTGGGATTCCTCTGTATTTGTCAAGAAATAAATGTTCATGGCAACAATGTGGTCATCTGCATCGAAGCGTAGTCCTGGAGATGTGTAATCACAGGTTGATAATTGGCATCGCACTTCATGATACAAGATGACGCATTGTCTGAAATTATTGGCAGAGTATGGGAAGTTTGTCTGGCCGCAGCAAGGGGAGAGGTCCCCTCCAGTCACAGGGTTTATACAAGGGCCTTCCATGAAGTCTCGAAAGGAATCCATGAAGCAATATTCAGACGTGGAATTCACTTCGCTCTTGTGAAAAGTGGAATTGCGGAAATCGGCACAAAGGTTGTACATCCACTCCTGGTGTGTTTCCGATGAAAGATTAAAGGTGTGATCCATGACTGTAATTCCCTTTGAATCTGGGTCCCAGTGGTTTCCGTTGTCCAATGGTTCTATGCCCCACACAATGAACGCTGGCATGTAGTTGACGAGGTCACTTTCAAAGGCAAACGTTGGTCTGTATACCTGGTCATACTGTTCCAGAATATGGCTGGTCCTGAATACTTGGAAGTGGGACTGAGATGGCAACCGTAAGCCTGGCGCAACGTACACAACACAGATGGCACCGATGCCAAGTCCGGAGAGGATGATAATGCACAACAGTCGAAACTTGCTGATGACGATCGGCAAATACACGAGGAAAAGCTTGTTGCCGGTCTTCGCGACGCCATTGTAAAGCTCCCCAACCGAAAACCAACATGTTAGGCATTTGTTGTCGGTTGCAGTTCTGTTTCCTGATTTATTGAGAAAATATTTGTCATGAATTACCACGGCTGCAGGTATCCAGGTCAGTGTCAGAATAAAGTTCACTAAGATGGCTGTGCCAGCAAAGACAGAGAAACAACGAATCGCAGTGATTGAATTAACAATGCCTGCGTAGAGAGCTGACGACGTGGTAAGACTGGTGACAAACATAGTGGCCGAGGCATGCCTGAGAGTCTCACGAAAAACGCTCTCTAGATTCTTGCCCCGATTTACAGTATTATTCTCCGTGAGTTTCCAGATGTCCACGAAGACGAAACAATCGTCGGCTCCGATGCCGATTATCAGTACAGTAGCCAGGATGTTAATGTAGGGGAAGAAAGGTAGTCTAAAAACGGTCTTATAGAGGAAGTAGGCAACGAGTACAGACATGAGCATACCGACGATTGTCATTGATGTGATGAAGAATGAGCCTACGTAAATCCAAATGATGAGAACTACAAGTGCACATCCAACGCCGATGAAGACCGAGTCAGATAATATATACTCGCGGAAAAGATCGATCTTAAATCCCGCACCGATGGCGACAACGCCTACCGCCTCACTGCTTAGGGATGAACTACCCATATGATCATCATAAAAGGAGCGAGTTTGGTTGCTTGCGTAGTCGAGAGGAGGCAAAGACATAGCAAATTGAAGATCAAAGCTTCCATCTGTCACAGACGTGAGGAAGTCGGCTGGAGTGAGATAATGGAGTATGATGTAAACAATAGAGCCATGAGATGAGCAGTTTGCTGGTAAATCAGTGCAGTTGCGATCGTCCGCAAAACATCCTGCCGTGTAATTCTCGACACACTCTCCGAGCAGCTCTTGAACCAACAATACGTCTTCCTCATCTATATCCACACAGAAGTCCTTTCCAGTAATGAGAGCTGTAAGATGACCCAGTGACAAAGTCGGACAACAATCCCCATTTGTGTCTAGATGGTCACACGTCTCGTTGAAAGTGTCTTGTGTACGATAATTGTCATTGTCGTGTTGGCAAACAGCAATCATGGCGTCCTTTGTAAACATGCCCTGGTTTCCCGTTGACTTGTATACCATGCGAAGCCGATCTGAAACTGTAACGATTGATATCAAGATTAAGGTCAATCACGAATGATCCTAGGGATGATGAATTAGAATGAAATAGTGATGGATTTGTACACTCCAATCTGACATCTACTCAATAGTATACATTCTTTCATCTTAAATGACAGTAGGCCTGTACGTACAAATTTGATTTATCCCCTTGAAATAGGAGAAGTACGCGTTGTTTTGCTTTCTACCAGTATATCAGGGTTCAATGCTTTCGCCGTAAATGATCATAATAGGAATGTCATGTTTATTTCATATATATATATATATATATATATATATATATATATATTCAATATGTCATTGTAACGCTTAAATACTTCCAGTTTTGTAATTGATTTTGCATTGTTTGTCTTCTGCCAAATAAAATGATAATAATAAGACAGTCTAAACAGTGATATCATGAGGAAATTCACTTAAGGTCCACCAAAAAAAAAATACTTCGAAAATGAACTATTCCACCCTTCCTAAACTTTTTTTGATCTTATTTTTCAACACATAATTGGGTATGTTCGACTGGACTCATTTGTGGAAATCACGGAGAGAACACAGTTGCTCGTCCTATATGTATATATAACATATGAACACAAAGGTGGGTAAGTTCATTAATACATCATGCAGGTATGAACAGCACGTAGGTCATGGAACATGAAAACAAGCTAATACTTTGTACGTGTATACTTACGTGAATTCCCACATGTACCGAGCTGATTAACGGTTCCGCTGTTGGTGGTGTCTCTCGTCGTACGATGGCCCGGCTCCTGTTCGGGACTGCGCCGTCTTCTGGTCCCGCTCACGGTCGATGGGTACGGATAGAACTGATCAGTCGCCTCTACGTAACGCTCGAAGGCCAGCAATCGCCCACTCAAGTCCGTCCCTCTGGACTGGAATCCCTGTACGGAAATTGGGTGAAATCCCTTACCTGTCATGCCAGGTTATGATAGAGCGAGATTTACAAACCAAATATCTCCGTCCCTCGGAAGGTAATGCTTACTACCACCATTTTTAATTACTCAATTTATGGCGTTAACTTATAATTTGGGCAAATAGACCCATCAGTGCCCATTTTGAAAATAAACAAGTACTGTAATTGTAGTATATCGTTTAATGTCGGAATTGTCCATTTTTTCAATAATGGAATATCAAAACATGAATTACAGCATTTGAGCAAATTGTGCGCTGTTATTGAAATGTTCTTTAGAATAACACTGCAGTATCATTATCTATTATAGCTTTAGAAATGTTGTTAACCTGCACACATTTGTTGTACCTCATTTATATGCATATACACATAAAACCATATATATACATACATATATATATATATATATATATATATATATATATAACTAATTAATGCTTAACTTTGGAAGAAAAATGAAAAAATCAAATTCAATACATTACTAAACAATACGATTGATATCTAAAACGCTTTTTTATTCACAAGGCTCAAAGTACTTACAAAATTACAACGGATTACAGTATGACAAGGAATATGAAATGCACCTTGTACGAAACAACATTACAGTACACGGTACTGAATAGGTAAGTTTTCGATTCTTAATGCAAGGGGTTGCTTACTTTTGAAGGATCGGAAAAGGACGGCAAGGCATTGGTAAAGATCCCGATGACGCCAGCACAAGTGGCTAACGCGAAGACGATGACTAGGACGAGTGACGGAAATCTCACCACAAATCGTGCGTATCTGTGGGAGACGAGATCGAACGATAAGATAATATGTAAGAAACATTAAAGAGGAAATCCATCCCAAGAATAGATTAACTTCCAAAGAAAGAAAAAAACTATTCCCTACAGACCGATAAAAGAAAATGACAAAACCCGATAAGAAATAATGCAGATCCAGTACAGAACCAGTATTGATGAATATTCAAATCAGCAAATTAACGTTGTCATGCTCTCACAATTTCTTATTCATTTCGTATACAGAAATGACAAAAAATCTCATCTTTCAGCCATATGAATATAAGTCTTGCCTTAAAACCACCCAAAATAAAAAAGAACAAAATGACAACTCTGATATATCATGATATGGAAACATGTTATTACTTGTTTTAGCTAAAATTACACTCCTCCCCCCCCCCCGAATTTCATATATAACATACATGAAATGTGAGGGTATGACAGCATCAACTTGCTTTAATATTACTTTGAATATTCATAAAGGCTGGTAAAGAAATGTTTTCCGAAAAAAAAAAACTTTCAAATTGTTATATCTTCCTTATTTCCCATCCGATTTTTGTCATTTTTGTATCTTTCCGCAGGGAATAATTTTCTCCTTTTTTAAAGCTTATCTATTTTAGGATGGATTTCCTCTTTAAACGTGCGTCCTTTAAAAAGTGTTTTGACACAAGTAGATCTTGACAATCATTACACACAAAGGACATTCATAGCACACTTGAACAAAGAAAAAGAGAGCATTGCTTCTATTTCGTTCACAAATCTTAATATCTACACATGCTTTCAGTGATAGCGCTGCTCCACAAGTTTGCTCTCCCATTATCATTGCTCAACTTTTACGAGGAACCCATTCATACACCCGAGCCAGGAGGGAACTCCTAGGCAAGACCACTTTTTCCAAAATATAAATGCACAGGGCAGACCTCGGGTTTACAAATCCATAACCACTAACAAAATTTTGATTACCCTGCACAAGAATGGTAATGGTGTCAACTCATGTAAGGACCTTAGTCGTCCTACCTACGCATTTATCAACGATTCTGTTGCTGAGATGTATCAGGAAAATACATTTAAGGAGACATTAAAATAGAGCTGAACGCTTTCAACGAAGAAAATTTACATTACCTTCCTTTGATATACTGTTTTGTGTTTTGATATCGAGAATGGTAATATTCAGAAATGGGATAAAATAGACAACTCACGAAGCCTCAAGGCCGCTCTCCCAAACTCGTGTATCCACATCATCATATCCGTCTTTTCCTTCTTGGTTCCTGCTGCCTGTATTCCAACCACTCAAGTGCGAATCTTGTGCCTCGACAGCTGGGTGAATTTTCATGGCTGGTCATGAAGATTGGTGCGAGAGGATATAGGACAGAAAAGCAAAGCAGTCTGTACTACGACATCTACTCATATGAAATTGTCCCCCTCCAGTGTCCATTAAAGTATGAAAAGCAAATGATTATGTAAAATCTTCTTCATTATCAGGTACTAATATATCACTGGATGACACTAAGTACAATAAATAACATAATGAAAAGAAAATCTGTCTACATTTAAAGCTTAGAGTGAAAAGGTGTTCACTTTGACACGTATCAGGATGTGATTTGAATGACATGTACGTAAGATATAATATGCGATAATTGGAATAATGGTCAGATCAATCACGTAAATAGAATAAAAGTGCTTAGATAATGTCCATATTTGAATTCAGGGATTTAAGGCTAAAAGACAAGGATATATCATCTATAACTATACTTCTTACAGAAGACGTCGATCGACAATGCCGCAGAGTTGTTGTTTTTTATAATGCCAGATTACGACAGCAGTTAAAAAAACAATACATCAAATGAGAAGACTTCAGAAAAGTAGATCACAAATTTAGAAATTAAGAAGAAGAAGAAGAAAACCTACCTCGCCTAGTTTGTGAAGCAAATCTGAGATGAGGAGATGAAGTTCAGTAATATTTGGAATCCAACAGCTATTAGTCGTATACGCAAAATGGAGATGGACGCAGTCAATGCTCCGAGCTATGGCGGCTAAAGGTGAAAGGGCCTTAGCCGGTAATCCAGACACACATTAAGCTCTTGAGTTCCTGTGTTATTTTGGCGTATGGCAAATTTACCGTCTCCATGAGGCAGGACCAGAGTTTTGGCGTAGCTATTTGCTCGATGTCCGGTCTGCTTGCTTTGGCTTGGTCCCGCGCCTGACCGCGACGGGAGCCTAAGTCCGACGGCAAACAAGTGGTAGAAAGTTCGCTGAACTGGCGTCACTGTCATTACTTGCTGTTTTATGGCAGATTATCCGTGTAATTCGATGTATAGGCCTAACTCGTGTGTGTGTGTGCGTGTGCCCCGGTGACAAAACATAGTCTCTTTTCGTAACGATTTGAATGAGAAAGCAGAGAGAATGACATAGAGAATGAAATAAATACCTTAATTATGCATGGCGAAAGAAAGAAAACTCCACCAGCAGATATAAAAATGCTATATATATTATATATATTTCAAATCACACTGTAAATGTCAAACTACAATTATTCTAGATGTTCTCATGGTGGTTGACGCGATAGCTAAGACTAAGCGCTGAAAACTAAATGAATTGATGGACAAAATAAGTAAGGCCTACTCTTGATTGGTCCGAATATCAAAACGATGATAATCTAACATAATAAATGTTTTTCCCATCACCGAGATTGTGTGTGTGTGTGTGTGTGTGTGTGTGTGTGAGGGAGGGGGATATGATGATATTTGCCCCCCCCCCCCCATTATCTCCGTGAGCGGGAAAAACATATATTACACGTATGCTGTTTGGAACTTGTAATAATACGTAAAGATTATAAACTAGCGTATTATTTATCTTATAACAAATTAATGATTTATTATTCATGCGATCACTTTTTCAAGATTATGCTGACCAAGGATGGCGTAATAGCAATACAAAATTTCAATAAATTCATAGATTTATACATGGAGTATGAATGTACATGAATAAAAGGCTTTTAGATCCAGCCTCTCTCGCCCAACTTTTATTTTGTCATACATATTAATGATGATGATGGTGATGATATTAATGATAATAATAATGCTAAGATATCACCAGAGAGAATCTATGACCTATCGAGATTCCAGGGCTCTCAAGCGATTCCAGGACGCATGTCTGATATGAGATTTATTCGATTGAAAAAAAAATCATATTATTCTGTAGTACACCGCCCTGTTCCACTGACGTCCGCATGATGTTTGACTCGACGTCTCACTGCTTACTGGTATAAGGTTAAACCAAGTACCTCTTTGGGTAAACCAGGAGTAACATCCGAAACATCTTAAATAAGCCTACAACGTTATTCATCAAACCTTTTCATTTCATTTCATTTCATTTCTTAAGTTTCCACACAAATCATACAGTACACGTGTTGTGTTAACAACATCCATCCATGACAATGTAAAGTAACACATAAATAATAAGCTATAAGTTCACTACAATCATTTACATAGCACAAACTCAATTGAAATCACTCTCAAGGGTACATTCATGACGGATAAATTAAATTGTGTGGAGGGAACCTACATAGAAGCAGATGCTTGTGGGAGTAGGTTCCCCGAAAGAAAATCAAACACAGGCTGTTACACTCACATGCACACTCTGCACGCACGCAAGTGCACCTGGACAAGCGTGCGTGCACACACACACACACACACACACACACACACACACACACACACATACAACAAGGAGAAGAGAATAAGAAGAGGAGAAATCACAAACAAGACGGTCATAGGGACAGTATTAATGACGGTACCAGCAGCTGCAATAGAAAAGAAATAATAAAAAAGAAAAGAATCAAAAATAAAACCATGTAGACCTGTTCTAAGACCATGCCTTATAATCTATATCAGTATCAATAATTTCAAATCATCTGCTAAATCATGTTAATTCATATCATCACCAGAGTATTGCAAAAAAAGTTCATTTTTAAGCTTACGTTTGAATGAATACCAACCAGGAGTTCGTTATCATTTCACTATCTAAAGAATTCCAAAATTTTGGGCCATTGTGCATGATGAGTGTTTTTCTTCACGTTTTATACAAATCCAACTAGCATTATTATCTGGCGAGAAGGTGGAGTGTCTCAGAGTTAGCATGCACAGGGGAGGCAGGCTGTACCCTACACTCTTAAAACATCCGAGTCAGAACTGACCCGGAACTGGGTCTGTATTGGTCATACACCGTTCCGGGTCAGAAATGACAAGGAATGTGGTCAGATATGACCCATTCAGAGTCATGAATCGTGTCAGGATGACCCCATTCGGGATCTTCATGACCAAATTCCAAGTCATTTCTGACCCGGAACGGTGTATGACCCCAACGGACCCAGTTCCGGGTCAGTTCTGACTCGGGTCTTTTTAGAGTGTACCCCCCCCCCCCCAAAAAAAAAAAAGTTTTTGCTCTAATTTCCATTTTTTTATTTGTTTTCGTTGACAGTTTGATCATGTATCATATTTTATCTGTATCTGTTTGAAATTTTGACAATATTATTAGTCCTGATAATGTTGTTTGACCATGCTTCCATCTTTACCATGCTTGTAGAAACACGTTTGGTATTTGTATCATTTTTAAAAAAGTCCCTACTGTGGGGGCAGCTTGCTCGCTTCTCTCACTGCTAGCTAGCACAATGATTTGCAGAATTAAACATGAAGTGCTCTGTTTATTGATTTTCTTTCAGAGCAGAGCTCCGAAGTGCACCTGTATATCATCAGTCATTCATGCCGTAATGTTGATTATTAAAAGTCATCCGTGCGTTCATACGACGCCACGATGTAGAGGCGTGATACATTCGCTTGTAGGCTTCGCTAGTCTCTTGGAACGAACAGGACGGGACTGGTGTAATTTTATGTGTGTGTCTGTGTTTGCGCGAATGTGTGTGCGTGGGTGTGTGTGTGTGTGTGCGTGTATGTGTGTGTGTGAGTGTGTGTGTGTGTGTGTGTGTGTGCGTGGGTGTGTGTGTGTGTGTGTGTACGTGTGTGTGGCTTTATTGTTCTGCGGCCCGTGAGGATAATGACTGCTATTCTTACTCCTAAGGGTGGGATTTCACGGAGCACGCGAACGATTTGCGAAGGACGCGAATGGCAAAATCCAGCATTCGTATTTTAGTCTGCAAAAGATCGCCAAACGAGCGTGAGGGTTCGGAAGCGTCGTCAATTGTTCGCGAATGTCGTTTTTACTTCGGCGAGAATTTCAAAAAAGTTTGAATTTTTTTGCGAACCTTTTCCGCACACTTGGTCGTGATTTGCTCGTGAATTGTTCTCGAAAGTGTCTTTAAAGCCTCGTCATATGCGCAAGACCTTCGCAAGACACGCGCGATGTTCGCAAAATGTTCATGAAACCCCAAACAGACTCCGAAACTTTGGAGAATGTCTCGCGTATGTTACGCGAAATCTGCGAAGTTTTTCCGATCATTTTACAACGTAATCGCAAACTGTTCGCGTACCTTTTGAGACATTCTCGCGAACGTTTAGCGCACGTTTGGGGGATGTATGACCTATACGTTTTCTACAAATAAAAATCGTAGCATACATCTAAACATCAAACAATTATTAACAACTATAGTATCAAAAGAAATTAAAGACTAGCAAAGAGAAATAAATGTTTGATATACAAAAAAAAAATCGCAGAATACACTTAAAAATAATCTAAAGTATGTAAAATTTCATTTGAACCATAGAGATTATGTGTTGGAGGAACTGCAAAAAAAAAAAAAAGATCAAATGCTTTACTAGTGGAGATATGTCCTAGCAACAAAAAAAAAAAAGTGTAGGCAAGCACACGATAGAGAAATGAGAGAAAAAGAAAGGAGAAATAGAGGAAAGAAAAAAATTCAACTCAAGACAGCTTCCACCTCTCCTTGGGTACATTTTCTCCCATGATTATTGAAAATTTTTCGTTGTTCGCATTTCCGTCGGGTGTTCTTCGTGTACGTAACATGCTGTACTTTAGCAATGATACACACGACATTCGCACATACGTCGTGGAAACTTCGCACAAATTGCGCAAGAATAGTTTTCGGCTTCATTGTCGGAAAACATTCGGAGAAAGACTTTTCCGAATGTTGGATTTTGTCATTCGCGTCCTTCGCAAGTCGTTCGCGTGCTCCGTGAAATCCCACCCTAAGGGTGGGATTTCACGGAGCACGCGAACGATTTGCGAAGGACGCGAATGGCAAAATCCAGCATTCGCATTTTGGTCTGCAAAAGATCGCCAAACGAACGTGAGGGTTCGGAAGCGTCGTCAATTGTTCGCGAATGTCGTTTTTACTTCGGCGAGAATTTCAAAAAAGTTTGAAATTTTCTGCGAACCTTTTCCGCACACTTGGTCGTGATTTGCTCGTGAATTGTTCTCGAAAGTGTCTTTAAAGCCTCGTCATATGCGCAAGACCTTCGCAAGACACGCGCGATGTTCGCAAAATGTTCGTGAAACCCCAAACAGACTCCGAAACTTTGGAGAATGTCTCGCGTATGTTACGCGAAATCTGCGAAGTTTTTCCGATCATTTTACAACGTAATCGCAAACTGTTCGCGTACCTTTTGAGACATTCTCGCGAACGTTTAGCGCACGTTTGGGGGATGTATGACATATACGTTTTCTACAAAAAAAAAAATCGTAGCATACATCTAAACATCAAAGAATTATCAACAACTATAGTAACACAAGAAATTAAAGACTAGCAAAGAGAGAGAAATGTTTGATATACAAAAAAAAAATCGCAGAATACAGTTAGAATTAATCTAAAGTATGTAAAATTTCATTCAAGTATAGAGATTATGTGTTGGAGGAACTGCAAAAAAAAAAAGATCATATGCTTTACTTGTGGAGATAGGTCCTAGGGAAAAAAAATGTAGGCAAGCACACAATAGAAAATTGAGAGAAAAAGAAAGGAGAAATAGAGGAAAGAAAAAAATTCAACTCAAGACAGCTTCCACCTCTCCTTGGATACATTTTCTCCCATGATTATTGAAAATTTTTCGTTGTTCGCATTTCCGTCGCGTGTTCTTCGTGTACGTAACATGCTGTGCTTCAGCAACGATACACACGACATTCGTACATACGTCGTGAAAACTTCGCACAAATTGCGCAAGAATAGTTTTCGGCTTCATTGTCGGAAAACATTCGGAGAAAAACTTTTCCGAACGCTGGATTTTGTCCTTCGCGTCCTTCGCAAATCGTTCGCGTGCTCCGTGAAATCCCACCCTAAGGGTGGGATTTCACGGAGCACGCGAACGATTTGCGAAGGACGCGAATGGCAAAATCCAGCATTCGTATTTTAGTCTGCAAAAGATCGCCAAACGAGCGTGAGGGTTCGGAAGCGTCGTCAATTGTTCGCGAATGTCGTTTTTACTTCGGCGAGAATTTCAAAAAAGTTTGAATTTTTTTGCGAACCTTTTCCGCACACTTGGTCGTGATTTGCTCGTGAATTGTTCTCGAAAGTGTCTTTAAAGCCTCGTCATATGCGCAAGACCTTCGCAACTGACACGCGCGATGTTCGCAAAATGTTCGTGAAACCCCAAACAGTCTCCGAAACTTTGGAGAATGTCTCGCGTATGTTACGCGAAATCTGCGAAGTTTTTCCGATCATTTTACGACGTAATCGCAAACTGTTCGCGTACCTTTTGAGATATTCTCGCGAACGTTTAGCGCACGTTTGGGGGATGTATGACCTATACGTTTTCTACAAATAAAAATCGTAACATACATCTAAACATCAAACAATTATTAACAACTATAGTAACAAAAGAAATTAAGGACTAGCAAAGAGAAATAAATGTTTGATATACAAAAAAAAAATCGCAGAATACACTTAAAATTAATCTAAAATATGTAAAATTTCATTTGAACTATAAAGATTATGTGTTGGAGGAACTGCGAAAAAAGATCAAATGCTTTACTATATAGTGGAGATATATGTCCTAGGAAAAAAATGTAGGCAAGCACACGATAGAGAAATGAGAGAAAAAGAAAGGAGAAATAGAGGAAAGAAAAAAATTCAACTCAAGACAGCTTCCACCTCTCCTTGGGTACATTTTCTCCCATGATTATTGAAAATTTTTCGTTGTTCGCATTTCCGTCGCGTGTTCTTCGTGTACGTAACATGCTGTACTTTAGCAATGATACACTCGACATTCGCACATACGTCGTGGAAACTTCGCACAAATTTCGCAAGAATAGTTTTCGGCTTCATTGTCGGAAAACATTCGGAGAAAAACTTTTCCGAATGTTGGATTTTGTCATTCGCGTCCTTCGCAAATCGTTTGCGTGCTCCGTGAAATCCCGCCCTTACCCTAACCCGCTCGATTCAATGACAAATACAAATGTACTGTAAAATCTTACCGACTTTTGATGTGTTCAAGAGAAAATAATAGCAACAACAAATGCAATAACACGAACAGGAGGCTATTCCATATCCCCAGGCTCCT
This sequence comes from Diadema setosum, assembly GCA_033980235.1. NCBI lineage: Eukaryota > Metazoa > Echinodermata > Echinoidea > Diadematoida > Diadematidae > Diadema > Diadema setosum. The sequence continues at coordinate 21,130,698 of CM067067.1, forward strand.
TTGCGCTTTTAATAAAGCAATAAAGGGGTCTAGAGGTGTTAGAGCAACAATTTGAATAGAATTAAAGTGTACCATTACACTGCTGATACAAATGTATAAGCTTGGATATATGATATATAATGAACGGGATGAAAGCGTTCTGTAGAAATGTCACGTCATAATCATACTACGTGTACTATGATATTGTGACGTCACAGTTATTTAACAACACGGAGTACCCAACGAAATTCCTGTATGCTTCTTTACTGCTTATACACATATGATATTTCATTTTCTTCAGCTTTTCTCATTCCACCACTAGTCTGTGTGCTAGAGGGAGACAGGACCGTGACTTAAGACACAGCACGCAAATATGGCTGGACAAAGATTCTCTATAGAAAGTCCAAAGGAAAAGGCGGCAAATCAGAAAAAAAAAACACGAAAAGAAGCCAGACAAGAAATCCTGCTGTAAAATGCAGGTAGACAGATTTGAATTCATCGTCTTTTTTTACATAATCATCATCTTCTATTTTGCAATAATCAAACAGCAATGCATTAATCTATTGTTTTAATACTCTATCGTGTAAACTGTTCAATGATTATACTTCTTATTTCTTTGTCAATCTTAATAACGCCTAGTATAACTAACAGTGATTGTAAAGATGTGTGAGTGAACCGACAGTCTGTCAGTGCAGATGGCTAACATTCGATGACCCAGGTGCGTAAAAATTATTTGTGTTTGTCGTGGTTTGTAGCAATGAAACAGAAGTCTACTATTGCAGATAGTCAACACTCTCTAGCAGAGGTGTACAGATACTTGTGTGTTCGTTTGTATGATCTGCATATCATCTCGAGGCGTATTTCTAATATATATATATAGCGAAAACTTTGAGCAAAGAAAATGGGTTTTCATCGGGATTCGAACCCGAGACCTCCGGAGGTCTCCGGAGGTCTCGGAGGTCCGGAGGTCTCGGGTTCGAATCCTGATGAAAACCCATTTTCTTTGCTCAAAGTTTTCGCTATTTATTATTACAATTGTTTCTGGTCAGTTTTTCCTTCCTTGTTTATATATATATATATATATATAAATATACATATATATATATATTTATATATATATATATATATATATATATATATATATATATATATATATTATATAAGTTGTTATTGAAAGTAGCTTTTTTATAATATTGACGCCTGCAAGGAAATTATCTAACTTTTGATTGACACGACGGATTCAGATCTAATTCACCTCGTAATCCCTATTTATTCAAACCATAGCAATAATCTAAGCATAACACAGCTTGTTGTACTACTTAAATGATTTCCTTTTCTTTTTCTTTTTTTTTTACAATTCAATTCCAATAAAATCAATTCAATGACTTTATTTCCACCGAACAAAAGGCGATGCATAATGAAAACTATACATGCAGAGAAGTAAAGAAGTTCAAGCTATAACATATGGTACAAATGAATGTGCAAAGAAATCTCTCAATCTATAAACCAACTGTCTTGCCAGCACCTCGAAGTGCCTCAACGTTTTTCGTAGCGCCCTCTACCGGAGGCGGATATGATGGTCGCACTGTGTGAATGACATGGTTGATGCGTGTCGAACAGTTGACGATCCACACAATTTCAAGTCAGCTAAGAGCTGGCTCAAGTCTGATATCCCCTGATTGCGTTTTGTGATTCTGTGTCCTCGTGATTACTTATACCATGGTATACACATAAACTTTCATTGCTCATTAATCAATTCATAAAATTGCTTATGTCAAAAGCGTCACAAAAACATTTTGAGCATGCTTTCCTGCTTTGATCTCATCATGACTGCTGACAGTCAGCCTGGAAGAAAACAAGACGACGCTTTGAGAAATTTCTCACGATGTAGCGACTTGTTCTTTGTTTACTGTAATTGTTCTTTGTTTATTAATTCCTTGCAGAAATGTGCAATCAAGACACACAACGTGTGATAACATTAGTACAATATCGTTATTTGGAATAATAAACAATCTACATAATGGGTGAAAATCTGGAGTGGTGGCGGCTATTGATACGCCCGGAATTTGCGTTCAAATCCACGCAGAGACTAAGTGATTTCAAATTCGGTGCTCCTGCTAGTCCTAGTGCTATCTATCTCAGTAGAAGCACTGGCGATAAAAGCAAACTTGAAATCAGTCGGTATTGGAAGGTTGACCCTCCGGTAGTTGGTGTTGGGTCCGGTTTTGAATGTCGTCTCTTGAACCATACAGGGCCTACTCCACCTTTCGTGTTGGCGATTTACGTGCTTTTTTTCCCATTGGCAAACAATACAAGGCCGGCGGAACGGGGGGAGGGGGGGGGGGCTCCCCTTTTTTTTTGCACCCGTACATAGGAATACTTAGAGTGTCACCACTTTGCTCCCCCCCCCCCCCACACACACGCACACTTTTTTTTTTTTTTTTTTTTTTTTTTTACCCCGGAAGTGGCACTAGGAAAAACCTTTTCAGCCGAAGACACCCAGAAGTGGCACCTGATGTGCACAGTGGCTGAAGGCTTTTTTTTTTTTTTGTTAGCTCATAAAACCCGGCTATGCACTAGTCCCCACAAATTATCATTTTTGTCATTTCAAATTGAATACAGGTGTATTATAGCGTTACCATGCGAGACCCACATTCACGTCCGTAAGAGATACACGTTGTACGTGACAAAAATGAAGATCGTTGTGTTTTGGAGAGTGGATGAAATTATTTGGGGTATTCTAATCCGTTTTCCTCATGTGTCTAAAACTAAACAATTATGACTACATCTTTTAGTATTTGACTTTAACCATGCGCCATCACATTTATTTTTTCATCACGCAATACCCGCGGACTTCGCCGTAGTGAGATGTCAACAACACCTAGTGTTGGGATCGATAATTTTGATCGGCATCGCTTGCGTTCATCTGACTGTTGGTGTTGGAACTCGATTTGAGACAGTTGCACTAGCACTAGCATTAGCATTGAATTTGAAATCATCCTCATGAGTTGCTTGTGTCAAACTGGGGTCGGTGTTATTTGATTACGCGCATTATCGGCGGGAGCACGCGCGTACTGTTCCCTTATGGGACGCCAAGTGTCGCATGGAAGATTTCGTTACGAAATCAGTCATTGTTATTTTTCGTCGACGAAATGGTCATCTCGTCACGAAATCTGTCAATTCATTACGAAATCACTCATTTCATCGACGAAATGAACATGTTGAAATCAATTATTTCGTCGATGAAATGAACATTTCGCAACGAAATCGATCGTTTCGTCGGGGGCACGGTGGCATGGTGGATAGCACTCCTGACTCCCAACTCCCAGTTGGAGGATTCGAGTTCGATTCCCACCCAGTGCTTACGTCCTTGGACAAGATGTTTTTACCACAATGTCCCTCTCGACCCAGGTGTATAAATGGGTACCTGACAACGATGGGGTAATAATAATGGCAGGGCTCTCTGCTCTGGTAGAGCAGTGGCAACACTGAAGAGGCTACCTTGGATAAGTAAGACCTTATCAAATGACTGATTTCATGACGAAATCCCTCATGCGGCACTTGGCGTCCCATATTCCATTCCGCATATTTTGAGCCCACACTACAAATAGTAGACCTGACCCCAACAAACTCTCCTGCACCTTGACTCCGTATACACGTTATGTCAATAACTCGTTTTTAATCGTCTTTGCTTCTTATATAAAACATATTATTTCATGAGAGCAGTGGCGTATCTAGGGGGGGGGGGGGGGGCAAGGGGGGCACGTGCCCCGGGCGCCACTCCTTGGGGGCGCAAAAAACGAAAAAAAAAAAAACGAAGAAGAAGAAGAAAAAAAAACGAAAAAAAAAAACAAATAAGAAGAAGAAAAAAAAAGGAAAAAAATCGCCCGGAAAGGGGAGGGAGAATTTGGGGGGGGGGGGGGGGGAGGGGGGCAGAAAACCAAATCAAACAAGATAAAAACAAAACATGATGATGACGCGGACAAAATGACAATGTTTATTGTGTTCACACAAAAATTCCATGTTCTGTGAGCTGAAATACAAAAATTTTCGGCTCGCTCGCTGCGCTCGCTCGCCAAAATTTATACAAAAAAGAAGGTAAGAACAAAACGTGATGATGACAAAATGACAGTGTCTATTGTGTTCACACATGTCATTTTATATTTAGCAGGCAAAATGTTTCACGGAGCAGCGACTGCAATTTCATTTGTTCTGAAGCGATCGGCGATTGGATCAAAAGAGGACGCCAACGGTTTCGAACATACGGGGGAGGGGGGCGCAAAAAAAAATCAAAAAAGAGAAGAAAAACCGTAATGATGACGCAGAAATATACAAATTTCGGCTCACTCGCTCGTACTAATTTAGAGTATTTTTTCAAGTCCTCAGTTTGTTGGTATCGTCATCTATAAGGTTGTCACTATAATTGTGAGATTTAATAAGCAAAAAATGACAAGAATTCCATGTTTTGTAAGCTGAAATACAAAAATTTTCGGCTCGCTCTCTACGCTCGCTCGCCAAAATTTATTTTTAAAAAAAAGATAAGAACAATACGTGATGATGACGAGGACATTTAAAAATTTCGGCTCACTTGCGCGCACTAATTTAGAGCCATATATTTTTAAAGTCCTCAGTTTTTTGGTATAAATCGATATCTATAAGGCTGTCACTATATCTTGATTAGAATTGTAAGATTTGGTAAGCAAAAAATGACAAGAATTCCATGTTTTGTAAGCTGAAATACAAAAAATCTATCAAAATTCATTACATTTAAATCACCCTCAAAAGATCCCTTTTAAGTGCTTGAAAAAGCATCATGTGGACTTTGTTTAAAGTCCCTACCGGGATGGGGTTGGGGTTGAACACTTTTTCAGAAATTAGGGGCGCAATTTTCGTGCTTGCCCCGGGCGCCGTTTTTCCTAGATACGCCACTGCATGAGAGATGCCATAGTACCAACTACCGATAAAGAAACCAAAATGTATACATTTGTGGACTAAGTGAATACAGCAATATCAATAGAACACATCAGTGAATGTATGACGAAGATTGGACCAAATCCGGTCAAATGTTTTGAATCTTTAAAGTTTTGGTGCATCCGTCGCTCGATGTGAGGACTAATATACAGTGTGTGATGTTACACATGAAGAATGAAAAATCAATAATAATTATGTTGATTTTTGTTAACAATGACATAATTTAGCTAACGTATTTTTGGCATTGACTGAGTTGAGAATTCCTCGTGTAATCTTTGAATACTTTTAATGAATACCACATTGCTTTATTTGCAATCAAAGAAAAAACCTGTAATCATGTATGATAAAGTTCAGTTAAGGAAAATTTCTATAAACAATATCTATCCAAGGGTTGTCACAAATTGTGAGCGAAACAGAACGTATTCAATGTCTTTGCACATTACAATTTTCTAAAAAGTGGTCAATTAGCCGTATTGCTTTTAAAAAGCTCCTGTTTGTAATTACCAAATTGGTATAGTATCCGGTTCAGTGACAAAACGAATATGATGAATGTGGGGCCTCTTCCCTTTCCTGGGGGACGGGAAATGCAAAAGAAAATGGCACTTTGATACCCGCTCTTAGTTGCATGGTAAAGCCTCATGTATATATATATTTTTTGATAGGAGTTTATGAGTTAACGGAATAAATATGCTTGAAATAGCCCTCCTGTGAAACGTTGTCATGCATAGCGAGATCTTTCACTTTGTGCTGGAATTTCATACACTTGGAAATGTAAAACTGCGAATTACGAAATTACGAATAGAATACGTATACAGGAAAAACGTGATGTGATATACTTCTTTGAATAGATCCCTGTAAAAGTTCCATTGTCATCTTCCCATTTCTATAGCCTCTCTCTATATAATTATACATGAGCTGTTGTCCGGGTGCGTGATGACTTTATCTTCTTTGTTTGGTGTTTTGATTGCACGCTCTATCAACCTTCTTTTTTTATATAAATTTTGGCGAGCGAGCGCAGCGAGCGAGCCGAAAATCTTTGTATTTCAGCTCACAGAACATGGAATTTTTTTGTGAACACAATAAACATTGTCATTTTGTCCGCGTCATCATCGTGTTTTGTTTTTATCTTGTTTGATTTGGTTTTCTATCCCCCCCCCCCCCCTCCACCATTCTCCCTCCCCCCTTCCGGGCGAGTTTTTTTTTTTCTTCTTCTTCTCCTTTTGTTTTTTTTTTTCTTCTTCTTCTTCTTCGTTTTTTCCCTTTTTTTTTCTTCTCCTTCTTCGTTTTTTTTTTCTCGTTTGTTTGCGCCCCCAAGGAGTGGCGCCCGGGGCACGTGCCCCCCTTGCCCCCCTCCCCCTAGATACGCCGTAGTCGGGGAAGAAAGTTATTGAGAGGAAAATAATTATGAAGTCGATTAGAATGGTTGTTGACTGTACACTTGTAGAAATAAAATTTAAACTCATAAATCTCTCAATACTGTGTGTCAATTTGTTTTTCTATCTTATGATTACAGAGAGATTGCACAAGCACAATTTATGACATTTTTTTCGCACCCCTCGCAGCACCGGTGGTTTGAATCTCGTCACAACGTTTTAGATGTTTAATCACTTGCTCAAGGATTGTTATATAATGATATCATCCTCAAAATCATGACCATCAGAACCAGAGCTCCTTCTCCAGTCTCTTCTTTTAATCATCTTGAAGGGAAAAATAATTACAAAGTATCAAAAAAGATATCATAATACCAATCCGTCTGCTTTGTTCTCTCTTCTTCCCCAAATATACTAGGTGTTACAAAAAAAAAAATCCAATTTTGATTCTTAATTATTGTTCAAAAACTACATATCAGATAAAACTGTCATTGATAAGAGTAATAGCTGAATAGTGTACAATTTAGTTGGAGGTGATTTGAATATGAAAGCCTATATTAGTTTCATGAAATCAATGATTTATTTCAATGATAGGTTCCAGATTTGGAGCAAATCTTAACCCTCTGTACAAAAATTGAACTTTACACAGGAACAAATGATGCGTATGTGAGTGTGTGCTTACAATGACCCTGAACAATAGACATGACTAGCACCTGTTTAGAGCTCTGCTGCAAGGCACATGAATGCTTTATCAATCTTATTATTCATGTGGATTGCCCTGAGCACTGCTAGTTTGAATTCACGACACAGGGTGAAATGCATCCACATGAAAAAAGTGAGCACATGTTTCCATGTGCTTTCATACACTGCATTTCAGTATGAATAAAGACTAGATGTGATAGTGGAATTCCTCATAAATATGTAATAGAGCGTTCCAATCCTGGCCATTGTCCAGGACCATTGTCTGGTTATCAACAACACACTCCTATACATACCAATCACCCCCTATGCAAAGTTGAAGTTTTGTACAGAGGGTTGAAAATAGAGCAAAATCTGAAACCTATCTGGAAAAAATAATGTTGAATTTAAAGAAACTCAATCATGCTTTCATTTTCAAATTACCTCCAACAGAATTGTACACTCTTCAACCATTGCTCATATCACTGTTAGTTTTATCTAATATACAGTTTATTTTTTTGAACTATAAAGGATCAAAAGTAGGAAATATTTTTTTTTTTGAAACACCTAGCACGTTTAAATTCATATTAAATTAAAGCTCTCGAAAGTTGTATACTCTGAAATTGTTATCAACCACCAAAGACGGAGCCGAAGGACCCAAAATGAACGACGGAAGATAAAGTTGCTATGTACCCATCAATGCCATCAGTGCTATTAGGCAAATTAATTGAAAAGTCGAATAGTAATAAGCTAATCTATCTATGGAGGAGAGACGATCAACGGATAAATCGCTGTTGCACTCACTCAAACCATGAAAAAAAAAAAAGCCATCACAGTCATTACCATCAGCACTGCAATGCTCATTCCTCATGAATATAAAGAATGCAGAATGCCCTATCATTGGTGACTGATTCATGGCATGGACCCCGTTTACAGTGCGAGGCTCGGCCGCGGCTCGGCCGCGGCTCGGCCGCGGCCGAGTCCAGCCTCGCTTCAGTGTAAACGCGCAAAAGGCCAAAATTGGCCTCGCATTTGGCCTCGCTCTGGAGGTGGTCTCGGCCGCGGCCGAGCCGCGGCCGAGCCCGGCCTTTTCTCAGTGTAAACGCAAACTGGGCCAAATGCGCGGCCAATTGCGCCGCCAATTTTAGTCTGGCTTCCAAACCCTCTGCCTGTATCTTTGGCTATTCAGGATGTTAACCCCCTCAACGTCGAAAACCAGTATAGTTTAAGGTGGTTTTGTCCTGCAAAGGATTCTTTCCTTCGGCAAAGGCCTTTGCCCGAACGGCGACTTCGTCGCTACGGTATTCATTTGGCAAAGGGTGGAAAACCAGACTATACCAAATTGCATTTGTTTCAGTGCCGTATATTGCACTGATTTGTTTACAAGCAGAGCGCCACTACTACAAAATATTGAAAGGTTTGAATCAAAAGCGCGGCCGAGCCCAGCAGTGTAAACGGACAAAATTGCAAGGCTCGGCCGCGCAATTGAGGCCGGGCTCGGCCGCGGCCGAGCCGCGGCCGCATTGTGAAACTTCGTGGACATAAGGATTGCGCGAGCGGTGCGCACACGCGCGGATTAGCTATAACGTGTAATTTCTCGCATCAAAAAACGTATCTTGATGCTATATGTTGAAATATGTCATATTTCTTGTTGACGGCACGGAAGGGGGCAAAGCGATTTGAAAAGAAGACAAAATTTACTTTCTTTTCATGTTATGATTTTTTCCAGAGAGTATTTATCTTCGCTGCTTTTCAAGTTTTAATTTGGCTAAGCATGTTCACTTTTTGTAAAAAGTCTATGGGAAATGAAGAAATTTCCACGATTTCGTACGTACTCGCTGGTTTTCAACATCGATCAAATCAGAACCATATATCGTATCAACTTGGGGCGAAGTGTTTTGGATAGAGCAGGCTGTAATCTACATGACTATATAAAACTCATTGCTATTGGTTATTTAACTCCGCTGCTTTCTTAGGCTAAAACTACTGATCAATTGGAAAAACTGTCTCAAAAGTAGAAAACCTAGCGATGACGTAATGGGCGATACTATTCATCGCAAAGGGAGATGACCGGATGTACGTGGTATCGTACGTACGTACAGTCCATTGTCACTCACGCGAGAAGCCCGAATGTGACAATGGTGATCTTTCCCAAGGTATTTTAAAGAGGAATCCTCCTATTTTGTCCGAAAAAAACTTATTACAACGGCCATGAAGGTGGTTAAAATGATCAAGTATGCTTTAAGATTGGTGGAAGCGTACATAATTTCATGAAAAAATGTCTACATAGCCAGAAAATGAGGTAATGAATGAGGTCCTTAGGCAGCCAAACAATGAACGATCGGTTCGTTGCAATGAGTCCCACATGTACAAAGTTGCGTATGTAATTACAGTACTGTACGTATACTGGCTTTGATCAGGGAGGTGGGGAGTCCCTGCTTTCTTAAGAGCTGTGGCTGTCTATGTAATCCTGATGCATTTCAGGAAGCATTTTTGTCCGCGACAAAGCTGTCAGACAAATTTTCTCTCAGGCAGTCAGATGCAAGGATTTCTGTAGCTTGTAACAGTGTGTCAGAAATTATGCTTCATCAAATGCCTCCATGCAATGCAGCGAACCCCTATTTTGATAATGGAAACGCCCCGTCTCTTTGCTATCTCCGTTCAAGCGTGAGATGAGTAAACAACGTGACCCGGTGACCTGAACGTGCACACACGTTGTTGCTCGAAAGGCTTGTGTCCAAAATTGGGGGAAAGTTTTCATTTCATTTCATTTCAGTCTTTATTGTCCATTTCATGGATATTTGTTTTGTTCACATGCTTCTTACAAAACAGACAAATATACAATACACAATAACATTGACAACATTCACAAGACATATCAAACATCATAAAGGCATCTTTTGCCAACACTATAATACAGAAAAACAGTATATGTAATCACCAATTTTCAAACATTCAGCATATTTATATACCTTTATCTTTAACTGTAAATACAACAAAACTGATATGGGTGATTTATTTCCGTATATTTCTTACACAATATACAAAATCCTGCAAATTATTCATCCATAATCAAAGAATGAGATGAAATACACATACACAAAAAAAAAAAAAATCTCACTCTAATCTAATTCAATCTCCTCTCCCTTCTCAACAAATTTCATTAATCATAATTTACATAAACATCATCAGCTACACTAATCCAAAACCTTCCGTACAACCTCCAGCTCAATCTATACATCCCTCCAAACTTTCCTAAACCATACCACATTTTCATTCAACCCAATCAATTAATCCAAAAATCCAATCATTATCATTTTTTTATCTACATATCCCCCCCCAAAAAAAAAAATCCATTACCTTCTCACCAACCTCGTCATTACAGTATATCAATTTAAACACTATCAATCAAATTAATCAATTCAATAAACATTATTATTATTATTATCATAATAATTATTTTACCTACATACTATACAAAATCTATACTTTCTTTCCAACCTTATTATAACATCATTACCATTTAAAAACCTGCTAATCAAATCAATCAATTCAGTAAATATCATCATATTCCTACATATATATGCATGTATATAATATATAATGTACAATACAATACATGCACATGAATAATTTTCCAATAAATGTGAGCTATTACGAAGAAAAAAAAGAAAAGAAAAAGAAAAAAAAAAAAAAAAAAAAAAAACCACCGTATTCATCGAAATAACACAACATAACAAAATAATAAGACACATCTTTCATCATCATCAATAATCCATTAACTTTATATCTTGCAGAAACCCGGATGAAAACTGTGAGTACAGCGTAAGATGAAATTAGAACTGAACGTGCAACACTGTATTGAAGGGGGTTATTTATTTACATGTCTTGAGAATACCATAACGCAATGCATATAAAATATTCTACAGATCATTTAATAATCGGATGGAATAAGGCACAAAAGAATTCATATAACGGGATGTTCTTGCTCTGATTGATTTAAATCTCCTTCCACTCCTCAACATGCTGTATTGATCATTGAGTGGGTGGGTACAGTCGGCTGCGATGGAGCGGGCTTTACTCACAGCCCTTTCTTTACAAACGTTGTTTAGGTCAACTTTGATTTTGGTTATATTTCCTGCCTGTTTTACAGCTCTGTGCACTTTAACCAAATCCTTTTGTTTCGCATTGTTGAACCACACAGCACTATCATGAGTAATTATGCTTTGGATTACTGATGTGTAAAAAAGCCAGAGGATTTTTTCATTCACATTGAAGTGCTTCAGTTTACGTAGAAAGAACAGTCTCTGATTGCATTTCAGGGTCACAGCTTTTGTTTGATCTTCCCAGTTTAACTGATTATCAATTTCAGTGCCTAGATATCTATAGCTTTGAACAATTTCAATCGGATCCCCATCAAATACAATTGGCAATGTGTGAGGTTCAAAGTCTTTCTTCCTTCTGAAATCAAAGATCATTTCCTTCGTTTTCTTTGAGTTCACTACAAGATGGTTATCTTTGCACCAGTTATCGACAAAAGCAATATGTTCTCTATATGCATCTTCATTCTGTTTGATCAAGCCAACAATCACAGTATCATCAGCATATTTCAGGATGTGCACTGAGGGATCATTTGGGATACAGTCATTCGTATACAAAATGAATAAACTCGGTGACAATACACAACCCTGGGGAGCACCAGTGTTTGTTATGAGTTCATCAGACAGAGCATAGTTAATTTTCACTTTTTGCATTCTCTCATGAAGAAAATCATATATCCAGCCAATCAAGCATGGTTTTACATTCAACTGTTTGAGTTTTTCAATCAGTTTATACAACTGCATCGTATTGAAAGCGGAGGAGAAGTCCACGTAAGCTGCCCTTGCATAACACCCCAAAGTGTCTGTATGTTGATACAGTGCATTTACCAGAGTGAGCACTGCGTCTGTGGCGGATCGCTTACATTGATATGCAAATTGGTATCTATCCATGTGTTCACGAAGAGGACCCATGAGATTGCGCAATACGATTCTCTCCAGACACTTCATAACAACAGATGTCAGCGCGATTGGCCGAAAGTCGTTATTGGCTGTCGGTCTTTTGTTCTTGGGTACTGGCGTAATGACGGACTCTTTCCAACACTTAGGCACGATCATCTCGTTGATAGACATCTGGAATATCATGTGAAACGGGATAGCAAGTTGTGACGCGCAGCTTTTCAGGACGCGCCCGCTGATACCATCCGGTCCGCTTGATTTCCTATGGTTGACCGCCATGAAGCGTGAGCGGACCTCATGCTCTGCAATGGTGATTGGGGGATCGTAGAAAGCACGAATATCCGCCATTTGTTCTTCAGTCAGGTGTTGAAAATTGTCGTCATCGAACCGATTAAAGAATGCGTTTAGTTCATCGGCGCGTTGCTTTGGATTCACCTCATGAGCAAACACATTCTCTCTCTTTTTATTAGAATAATCTGTCATTAGCTCAAGGCATTTCCAGGCGTCTTTACTGTTGTTCGATTGAAAACAGCCTTCTAACTTCTTTCCGTAAACTATCTTAGCCTCTTTTACTTTTGTTTTCAATGTGACGTTCAGCTCTTTGACCAGGTCGCCATGACCTTCTCTGAATGCAGTCTTCCTTTCTTTCAGAATCCCCTTTATTTCTCCTGTTATCCATGGCTTAGTGTTCGAATACTTAGTCACCGTTTTAGACTTGATGTGCAGACTTTCACAGAAAACAATGTAACTATTAATTGTATCAGTAAGTTCATGAATATCATCACATGCATTTTGGAACATTTCCCAGTCCGTAATTTCGAATGCCGTCTGTAACAACTCAGTTGATTTCTTATCCCAAATGCGCACAGTTTGTTTCATAGGTTTCACCGTTTTTACTTTTTGCCTATATTTAGGCAGAAGATGCACAGTGTGATGATCAGACGCTCCTATTCCTGGGCGGATGAGAGACTTGTAGGCATTAGGAATAGAACAGTAGCATCTGTCTAGTATATTGTCCCCTCGCGTTGCAAAATCAACTGTCTGATAATAATGAGGCATAGAATTTTCCAACTGGCACTGATTAAAATCTCCGAGAATTATTATCGGTGAATCGGGGGATATTGTTTCCACATCATTAACTTTCTCATGAATCATCTGCGCTGCATTGTCTTTATCCGCATCAGGCGGAATATACACGAGCAAGACGTGCACTTGGGGGAATTCACGTGGAAGATAAAACGGCCGAAAGGAGATTAACATAAGTTCAATGTCCCTGCAGCAAACGGATGATCGTTGTGTAAAATTGCTACACCATTGTTTGTTTATGAAGAAACATATGCCACCACCTTTCGATTTATTTGTTTGTTCAAAAGAGCGATCGAGTCTGACAACATCAAAGCCAGGGATTTCAATGTTACTTGAAAGTATGTCTGAATGTAGCCAGGTTTCAGTGAGACATATTAGACTAGAATTTCTGTACTCATGATCATACCTGACGAGCGACCGAAGTTCGTCCATCTTGTTAACGAGTGACCGAACGTTGCTAAGGGTTATGGTTGGTAACGGGGGACGCTGGGCTCTATCTCGCACCCTTTGTCTGACGCCACCGCGCCTTCCCCTACGTCGTTTACAGCTTGCACTGGGCTGATCTCTCGTCGGCACCCAGTCGGGTAGGTCCGGGAGTCTAAACCTCGATTGAGGCTTTTCGGCAAGTTGTAGTAGAAAATGGCGGTCATATCGAATCGGCGTGATATTGGCTTCAGTTTCACATCGACTTTCACAGAACAGGGACACACATATCACGGTTACATATAACCACGTTACGGAGACTTGTCCAACAAACATGTTGATGTGTATGGTACGGTCACTTCCAGCACAAAACAGCACAAAACATGGGATTTAAGACAAAAATTGACAGACACGAATTGCATGTGAACTGGTCGCTACAGAGCAGCGCCCGGCCCCGCACTGTAAACGGGGTCACATCCCTGCTCGTGTGTAGATGACTTTTCGGATGGTAATGAAGTGATGCATTATATGAGTGGCCTTTCGGATAATCATTACTCAGTTTGTGACTTAGACCCCGTTTACAGTGCAGGGCCGGGCTCGGCCGCGGCTCGGCCGCGGCCGAGTCCGGCCTCATTGCGCGGCCGAGCCTCGCAATTTTGTCCGTTTACACTGCTGGGCTCGGCCGCGCTTTTGATTCAAACCTTTCAATATTTTGTCGTAGTGGCGCTCTGCTTGTAAACAAACGCAATTTGGTATTGTCTGGTTTTCAGACCCTTTGTCAAATGAATTCCGTGGCGACGAAGTCGCCGTTCGGGCAAAGGCCTTTGCCGAAGGAACAATCCTTTGCAGGACAAAACCACCTTAAACTATACTAGTTTTCGACGTTGAGGGGGTTAATATCCTGAATAGCGAAAGATACAGGCAGAGGGTTTGGAAGCCAGACTAAAATTGGCGGCGCAATTGGCCGCGCATTTGGCCCAGTTTGCGTTTACACCAAGAAGAGGCCGGGCTCGGCCGCGGCTCGGCCGCGGCCGAGACCACCTCCAGAGCGAGGCCAAATGCGAGGCCAATTTTGGCCTCGCATTTGGCCTTTTGCGCGTTTACACTGAAGCCGGGCTGGACTCGGCCGCGGCCGAGCCGCGGCCGAGCCTCGCACTGTAAACGGGGTCATAGAGCCCAACACTTGGAAAGCATCCATTTCATTAACTTGCACTGTTAAATGAATTAATACACCTTTTCTGTTAAGATCGCCAAATACCAGGCTTACAGTCAGGTTAATGAGATGTTAAGCACAAATTACAAGGATTACATGAATACAACACAGACGCTTATCTCAGTAAATTTAACAAGACAAGTACCAAAAGAAGAAATGAATGTTTTTCTAATTCCCGGAAGTTCACTGACCCCACCTATGACATTTGACCTTGTGGTGACCTTCAACTCCCCAAGGGACAATTACCAGCCAAGTTTGGTCACAAACGGACATATAGGGATCAAAAGTTATGAGCCATAATCGAAACACTCCGTAAAAACTTAACATTGGACCCTAAAAGTTTGTTTACCTCCGTCTGTGACCTTTGACCTTGTGATGACCTTCAACTCTCCAAGGGACATCTTCCATCCAAGTTTGGTCACAAACGGACATATACATCAAAAATTATGAGCCATAATCGAAACACGCCATAAAAACTTAACATTGTGCCCTAAAAGTTTGTTTACTCCTGTCTGTGACATTCACCTTGTAAAAACCTTCAATGAATTCCACGTTGCTTAGTTGCAACTGATTAAAGAAAAAAACACAAAAAACCAAAACAAAAAAACCAAAACAAACTGTAATCATGTGTGACAAAAGTTCAGCTAAGGAAAATTTATTTAAGCATTATCTATCCAACGTTGTCACAAATTGTGAGCGAACAGAACGTTTTCAATGTCTTTGCACATAACAATTTCCTAAAAAGTAGTCAATTAATCGTATTACTTTTAAAAAGCTCCTGTTTGTAATTACCTAATCGGTATAGTATCCGGTTGAGTGACACAATGACAAAACGAATATGATTAATGTGGGGCCTCTTCCCTTATTTCCAGGGGGACGGGAAATGCAAAAGAAAATGAGACTTACCCGCTTTTCTGTTATATGGTAAGACCTTATGTTTCCTTTTATTTATTCATTTATCTTCTGGGGTTTTTTTTTTTTGTTTTTTTTTTTTTCTTGGTTTACTCTTAATAGGAGTTTGTCAGGCAGCAGCTTAACGGAACTTTCAAAAATTTCATTGTCATTTTCCCATTTCTATAACCTCTCTATACATGAGCTGTTGTCCGGGTGCGTGAAGACTTTATCTCCTTTGTTTGGTGTTTTGATTGTAGGTCTACCACACTTTCAAGCGATATCTTTGGACTTTCATGTGAGAGGCTTCATAGAGACGCGTTGCAAAGGCGCCTCGTGGGATATTTAGCACAAGTTAGTGTCACCATTTATACACCGCTTTGCTTATTAATTGTTCACTGATAATGATATCATACAGTACAAAACCATACAGTTTATTAACATTTGGTACAGACTTAAGGGAAGTTTAATGCTGGGTCTATTCAGAAAGAGAATATTTCATAGCAATTTGAGTTTCACTGATTTTTCATGCAGTGTGACTGCAAAGTTAGGAATCGACTATCTGCGATCAATTAACCAGATTATATTTGAAGCTCTATCACGCTATCCCAGGAAACATTTCTTATTTTGTGCGTGGAAAGTGTGCGCATGAATTCAGAGGGGGAAAAATCTAGCGGCATTTCGAGTGGAAGGTTATTTCCTATGTGTAAATGGACTAAAGACATATTACAATCAGTGAAAAACAGTTCAAGGTATGAGTTGTCTCTTCATAATCAATGCGATGAAGGTATTAGCAATGTATGTGTCTATTCCATTTCATTGAAATGATCAACATTACAGATAAAATATAAGCCCTGATGATCAAAACTCTGTAGACTGAATTCAAGTGCTTTTTGAATTATCCTATTGGTATATATCACTTTTTTTCCAAACAATATATTACATGTAACCCGTTGACCTTAATCTTCTTGTACCTATGCTCACAAGAGGATACTTGTTTGAAATGTGTATTTTTCAGAAATAATATGATTCTCTTTTATACTTGCATGTTGTTGTTTTTTTCGTCTTATCCAGTGCCCTCAACTGATTTGCCTCAGAAAAATTGCATAGGACTGAGCGTTTGTGAGTAACAAAACCTTGCAACTCCGTTTGTTTACAGACAAACACAACGCTGTTGCATGTGGGAGGGAAATTAATGTCATATTAGCGCTCAGAAAGTATTAAGAACGCAAGATGAAAAAAAAAATCTAATGATTGAATTGCACTCTTAATAAACATGTGGCCTTAATGCAGAAAGGATATCATTTGATCAGCTCTGCCCATGTTGCACAGTCGATCAACTGCAATGAAGGACAAATATTGATGATGTTATTTCATTAACAAACTCAACTTGAAACCTGTATCATCGCTCAATTAATTCCAGCACCACCTGGTAGTCCTATCATACGCCTTGAAAGGCTATGCGCGTTCACCTTATAGTTTAAAACAGTAACAGCTACCGTGACAACAAGTACACCCCCAGAAAAGCAAAACAAAACAAAAACAACAACAAAACGGCAAAGTATAACTAAGTTTATGCTTCTTGTTGTGTATCAGGATTGAAAGGTTTTCAGCGATGGTGTCCGAATTCTTAAAAAACTTTGCTGCCATGCAGCCGCCGCGGGCTTCAAACATATCATACTGTCGGCATCATTTTGTTTGCAGTTTAGTCTTGACAGTAATAGAAAAAGCTACTATGTAATTCCGTGAGTTTTTCATGCTATATATATATATATATATATATACATACATATTTCGCTAACTGTCAATTTGGATTAGAGAGGCTCAATCCCATATTTTCGAACTCGTCCTCAGCCACCCTCGAATGTTTTAGTTCGATCCATATCTAATAATACGAGAATTTCAGAAGGTTCGTATTTGGTGCTAAAAGCATGTTTGTGATGTCAGGTGATGTCAGACATTCTGATACATCCTTTTTTGATACTATATATATATATCTCGCAAGTCAAAATGACTGCTATCCTAAATGTATTTTTAACCTTATGTCAGGTTGCAATTATTGTAGCCCCATTGTAGCTTTTTAGCCCTCTTAACGGTCTTACATCTTGCGAAAATCAACCCTCTTGGTTGGTCCTCATAAAACACACATCATCCTTTAGACTGTTGAGAGAACAACCAACTTGCAATCCTCTACAGAGACCTGGGACTGGATTCTCTAAATCGGTGAATTCCATGTCTGCCTAGAATCAGTATATGCAATTTCGAAGTATCCTGAGAACAATGGTTTGAAATACATTAACAGCATCAAATCAGTTCTATTTTCTCCTTCAACAATCCTGCCGCTTCAAACGTGGTGTACAATTCCATATAATCAAAGACAAAGCATACTATGATATCTTGTTTTAAGCACCAGTGCATCAGTAACTCTTAGACACAACGATTCTGAAATGTGAAGAGCTTTGAAGGAAGCTGCATGGGACCCACAAAATTATTTATTTCAGGTTACTGCAATATAATACAATACAATATTGGTATTTATATAGCGCTCTTACAAAATGCAAATGTATCACAGTGCTTCACAAATCCATCTTACACTTGGGAGGTAGGAGAAAAGAAAAAAAAAAGTACAACAGACAAAGAAAAAAAAGTACACAATGAATCAATCATTCGAATTCATGAAATTCTTCCGTCGAGATGCTCCCATTGCAACTGATTGACAAATTGCCCTGCATCGACGTAAATAAGCACTGAATTGATCAGTGTTTTAGTAGTAGCCATGATAAAAAAAAAAAAAAATCATAGGCGTACATACTCGAGCGGGCAGCTGCTGAGAAGGATCTGTCTCCTGCCCGAGTGAGAGTCCTAGGGACAGAAAGCCGGGTTGGGTCTTGGCCTGACCGCAATCCATGTCTTTTAGATTGGTGACGTGAAAGTAGATTCAGGAGGTAAGATGGAGCACAATTCTGAAGGCATTTGTACGTGATTGACAGGATTTTGTAGGCGATTCGCTTTTGCACAGGGAGCCAGTGTAATTGCTGAAGAAGAGGAGAGGCGTGGTCACGCTTCTTGGCTAGAAAAACCAGCTTTGCAGCTCGGTTTTGAGCACGTTGAAGGCGCTGGACATTACTTGAAGAAGTACCGGACAGCAAGGAGTTTGCATAGTTCATTCTTGAGGTAATGAGAGCTCTCACAGCATGTTCACAAGCTTTCTGATCGAGGAAAAGCCTGATACGTGCAATATTTGAGAGATGGGAATGAAGTGAACTGCTTAGAGAAGAAACGTGGTGATTCAACTTCATGGAGGAGTCAATTTCGACATCCAGACTTCCAACTGAACTTGATGGATGAATGACGACATTACCAACAGTCAGGGTGACATCAGATGCAATGAAACTTTAACCATCCAAATTAATACCATAATGGTAACATTTCTACCGAACTGCAAGAAGCAGTTTGAGAGATTCCTACATTCTTTGATTCACGCATGCCAAGCAGATAGGGGGACTAAGAACTGTATCTCGTTTCCGTTGAAGAACAAGTTAAATACTACTTGGTATAGCATGACTTGTACAAGTATGCACTTCTGCAAGACTCATTTGAGTCTACCTCGCTCAGATGCTGTCATAGAAATCATCTGATCCCACGATAAGAAAAGCATGAATGGTAGAAAACTTCATGGTTACCCAACCGGGTATCCCGTTCGCAGACTTGTCTGTTTCATGTTCTAAGAATTCGTGTCAAAAAAAGAAAAAAAAAAGAATATCTTTCAGGGACAATATTAGAAAGGTCAAACGAAAGATTTTCACTCTTGCAATTAGACACAGTATAACATTGCAGCCAAGCTCATTAAGCTTAGAGGATCACCAAGTTCTCATAACACTTCTACATGTTCAACAGTCTATCGACCTGTCGTGATCCAGTCATTGCTGGACGATACAACTGCAAAGTATACGTTCAGCAGTTATTCTTGACTTCATGTTTTATATGCTTTCTCTTCATTCTGACTATAAACAAAGGTTCATTTGTGCATGCCGTTGCCGCCAACAAATGTGAACCAAATAGTCAGCCTTTAAGCTGGAACACTGAGCAACCAATTCAATCTGACACGGAGATCACATCGCGGAAAGACAAGAAAATAGAAAAAGGGCCGAAAAGAGGTTCATCATGGATGCCATGCGAGCTGCCACCCATCACTCACAATGAGGAAGCAGATTTTCGTTAAAATCTATTTAAAGATGGTAGCCTAAGAAATTTAATTGAAATTTAGGGAAAAAAATGTATCCGACATTGTAACTTTCTGTAAAGCTTACAGTCAAAATGTACGTTTTTCTGTGGCGGCCATTTTGGATTTTGATATTACCACCTACCAAAATAAACCATTACTTCAGAAAAACAAGTAACACAAAACCAGAAAAAAAGGTCGCATGCCCTGATTTTTTACGTGAAGACTCAAAATAGGTGACATTTGTCAACCTTGTCAATGTTGAGTTTTGCATATTTTTTTTTTTTTTGAGAGGAATGCTTCTCCTACATCAATCTAAAATTTTGGCTCATTGGGGGAAATTGTGTTTCTGACAGTTTTTCTAGACGACTTTCTTTTTGGTTGAAAAATGTGATTACGTTTGTCATACAGACCCCTTTTTCATTTCTTCAACAACAACAAAAAAAAACTTTTACACATTCTTCACTTTCAACTCTAATAACGTTTGTAAGAATGATGTTACTGCTTGAGAGTAGGTAGGGGTCATGAATAGAATGTGTTGATTCAGCATCCCTAATTTCAGCTTAATCTGGTAATCTCATTTTTGTTGTTGCTATGGAGTTTTACTTTTTTTTTGTCCCATTCATTACATAGAGCACGCCTTGGTATAAAGTTGAATGGACTTGAATGGACCATACTTTAGAGCCCCCCCTTTTTTTTTTTAATCTCAGTGAACACTTTTTCAAGAGTGTGTACATACTTATTATTATTTAGATAGGTTTAAAAATCCATTTATATCGAGTTATAAATCATTCTAAAGCTTCGAGGCGGGTCATTTAGAATCTGCTTGAACAAAAAAAAAAAAAAAAATCTATGTCTGGCGTTTTTTCGTTGGTTTTCTGGTTCAAGGTCACAGATGTTTCAGGATATCTGACATTTTAAACATGCTTTTTAAAGACAAAAGAAATGAAAAAAAATAACAACTTTAGAATTATCACTCAATGTTTTTCCCTCTTTACTTTTCCTGAGTGGTGGTCGGTAAACTGGCATTTGGAAGAAGAAATGAGACTGGTTGTGGTATCTTTATACACAATTGTGAAGCGATAATTTCTACCCCGAATGATATGTCAACATTAATTTCACAAAGGCGCTAAATCCATACCAATTATTATTCAAAATATTTCTCCAAAAATAAATGCAATTCTAAGATATCTTGCATGCCATTTTTTGTCATGTGTGTTGAGGTATGATTTCAATATGGGAAAAGATCTAGAGGTGAGACTTGAAAGTGGGGTGAAATCCTGGATTCACTTAAAATTACCAGAAGTTCCTTTACACGCCTTTTCCGACTTTTGTTGTTCATTTACTCCTCGCACGCGTAATTTTGCGGCCGTTCAACAGCACGCGCGGTCGTAGAAACATAAACAAGTGATAAAAGCTGACGGGATTATCAAAAACACTACAAGTGAACTTTATAATGCCCACACAGGAAATGGTGTGCGCATTATACTTAAAGCATATTCACGTGACATATGTGAATGAATGCATGACGGATGAAACAGTGTTCCATTCCCTTTCAGAACAAGATGAACGGACATAGGAGTCGCTATGACCAAAGGGTAAGTTTACACCTTAAACTAATGACCTTATTTTGAAACGAATGGTAACTGGTGCACGCTCCAATGTACTGAAATTAGTACAGACGTTACTGTAACGTCTTACAGCCAAAACAGTTGGATATGGGAATCAAAGATTCATCCGTGGAGTAGGGATTCTCCAATGATCATGTTTATTCAGATAACAACTATGCATGATCTTATGGGTTAAAACAAAGAGGAGAAAAAGATGCTAATAAGATCGTTTTTGATGCAATGATTTCAAGAGCGATAAAGGTATCAAATTTTAAACAAACAATTTATTTTGTGGTTTACATCACTGACCAAGTATGGTTACTTTGAAACACATTGTTGTGTTCAGATGGTATAGTTTCCTACTTTCACAACTGATATTAGCTTTGTTAGATGGGTTCTAAATCCTGTTTCCGAACACGTGTTTAGATAATATATCTGCCGTTCCCCGCGGGCTGAGCTCTAATCATCAGAATACAGTTTATGTGAACGCTAACAGGCTAAACTAAACCTACGTCTCTTATACCCCAAAGATGATTTTATATCAATTTGATTGGGTGTGATTGGCCAGTTGATTAACAACCTGCTACTGGTTCCTAATGTAAATCATCTTATAGGCCAGAAGCTACTTCTTTGTATGAGCGATAGAGTATATAGACCTTACATAAAAAAGTCTCAAGAAATATTTTTTTTATTTGTTGCCAAAAAGACCAAACACAAAAAGCAAACTTATAACACAAATACATTGTACTATCCACTACAAAAGTCAACACCATACTGCACCTGCAGTTAATAAGTACATTATTCCCTTGCATCATTCCTTGGACTCATCTTTTTTTACCAATTTGATGTGTTGGTGTGTTTGTTGGTTTTTAACCAATGTGTGCGTGTGTGTGTGTGTGTGTGTGAGTGTGTGTGTGTATGTGTGTGTATGTCTTAGTATATTTTAAAGGAATAAATTACTCTGGGTGATTTTGAAGTTAGACAAGTGTTATATGCTGATGATATGACAATTTTTGTCAGAGATAAGAGTTCGGTTAAAAGAGTGTATGAAATTTTGTGTTGTTTTTATGAAATGACTGGTTTGAAGGTTAATTTGGAAAAAATAAAAATATTGTGGATAGGAAAAGACAGGGATAGGGTAGGGGAGCTTTCGTTTCGTAATTTGGTGAAAGAGGTGAAGATATTGGGGGTTTATTTTTCGACAGATTTGAAATTGAGAGAAGAAATGAATTATAAAGAGATACTTAGTAGAATAAAAAGATTATTAAGTTGGTGGAAACAAAGAGATTTATCTTTGATGGGTAAGATTCATTTGCTTAAAACATACGCATTATGATCTAAATTGAATTATATATCATCGTCAATTGTTGTTCCTTTGTGGGTATTTGCAGAGGATAAAAAGATTTGTTTTGAATTTTTATGGAAAGGAAAAGATCGTATTAAAAGGGTTATTTTGTATCAAGATTATGGAGAAGGGGGACTTAGAATGATGAATTTTGAGTTGTTCGTTAATGCTCAAAGAGTAATGTGGGTGAAAAGACCTTTTTGTGGAGAAAAGAATATGACCTGGAAAAAGTATTTTCAATATGTTTTTAGGTCAGTTGGTGGCATTTTAATTTTTCAGTGTAATTTTGAAATAAATAAGCTTTCTTTGAAAGTTCCGAAATTCTATAAAGAGATTTTACAAGCGTGGCAAGATTTGGGAAGTTTGAGAGATTTAGAAGAAGGGTTTATGAATCAAATAGTATTTAATAATAGATTTTTTTTTATTGAAAGGTAAAATGATAAATAATGAAAATTTATTTAGGAAAAATGTTTATAGATTATGTCATTACTTTGATTGGAAAGGTATACGGCCGATTATTTATTTTCAGAAAGCAGGGTTATGTAGTGAGGAAATTGAATATGTTTGGAGGATTTGTAATGTAATTTTGAAAAGTGGACGGTTTAGTTTATCCTGGGTCAGCAATAAACCTTTTCAAGTGTATGATATTTGGTTAAAATTACATGTAAAAGAAATTAGGATTGGTGACATACTTTCGAGGAAGATTTACACGAATTTTTTAACTGATTTACAACAATTATATATATATGGAAGTAGGAGATCAACAGAGTAATTTTGTCTTCTCCTCAAAAGTAACCCAAGATATTTTTCTCCGACCCAGAGTCACAACTCTTATCCCAAAGCTTAGAGAATTTCAGTTTAAACTTCTTCATGGTGCACTTTATACAAAAGTTAATCTGTTCAGATTTGGGTTTGTTTCGGATGATCTCTGTTCTTTTTTTCTGCAAAAGGAGCACGGAGACATATTCACATTTATTTTGGGAGTGTATTAAAGTGCAGGATTTGTGGCAAATTATTATTCAGAAATCTAATTTAGAAGAATTAGGAAATATGAATTGGGAAGTTGTTTATATAGGTATATCTGGAAACTCGTTAAAACTCAAAGGATGGAATACAATTATATTGATGATTAAACATATTTCATATTTAGCGAGATCAGAATGGGAGGTACCAAATTTTAGTGAAGTTATGAAGTATTTTAAGATGTGTAAAGAAGAAGAAAATGAGATAGCTAGTAAAAGAGGAACAGTTGGAATGCATCTGTCCAAGTGGGAATATATATATATGAGGTATATCGAGGAAGATAATCCTATGTGATTATCTTTTTCTGTTTTGAATTTGCCGTACATGTATCTGCGAGTTATTGTCATATCGTTGTCGGGTTTTTTTTTTTCTTGCTTTTTCCTCGTCTCTATTGTTTCATTTCCACATCACTTCCATATTATGAGTAGAAAGTATTTTATTGTATG
Organism: Diadema setosum; assembly: GCA_033980235.1. Lineage (NCBI taxonomy): Eukaryota > Metazoa > Echinodermata > Echinoidea > Diadematoida > Diadematidae > Diadema > Diadema setosum. Next base: position 21,154,952 of record CM067067.1, read on the forward strand.
AGAAACAAAATGGCAATTTATACAGCAAGGGTATTAAAGTGTGAATAAAACCTGAAACCTGAGGGCTGAAGGCACGGGGGGGGGGGGGGAGGGGAGGGGTGCATGTTGGCATTGTGTGGGGATGTGTGTGTGTATGTGTGCATGTGTGTATGCTGTCTCGCAAATGGCCTTGTTTGTTTGTTTGTTTTTTCTCATAGAGGAACAGTGAAACATGCCCCGTTTTGTGTCTTAAGCAAATGATCTATTATGTTCCCGTTTCACGGACTTGTGCGGAAATATGTGTTTAAAAAAAAAGGCGGATTTCGTTTTTCCTTGATTTTAGAGTTACAATGTAAAATTTGATATTGTTTTGCACAGTGGTGGTGATAATGCATTTTGTTATTTATGTAGTGTAGGATTGACGTCATTCTGTACAATGTTTGTGTAAAAAGCAGTTTGTTTTTGTATGATGTTTTGTTCTTGTGAACATTTCTGTTTCTATGATATGGAATGGTACGAAATTCGAATAAAGAATTATCAAAAAAAAATCTTTTGACTCCAGTAAAAACTCGCTACACCTTGTTGCTGCTAATGCGGCTTGACTGTATTTAGGTGGACTTACACTGCTATGCTGCTATCACTACAGTACCAATATCTATGTTTACTTCCAGGGATTTGTATAATAATCTGTTAAATTTGGAATTGTGAAGTATGGACACATTTTGGCATCAACTTGCCTAAAAAGACAGGATGGTGTCAAACAGCGTATTCTAAGATACGCTGCTATATCGTTCACCCTACTTATAAAGAACAAAAAGCAACATTGTCGTTTAATACTTCTGTTGAATTTAAACGTTTGGGGGAATATCAATTTCTCTGTTTCAAAATTTATTTCAGGGAATTTTAGTCTCCATTTGGTTCTCATGTATGCTGTGGCAACTTTCAGGTACGTATGCCTTGTTTCGTGGGCTTTTTTTTTTCTTCGATTAGGTGATTCGAGTGAGATCAGCGATTACCCTCTGTTTTGGCACGAATTGTGTATCTAATCTATTCATATCTATACAATACTTGTGTGGTTTAAGGTCATATTACTCATTTTTCATAATAAACCTTGGAATCAAACAATTTTTTTTTCTCTGTGTGTGATCACTTGACTGGGATGTCAGTATGACATCATTCTCTAGAGTCACATTGTTACTATACTGTCATTTTGCATTGAAACTTGGCAGGAATTTTTTATGTGTTGATCTTTGTGTAACAAGTGCACGATAAAGTGAAATTGGCCTGACGCGCGCTTTAAACTTTGAAACTTTCAAAGTGCCGCAAATGAGCTAGACGTAATTTTTCGTGCGTTTCAGACTATTTTGATTTATTTCAAGTTTTTGCTCAAAGGCATTTCATTTGCACACTTTTTTTTTGCGTCCGTAAAGCAGATATGACCTTTCTTGGCGCTGGGAAGGTTTCTTGATAGACTCTGGAATATGTTTCAATGTGACGTTATACATGCCTGTCATATATAGTTTAAATTCCTCCCCTTCTTTAATACGGTGTAAATGTGCGAAAATTTCAAATCTTAAAGGGATGGTATATTATTGGTGGAGATGAGGATTGGGCTTTTAACTGTTGCGAGAAATCCAAGAAACCACTTATGAAATAGTACAGAGCACACCATTCTAAGAGGAATTCAAAGTTCCTTTGATGAAAATCGGTGTTGGAATGGAATGGCTAAGACATCTAAAAACAGAGTAAAACAAAGCGATCATAATAAAAGGTGCATGCATGGGTCCCACTTTTTTATTAGGATCGCTCTGTTTTGGAAATCTCAGCTATTTCATAACCAACTTTCATCGAATAAATGGTGAATTCCTCTAGGAACTATATGCTCTTTGATATTTCATTAGAGCTCACCAAAAATGTTAGAAATATGTAGTTAGGTGTTAACCAAAACTATACGATCTCTTTAAGTCCGTTATAGGACGTATATGACGTTAGATTTTACGATTACCCCTGTTTTGTGTTACATTTTCTGGAAGCCGATCAGTTGTAGATGTGATTGATCTGATGGTTTAGCGGGGTTGAAAAAAAAAATCAAAGATATTACGTTCCCGTGTGAAAAGAAAAAAAAAATATTGAAATGACTATCAAATTCCAGAATCACTTGAGCCAATCTCAGTTAACCTTGACCAATATTCACCTAGATTTCAGTATGTTTTAGCTTTTCAGAATATACTTTTTCCAAGAAGTGACACGGTTATTGAAAGACGTCGTTGCTGTAAAAAGAAACAAAAATAATCAACGTTAACCTCTTAAAGTCTGATCATTATCCATGTTATTCTGGAAGTCATTTCTTTCTTTCTTTTTTAAATGCCAACTGACGTGACTTTGGATGTTGAGCGGTATATATAGTGCATTCATCCACTGTTGTTTTCACCTCGCATTTGATAATGATTTGACTAGACGACAGAATTACGTTTAAAATGTGGTTGAGATTAAACCTTTGATTTGATTCAGAACTCGAGGTAGGGAAAATTTCGTAATATGTTGTCTATAATGTGGGTAGAACCTGTAGCTGAATGGCCGCACACAAAAAAAAGGGGGAAAAAAAACAGGTTCGAATCCCGGAGCGGATGTTGTTGTTGTTGTTGTTGTTGATTTTGTTGTTGTTGTTGTTGTTGTTGTTGTTGTTGTTGTTGTTGTTGTTGTTGTTGTTTTGATCTCTCAAATCTGTTCTTTGCTGACAATGACCAATCACCCCAATCACGAATTGTCTTGGTCACATATATTAATTTCGACATATTTCTAAATGGTGTAGTTATGTTACGTTTTCTCTTCTAGATGTCCTCGAATGTCCGTGACAAAATAAAGTAAAAATAATTTGAAACACAAAGGAAAAGCAAAGGAATTCTGATCACATTACAGGTTTATATGATTCATGGCTCTTCAAAAATGTGATTGCATTTATCAAATTGCTCGGCAAACCAAGCTTTGACATTCAGGCCAGCATGCTGCAGGTGCACAGCCTCGAAATGATGACCAGACACCGATTAAACGATTCGATATGACAAGTGAATGTATTCGCAACATGTAAAAGCATTGTAGGTGCAAGATATAGAAATGATCATTGTACAGTGACTTCCATTTTAACGAACAGAGTTATAATTTAACTCTGATTACAACGAAGTAAAACTTTAAGTCTGAAGTTATTATTACATATCTTTTTGTTCTTTATTGTTTGGCTGAAACGAAACTTCGATACATGTATAACGAAAGAAAGCTGCTGGTAACGAGGAGTCCGTTATGACGGAAGTTGCCTAAATTAAACCCTTATATAACCAAAAATTTCTAGAAACTGCTAATGGTGTATTACTGAAAGTGCACGATAACGTCATGCACCGGTGGTATCAAAAAACAAAACAGAACAAAAGAAAAGTAATCATGCAACTTTTGGAACACTGCCAGAGCTCGCGTTAGGCAGTTGATAAGTGATCTCAGTAATTGCTCTTTTTGTTTTTGTTTTTTTGTTTGGCGAGACACCATCAAAAACATCCATCAGCGTCTGTCTCTTCAATTAGCTGTTGTTGCTGTTGTCGTCGTCATCAAGTCATTGCAATTTTCACAGCATCGCCACAGTAGATCACCTACCATGTGATGTTGGCAAAAATATGAACATGAAGTAATAGAACAATATAATCAGCAAATTAAAATCGCTTCGCGTAGCGCGAACAAAGGGGGTGGGGATCATATATAATTATCTCCGTCTCAAAGGAACTAATAGTAGACTTTGGAAGAGCAAAAAAAAAAAAAGAAAAAAAAAGAGGCATTGCTTATGGTACAAAAATAATGATGTCGGTAAGTAGCACAATTATTGTTCCTTGGTATAAGTCACGTAAGTGGTCACTCTTTGTATCTACAAAATCTACTATAAAGGTAATCCTACAAATTCTTTTTGAACGGCGATGTTTATATTGATCTTAAGAAATGTACTTTTGTCCAGAATGAAATTTAAACAAGAGAAATGTAATTTCTGTAACCAACAATTTGCATGGTTAAACAAATGAGTGCAAAAAAAAAAAAATAATGGATTTCTATAATGATGATGAATGATGATCCACACCATTTGTATAGCGCTATTATATCTGTTGTAGAAACATTGAAAGGCGCAGACTCCTCCAAGAGAGTTAGCAATTGAATGCCTGGTGAAAAATGTGAGTCTTCAGTGAGACTTTGAAATGAGAAAAACGAGAAAAGATGGGAGGGAGTTTCACAGGCGAGGAGCTATAGACGAAAATGCCCGGTCTCCTTATCCCTTGAGGTGTGTAATGGGCATCTGGAGAGTACTTAAGGCCAGATGAACGAAGGCCAGGACGAGGCTGCCGCCGCTCGATTAGTGAAGACCGGTATCCTGGGGCCAGACCATGAATGGCCTTAAAAGTGAGCAGTAGGATCTTGAAATCAATTCTGTTCTTGATGGCCAGAAGCCAGTGCAGCTCGGCCAGGACAGGGATGATGTGATCATACTTCCTCAGCCCAGTGAGCAAACGTGCCGCTGCATTCTGTACTGCTTGAAGTCTGTTCAAGGTTGCAAATGGAAGGCCAGCTAGAATACACAGAAACCCTGTCTTGATGTTATGAGTGAATGGATAAGGCTTTCTGCTGCCGTCCTCGTAAGCAGAGGTCTAAAACCGTCAAACCTGTCTATAGCGGCCACCCATGGAGACAAAAAGAGTGGTCGTTATAAACATGTGGCCGCTATAGACAGCTTATCCAACTTTGTGTGCACTGCCTACATGTACATGCATCATCGTTGTAGACATCTATATAAGTACTTACATGTACATGTATGTGTGTACGTATGCACACGTGTGTTTCATGCATTTAGCAATGCCGGTGTTTATGAAATTTTTGCACAGTGCAGTGAAGTGCAGTACTATGACTGAATGAGTGATGAATGCAGCAGTGGCGATCAATGCATGCTGCCCATCAGGAATGACTGGCACGACTACAAAGCAGAAAAACACGCTGAATCACTGGCTCGGCTACGGCTCCATCGGGTCTGTGGCCGCTATAGACAGGTTAAAATCTACCGCGGGAAACAAATTTGTGGCCGCTGGCCGCGTTAGTCAGGTATCCGCTAAGGCAGGTTTGACTGCAGATGCAATTCTACGAAACTGGAAGTAAGAAGTCCAGCATTCCTGCGAAACATGCCTATCCATATTCATGGACTGGTCAAAGTAGACCCCAAGGTTGCGGACGCTATCTGCAGGAGAGACAGACACATTGCCGACCTGAAAATCCATGGAGACATTCTTGTTTCTCATTTGTGGAAAAGAAATGATGAGGCATTCAGTCTTGTCATTGAGTTTCATGAAGTTCTTCACCATCCATTGTCGGATATCTGACGGGAACAAGGTCATCCTCATAGCTGCTGCTGTTTCTTCAGTTGGCACGCTTGGATCAAATGTCACATAAAGCTGAGTGTCATTGCATAGAAGTGAGGTTCCAAACCATGTTGACGCGCTATGCTCCCGAGAGGGGAAGAGTACAGTGTAAAGAGCATAGGTCCGAGGACTGAACCTTCTGGAATGCCACAGGTCGGGAAGGCCTCCTCTGACACTGTTCCATCAATGTTCACAGACTGTCTTCGGCAATGGAGATAAGATCTGAACCATTCAAGGACAGTGGCGCCAACTTTGCAATTCTGCTGCAGCCTGTGGAGGAGGACGTTGTGATCAATAATGTCAAATGCAGCTGATAGACTCAAGAGAAGTACCATGGCTGTTTTTTTTTTCTTTTTTTTGTCAACTGCTCGCAAGATGTCATCAGCTATTTTCAGAAGAGCTGTCTCTACGCTGTGATGACGCTGTGATATGCAGACTGCATGGGCTCATAGAGGTCGCAGTCCTGAATATGTGACATTAGTATTCTGGCAACTACTTTCTCGAGGACTTTGGCAGGGAACGGCAAGTTAACTGATAAATAAAATAATATGAACACTTGTAATGCGCCGGTGTCCATCATGAATAGATGCTCATGGTGCAACAAAGAGAGGCAGAAAGAAAATACCAGTGAAAAAGAGGTATGAGAAAAGGAATAAAGGAAATGTTTACAAAAAAAGCTTGTCTAAATAACCAGGTTTTAAGTGAGCTCTTAAACTCACTTAGAGAGGACAGATTACGAATGTTTTGTGGGAGTCTATTCCATAGGAGTGGGCCAGCATACAGAAATGATCGATCACCCCAAGAATTATGAGTTTGTGGTACAGCAAGCAGAGATGAGTTTGAAGACCGAAGGCGCCTAGAAGGATTGTAAGGGGTAATCAAGCTACAGTTGTAGTGAGGAGCAGTTCCATGTTGTGAATGAAAAACAAATAGCAGTAACTTGAACATGATTCGATAATGAATGGGCAGCCAGTGTAGAGAGATAAGTAAGGGTGTTACATGTTTTCTCGTAGGTGACAATAAAACTAAACGGGCTGCATTGTTTTGAAGCTTTTGAAGACGGTCTAGTTGTGATTTTGATGTGGTATACAGTAGAGCATTACAGAAATCCAAACGAGAAGTAATAAGTGCATGCACTTTCTGATAAACCCCAAGTTACGCAATTGGTATCGTACAGACTGACAGATACTAAAGACTTGATATGACATAGACATAGTAGAATCGAAAGTAACACCAAGATTTCTGCGTTTGTTAGACAATTGAATTAATGAATCCCCTACTTTGATAATACATGCTCTAGACTTTGACAGATGGTCCTTGGAACCAAACAACATAAATTCAGACTTCGCATTGTTGACTTTGAGTGAGTGTGAGAGCATCCATGCTATAACATCCTCAATACATACTTCAAGCTTCTTTACAGCAGATACAGTGTTTTCTTGACCAGGTACGAAAGATATATACAACTGCACATCATCAGCATAACAGTGGTACTTAACAGAGTGCTTATGTAACACATGTCTGAGTTGACTGTGCTATACAGAAAAAAGCAAGGGCCCTCCTACGGATCCTTGGGGGACTCCGCTTTTGAGGTGAACTTGATCAGATTTTGCTTCATTGACACACACCAGTTGGTAGCGATCACTTAAAGACTCAAACCAGCTTAGGACCTTTCCCCTTAGACCAAGAGATGACAGTATTTTCAAAAGTTAGAGATTGGTCAGTAACTGCTCATCTCATCCGGATTTAAGGGTGCCTTCTTCAGTACAGGAGTAACATGAGCCAGCTTCAGTTCTGGAAATTTTCCTCCCCGTAAGGAAGCATTGACTATCCTAGAGATAGAAATGGCCATCAGTTCATGATTCTATGAACCATAAGTTTCCAGAAAGGTTCATAATTAATATCCTGATCCAGGCATTTCCATATCAAGTGATGTGCGCATACACATTTTACTGCTACCCTACCACTTTAAGAACTCGTACAACTGTAGCTATCTTCAGTCTGTTTGGAAATATACAATAATCTACACTGAGTAGATATTGCACATCTGGTTTCACATGTTAAATGGATAGCTCTTTTACCACATTAGGTATCAGTATTATGATACCCAGCACTTATCTTGTATCATTTTGAAAAGTGGAAAAATGAGCAAAGTAAATGGGATAACCCTAGCATTGCTCGCCCGGTGCTCTAGAAAGCCCTAGTAGTATAGTGTTCGTCCTAGAAACCCTTAATTCTCAATGCTCAATCAATGCTCAATGCTCGGTAGAGCACGGGGCTAGCAATCCGGAGGTCTCCAGGTTCGAATTCTGATGAAATCCCATTTTCTTTGCTCATTTTTTCAATAATAAATTATGTTCTTTTCTGGTCAGTTTGCTTCTCTTTGCGTTTGTTACATACTCAAAAAGCTGCATCACTTCGGTGATCTCTCACATTTATCCCCAAGTTGAATTATTCGTCGGGTTTATGTCGGGTTTAAGTGTGTGGGTGTGTGTCACACACATACAGACTGCTATAGCTTCTGACCATTCGAGCATAAGGGTTTCTAGGACAAACGCTGTGCGAGGGCTTTCTATAGCTCAGTCGGTAGAGCACCGGGCTGTAGCAATCCGGAGGTCTCGGGTTCGAATCCTGATGGAATTCCATTTTCTCTGCTAATTTTCCACTAATAAATCATATTCATTTCTGGTCAGTTTCCTTCTGTTTGAGTTTGAAAAGTGTTGACAATATCAATTACTAGTATGTCTTCACTCGTACTGGTATAAAGACTGTAGTTGACTCATCTTTTCTGTTGAAGATAATCATTCTCGTCTGAACCATGAAAAACGAATAATATCACAGCCAATTAAAAAAAAATGTATTCAACGAATTGCAAACGTTTTTCTTATCTAGAAGTTTGGTTATTGCACTTTATGGATATTTTCTAATTACACTTTTCCCCAAGGCATCATCTATTACATAAAATAAATTTTTACTATTTCCATTGATTTAAGCAAAAATTTCTTCTCATGATATTTATTTTTGTTTTGTTTTATCTATACATTTCTATATTGTACTAATTTTCTTCCTCATCAATTTATTACTTTTTTGGCAGCATCATACGATCCCGAAGTTTGCCCTCACCTCACCAAAGCCCCATGCCCTTCTGTGCTGTCAGATGATGGTGCCGTTATTCAATACATACCTAAACCCATAAAGTCAGACGCATACACTTTACCGCAGCTTCCGCCGGAAGTGAAGCTCCCCGAAAACCTAAAAAGATACGTCTGCACAAGACCAGGTAAGTTCTTACATCTCAAAGTGAATATACATAGAGCGTTTCGACTGAGTGGTTTGGTACAATACCTCATAGACAAGCCATGCATCTGCACATTTTCATCCTTATATGATCAGTATGAAGATGTAATCATTCAACTGTTTACAATCAATTTATTCCAGAAATTGGTGAAAAAGAAAAGGTTAGTAGTTAATATGATTTCACGAGATACAACTCAAGTAATATAAATATACAACGTATATACAACTTGTGTTATGTTTAGTTTGATACTGTGTATGCGCTGTTTATCCGGGTCTGACAAATCCAAGGCATTTTCTTTATTACGACAACGACTCTGTGTTGAGATAAACACCCGAACAGCGTTAAGAAGTAATAGTTATCATTATTTTTTTCAAACGGAGGAATATTTACTTTGGCATACTTTGCATTTTGACTTCTGTAATTAATTGTTGTTGATGATGTTTCAGGGCAGAAAATGTAAAACAAGCAAAGAAACTTGAATAAGTTTTATTTACCATCGTATATCAAAGGAAAACTATAATGTTTAAACATTCATCTATCCTTCATTCGCGTATCTCTTTTTGACTCAGCCTGTCTGTCTGATCCGTGTCTTCACCAGTCTCGATGTACGGAGACCGATGAGGGTTTCAACTGCACTTGTCGCGACGGTTTGCGAGGTCCACGGTGTGAAATAGGTGATTAACAGAATACCTGATTTCTTTGTTTTTATTAGATGTCTTCTCGTTGCTTTTTGGTCTGAAAAGGTTATTTATTGCCGAAGATTTTTATTGTGCTGATAATATGATTTAACCAATTTTATCTCTTTTCTAATCATACTAAATTGTGATAGAAATTGATGTGTAATGTTTTCTACGCTCCATTACTTTTACTGCTACACTGTATTATGTATATTGTTTTCTATTTGAAGCATATTTATGGATAGGGATGTTGCTTGTGTTTTAATGTTTGTGTAAGAATGATATTTTCATTTGAATTTTCTTGGGCTTCTTGACCATCCCTCCCAGCTGCTTTCATCGAAACTGTCAGACTCCTTAGAGGAAACAGCGGTGATGGGAGAATCGCCTTTACCCCTCGTTTCAGCCCAGGCACACTTAGACTTATACACCAAGATCGATGGACAGCAAATGCCTCTCGTCTGGTCTGCCAGTACCTCGGATTCCAGGGAGCTTACGCAACAGTCAATGGGAACCTCTTTGGCGAATCGTCACAAGATTTCAAGGCTAAAGTGGGTGTGGTCAGTTGCCCAACGAATGCCACTAATATCACTGACTGTTGGCTGGACGTAGAGACAAATGATGACGTAGATGTTACTATTGGCATCGTGTGTTGTTCAGGTGAGACGTTTCACCACATGGAGTATACGTAGTTTCTGCGTGTTTGTTTGCTTGCTTGTTCTCAGTTTCCCTTTGACAATATGGCTGATCACCCATATTCAGATGTTCTAACTGGTCTTCCATGGGGTCCACGTACTTGAGTGAGAGGGAGCACTTCACCATGTGTATGTACGTACATGATTGTATGTGCATGTGCCTTTGTGTGAAATACAACCATACCTACATCCTACATATTCACACACGAACAGCTTGACGAATACATCCACACACAGCACACATAAGCACACACGCACACATACATACATACATATATTCAATCAGCAAAAGAAAAAGAATAAAGTGAACACTTTTTCAAGTTAATATTTTTCATAGAATATCAACCCGATAGGCCAATAAATATGGAAACTTAAGGTATGAGTGAACACATTCGTTTTTTCTCTTCCAAGGCACAAAAGTAAAAGTTTCAAAAAAGAACAAGTAGTCATTCATGCATAGGTCCTCTTCCATATAACAATAAGAACAAAATATAAATACTTAAGTTGCAAATATGACCCTATAATCGCTATAATGTCTTTGTAGCCCCACAGATAACGAAATCCTAAGTATAACGGAGGAAAATAAACAGTTTTCTGTCAAATCCAAATTCAAATGAAATTTTAGAAGAAGTAATATCAACATAAATGATAGAACTTTGAATCTATATTTGAAATAAGAAAAATTAAAGACAATTTTTGGTTCTTGAATTTGTATCATCAATTCTTAAATCCCTAAATCAAAGAATGATCTAAAGAAATTCTGTACATTTAATCACCTTTGTTGTATTACTCCCTATGTCATTTGAAGTTTGAGTTCACAGACAGTTCCTAATTTCCCCTTTATTTTCCCACTTTGTTTTGTTTGAGGCTATACAGAGGTAAACAGAACGAAAACTCAGTTTTTGCTATTTCATTCATGTATCTCCTTGCGCTAAACTGCTTTTTTTTTGTTATCATTTTTATCTTGAAGATCTTTTTGCAAATGAAAGAGAACATGTCAATATGTTCAAATTGTACTTTTGTGGCATGGAGGATAAAAACTAATGTGTTCACTCATGCGTAAAGTTTCCCTTTGGATTCACCTTCTAAGTTAAAAGCCATTTACCTTTTATTATGGTATGATACATTAATTTCTATTTAATACCTTCTATGAAAAATAAGAACTTGAAAAATAAAGTTCACTCTCTTTCCTTCTTTTTTTTTTCAGTGTAGGTATAACATAAATATTCTTAGATAAAGTGAAATAACGGTACGCAATGTCTCAATTTTATTTGCTCCTGTGAAATTTTCCCCTTAGCGAGTCCCATCATGTCTTCTGGAAGTCCTCTTGGTCTCGAAAGTGGCGCCATTCCGGACTCAAGCATCACCGCTTCATCCTTCTACAGAGAGGGTCTTAGCCCCCCAAAGGGCCGTCTTAGTGCACCTGACGCGTGGTGTCCCCTCCACGAAAACAGAGATCAGTGGCTACAGGTTCAGTTCGAATCAACCTGTCTGGTGACAGGTGTCATCACGCTGGGAAGGGGGTTAGGTAGCTCTTATGTGACATCATATGAAATATCGTCCAGCGTAGACAACGTAGTTTGGACAGAATATATGGATTCTCTCACAGGTAGCGTCAAGGTGAGTTTGATGTCTCTGAAACCAATGCGTACATGTCGGCAAAGGTAGGAATGTGACACAAAATAAAACAGTAGAGATAACAAGAAGAGTAATGTGTATCCAACAAAAGGCAATATGTATCACGAAAAGAAGTTACAATATGCCCATGAGCATGGGTAAATGTCATTGGCCAAATAATTGTTTATTTCACCACTCAATTATGGAGTGGGGAAGTTGCCACCAACACTGACGAAATAGACGGCGATGAATTGAACATAGAATGAATGGTGACAGAAACCATGACAGTGTCATTTGACTCATATCCCTTTCGAATATGTACCTCCTTTACTCTAGAAAAATATTCTAGCCATATCCTGGACAGTAGATATAAAATTAAATTCTTGAACGACTCATGTACAAAGTACATGAGCGTGAATAATGAATTTAACTGAAACTTTAACATACCACAGAGCGGTCTTTTGGCTGTGACTACAGAATTATCCTGTATATTTCGGCTCAGGGTTTTTTTTTTATACCACTAACTAAAAACAAACAAAAAACAATGCGAACGATTCTCTCTTCTGTTCTGATTGGTTTCTCGCAATGCCAATTAGCTTATATTCATAGTTGGACAAGCTCACTTTTCACTACCTCATAGAAACATTGACAAGTGTTGATGTAAAGCTAAATGGTTGTAATGATCACAATTTTATACGGGGAACAAGTAAAACTTTAATGATGGTTTGTAGAAAATCCTGCAGTAATTGTGAGATATCGCTTAGTTAACGATGGAAAGATAAAATGGCACGGTTGCTTGTGGATAGAAAAAGAAATGGGCTTGATGAATGGAAATAGCTTTGAGACCCAGAGCATTGGAAAACAGCACCTATTGTGAATTTGAAGTTATCATTAGTTTGAAATGATGATGATGTTCCTGAAAGTATCTTTTGCATACTAGCGTTTACGTTCGTGTGAACAGAATAGTTCCAAGAGGAAACCTCGCTGTTTGACAGAGGCAAATTTTCAGCAAATTAGTTTTGAGACTGGGTTATTCTGTTTCTTTTACCAGTGTTCTGCATAATATTCTTGAATTCTAAGGTTTTCCCTGCGAATTATGATACGACGAGTCAAGTAAGGCACTACTTCAGGAGAGCCATAACAGCACTTTTCATTCGACTCCATCCGAATACTTATATTAATTCAATGTGTCTCAGACTGGAACTGATCGGGTATGGACCTTTGCAAGACAATGTCGGTAAATATACTTACTTCTCTGACATGTAAACCAAACAATCATAGTATATATATATATATATATATATATATATATATATATACACACACACATATCTAAATCGACCCTAACTTTTATTTATGGTGTTTCGGACTACAAATATAATCAAATTACTTTTTTGCTTCCACCAAAGAATAAAAGTTAAATATAAAATCATTTGATGAATCACTGAAATTGTAAACTAAACCATATCAATCATGTAAATATTGATGCTCATAATAAAGTGCTTCAAATATCGCACACTCTGACTGAAATGTAAGAAGGAAAACATTAAATATTTGATAAGTTAATTAGACATTAAAATGATGATAAAAGAAATTTTTTGCAAAAAGAAATGTCAGGACTCGGTGTAACGTATTTAATATTGAATCGAGGGGAAAATATTATTTTGCATGGCCACACATATGTAAGAAATGATGATATCTAACATGGAGGAATACCTATATGTTTTATTGGGTGGATGAAATTGGCAGTGTGAAAAAAAAATCGCACACACGCACGCACACACACACACAGACACCCACACACACATCTAAACTTGCGAACAATGTCTCTAATTGCCTTTTAAAGACAGAACCAATTTGAAATACAGCTCGAAATATGCAATAACTTGCACTTGGACAGCGTTTTCTTACACTCTGGAACAAACAAGATAGCTCACATGCATCCATATTCATATACATATTATGTATGTTTGGATGAGTGAGTATCTGTGTGTTCGTCTAGCTGTGGTATGTTTTTTTGTAAAACGCAGTTGAATCCGAAAGCGTATATTCGATTTTGTAAAAGCCATTCATACTGAAAATACCGTCGCCATTGCAAACACTCGTCACAATGGTTTTTAATTTTAGCCGCCATCAATCACGATAGCGAGGTCTGTCCACTCGATCATGGAGTCCCTCTCGGTGTCGAAGATGGTCGGATTCCCGACTCCAGCATGTCGGCTTCCTCCACGTGGAGTCATATCACCCTAGCGCGTTATGGCAGGCTAAACAAACAACCTGGAGGTCACGAGGGAGTATGGATACCTGATAAATTTGATCAAGACAGCTGGTTGAAGGTAAGGACTGGTTCCTGCCTCTATTCTTTACGAGAAGTAAAAGTGAGTTTTCTTGTACGTGCATATTATAGGGTATAGCTGTCCGACAGACTGAACCGTCGGCTCGTATACATAGATATGTAAATATACACTCAGCAAAAAAAAAAAAAGACACAGTAAACGCTTTATAGAGTTCATATTTTTCATAGAAGATTTTGATGAACATTATTGTATGATAAATCATATTAAAGGTAGTTTGATTGGCTATCAAACTAGTAGGTCAATATAAAGTGAAACTTTCCGCATGAGTGAACACCTTTGTTTTTTCCTCCAAGGCACAAAAGTAAAAATCGCAAAAATTGACACGTTGTCTTACATTTGCAAATGCCTTTTAAGATAACAATGATAAGAAAAGACCAGTCTAGAGACATGAAGGTAATAGCATTTTTGTTCCTTTTATTTCTTTATAGCCTTAAACAAAATCAGAGTTATATTTCGTTTCATTCCGAAGTATGTTGTTGCTGTTATTTGAATTTATTTGGCGTTTATCATTCCCCTAGGAATAGGCTACTTACGCCAAGTCGAAGTACTAGTAAGTCCATTCTCCTGTAGTCTGGCTTCCAGACCCTGCTCGTACCATTTTGCTATACAGTGGACTCCAGTTATAACGAAGTCCTCGGGATCGGCAGTTTTCTTTCGTTATATGTAAATTTCGTTGTAACCGAACAAATAAACAATAAACATACATAGAATGTACAACATTGTATCAAGAATCTTTACTTCGTAAAAACAAGAATTTCATTATGACCGTCTTCGTTATAACGGGAGTGCACTGTACAGGAGATTGACGCCCTCAACGTCATAGCCCTCAAACTATGTTTCCTCAGTGAGCAAATTTGAAAAGGGGAAAACGATAAGTATTTCTTTCGATATCCTGGAGAAAACATGCTGTGGTAATGAATAAATCCTAACATCTACAATGTACATGATGTAAAAGCGTGTAAATTACAGCTTTTCGACTGGACTTAGGCCTACTTGTGAAAATCACGGAGAGAGCCTTTCGCGTTTCGAGTCACTTCTTCAGATCTGTCTGGCTGGCGAGCATTTACCCGTCGAGGGTGAATGGGCGATGATGCTAAGGCCCGGTCCCACTGGCCGATGGACACAAAACGTATGCAGAAAGGACAAAGCGGACGAGCAAAATTTCGGGGATGGCTCCATCCACTTTCATCCGCTCCAGAAATTCACAAAATTCGCGAAAATTGGCGAAAACATAACGGAAAAAGAACGGACGTGGGTAGTATGTAGCAGGGATGTTAAACGGATGTTCATCAGAAGCCTAGCGGATGAAAGCGGATGGAAGGGGATGACAGCTCCGAAGGGGATAATTGCGAAACGGACGCATAGCGGAAAGAGCGGATGCAGAGCGGATGAAGCGGATGCATCACGTACGCCTAACAGAAACAAACGCTTTGTCCGTTCTGAATACTTTATATACGAGATGCATACGCTTACATCCTTTCTATTTCCGTGCTTTTAACGATGTATAGACGTTCCATGTACCATGTCTTTCCTCCCTCTTTCCGTGTTCAGCTGCAGCGGATGTGAGTTGCGAGGATGCCCAGAGGATGCAGAGAGGATACAGCGGACGTTTAAGGGATGATAACGGACATACAACGTTTGTTGCTCGTATGTCGCGGATTTACATCGTACACGGTGGAAAGTTCATCCGTTCTAAAAGTTTTAAGCAGCTTAAAACTTTTTGCGCGGATGAAATCACAGTGGACGGATGCTCGATGGATAGAGCGTATGAAACACGTATGCGATGAGTACACAGCGGATGCGTAGCGTTTTCCAACGGATGGTAAGATTTTTTACGTTTTACATCCTCTTTGCATCCGTAAGTGCAGTGGGACCGGGCCTTTAAGGCCGTGTCACATCTTTCCGGGCAAGCCTTGCGTGCGACTTGCGAAGAACAATAGTTACGTTCAGACGGCAGACCCTAACCTCGAGGTTAGGAAACCTCGAGGTTCAGCTCTTGCTCTCTAACTAAGACGTGTGTCCACACGACGAATCTTAACCTCGAGGTTACGAAACCTCGAGGTTAAGCTTCTGCCCCCGTAACTACGAGTGGGTCCCACTCGATGTTAAACCCACAAAACCGGAAGTTTCAGCCCACACTGCTAACAAGGCGTCTATTTCTTCTTTAGTCCAACCCTGTCGGACTCGCTTACCGGTACTCTTTTTCCCACCGGCGGCACCAGCTTCCTCTGTCATGGTATGCAGAGATAGCACTGCAATGATGACTTTATGCTTTATGAAGATATTCGTCGAGAACAATTTTTTTAGCGTCGGAGAAGAATATAGAATACAGTAGCGAGTTCGACGTGTTCAGTTTCAGAGATCAAGCGCATGGGAAGAAAAGATGATGTTGTGATGTGCGTCATAGGTTTTTCACCTCGGGCGCACGTGTAGTGTATTTGTGGTGTACGTTTGGGAGGTTGACCCGGAAGCAGAGGGAAATTGTGGGGCTGGAGTTCACGGCGAGGTCACTCTTAACTTCGAGTTCGTTGTTTTTTGTGTCCACACGGTGCTTAACTACGAGTGGGGACCCCCCCCCCCCCCCCCGCGGCTCGTGGTTAGAGCGCTAACCATAAGATTTCTCGTGGCTCGAAACATCGAGCAAACCTCGAGGTTTGCTAACTACGAGTGCGTCTTCACGGTCCCTAACTACAAGCTCTAACCTCGAAGTTTCCTAACCTCGAGGTTAAGGGCTCCCGTCTGAACGTAACTATTTTTTACTACCCGGAGGTCCCCGTAGATGAGCCGCACATGAAAGTCCCTAGCACGTATCTCACCCGTAGTCGCCCGGAGGTGCGCACGCAAATCTTTTTACCCGCAACCATGTTTAGGTCCTGTCACACCTTTCCGGGCAAGCTACGCGGGCTTGATGCGTGTAGGGATTTTCCAGCATACCGGACAATTTCTGAGGGCGGACAAGGATTGGGCGAATCAGTGCATGTGTCTTACTTGCTGGACGCGTTCTACTTAAATTCTATTTACGGGTATAACGTCGCATGGGGGCTGACAACTCAGTGAAGGAATTCCTCTGAAGGAATGGCAACAGCCCCACGGAATGTCATTATCTTGGCTGCATACGGGGACTACGAAGTACCTGCGTGGGAGTTGCCTGCGAGGTGCTGCCGCTAAGGGCCTATATCCTACTGGCGTTCTGCGTGGACCTCTCCGGGCATGCCCGCGACTCACCCGGAAAAAGTTTTGGTCATGCTCAAAACTTGGCTGTCAAGTGCGGACCAACTGCGGAGAGCTCCGGGTAGCAAATTAAAATTGTTTCCCCGCAAGTAAAACCGTAAAACTTCCCCAGAAACGGTATGACAGGGGCTTGAGCATGCTCACAACTTGTTCCGAGTGAGTCGTGGGAGTTCGCTCGCAGAGATGCACGCAGAACAGCAGGAGGAGACCCTTACCGGCAGCACCTCGCAGGCAAATCCAACGCAGGCACTTCTCAGTACCCATAAGTCGCTCGTAACAGAAAACGGATTGGTTTCACAGCTCTCACGCAGGTCACACGGAATGCACGCAAGTAGAAGCTAAGAAGCATGCGCCTAGTAGGTAAGAAACAAGTGCGAAACTTGCAAACATTCTTGGTCGCCTGCGAAAAATCTTTTGCGTGCTGAAAAAATACCTCCTCGCCACAAGCCCGCTTGGCTTGCCCGGAAAGGTGTGACATGACCTTAACTGCCTTAATTGTCTGCACGTTGAGGAATTTTGCGGATCACCGACTTGTATGTTGGTAAAGGTTGTTCACTCACCTTAAGAACACGGGGCACCACTTTGAGACAAAGGACCGATATTATTGACAATGAAACCAGATGGTTTGAAAGAGGACTCCGTGAAGCTGTGTATGTGAATGCAGAAATCCTTCCCTCAACAGGGGAGGGAGACTCTGACACAACCTTTCACCAACATACAAGTCTATCGGTGATCCGCAAAATTCCTCGACGTGCAGACAATATATAGCGTGTTTTCGCTCAGCAACGTACGGGGGTTTCAACGACGTGGGAACGATCTCCTGCTATGTCCGCCGTGCTCAAAGAACACTCCCTACGAAGTGGTTTCGCTGAACGCGGACGTACGTAGACTGCCTGCGTCAGCTGCAGCTTGCAGATCTATGCAAACGATTCACAATGCACATCTCACGACTCACGAGCGGCGAGCCTTGTTCTTCGATGTTGTTAAGCTCCTCATAGTTACTTCAAAGTTTAACAATTACTCATTCAATTTCATATTACGGTATAACATTTTCATTTCAATTATACCCATATAGTTGAAAAAACTCTCCAAAGAGCTCTGAAAATTGGTCGAATCCATTGTGATTGTAGGGCCAAACCACCCGGTTAGAGACGACGGAACCTGGATCTGAATGCACGTGTGATTCAATCATGCGTGGTGTCTACAAGCGCGCTGATTGGTTGTTAATTCTGGGTCCGGCCTCGTTGCGACCGACATAAATCTGGGCAAGACCCGTTCCAGAATTCTACGCTACGGCAGGCTGCCCGCTGTTACTATAGTAACGTGTCGATTTTTGCGCACGGACCGCAAATTCTACGTCCGTGCTGAGGATGCGAAAACCGCCTAATAAAGGCAGTAACATCACCCATTCACCCTCCACGTAATGCTCGCCAGCCGCCACCCAGACAGAGCTGAAGAAGTGACACGGACGAGTCACGAAACTGCTCTCTCCATGATTTTCACAAGTAAGTCCAGTCGAACAGATTTAATTTACACGCTTTTAGCATACTACCTTGATGAATCAAAATCTACATCGATATCTACAATGTACTTTCGGTCGATTTCAAATTCTTCTCTCATCATTGTTCAGCTGAGCTCTATTCTGTTATCTTTGTATTTTTGCAATTGGTTTTATTTTAGATTGACCTCGGGGAAGTGTTCATGGTCACGGGTGTTATTACCCAAGGAAGAGCAAATGGTGACATGTGGGCGACGTCTATGTCCATCTCCACGTCGTTGAATGATATCGACTGGATTTTTGCTATTGACCCGTTGTCCCATCAACCCAAGGTAAGCTTGATGTTTCCGAGTTGTTCAATGATTACACTGTAATGTTTTTTCATCATTTTACTTCCATCATGCTCAATATTTCCTGAAAGATGATCAACTGCAGTTCATCAGTTTTAAATTTACAGAATATCGAGGAAAATATGCTGCTATATACTTTACTGAGAATTATATAACATGCCTTTACAGCTACAGTAAGAATACATTTTCATAAACTGACTTTGTAAAACCTGATGTAAAATACTGTGTTTTCTTTTCATTTCTTGTTGAGAACGTTAACACGTGTCTTTCTAAACTAATAATTGTTATATGATAAAGAATAATATATGTTATATTTGTGTGTGTGTGCGTGTGTGTGTGACACATTGGCATCATCCCAGGTGTATCCAGCAAATTATGACAGATATACCCACGTGACTTCGATGCTACCTAACCCATTGAGGGCGCGTTACGTCAGGATCCACCCAGTCACATTCACGACTCCCTCTCCAGCGATGAGAGTCGAAGTTCTGGGCCGTGTAATTTGAAGGTTTCTTAATGATCCCTTAACTTAAAGGACAAGTTCACCTTCATATACATGTGGATTGAGTGAAGGCAACAATGTTAGTAGAACACATCATTGAAAGTTTGTCGAAAATCCAGCAATCCGTTCAAAAGTTATGAATTTTTAAAATATCTGTGCGATCACTGCTGGGGGAGAAGACTACTACAGTGTATGATGTCACATGCGTACAACGATATAAGGAAAATAAAAAGAGAATTTCACAAAACTTGACGTTTTGAATAACGTGCACATTTCCTCGACTTGTTACTGACTTATGTTAGGGGTAATATTATTCCCCCTGACTTCTGAAAGAGAGAAGTCGAGTGTTCTTTTATTATGTGAGAAAAGTGAGAATATCCTGAATTTTCTTTATACTTTCTTCATATAGTTGTACTCATATGACATCACAAGCTATAGTAGTCTTCTCATCCAGCCATGACTGAGCAGAAACTTCACAAATTCATAAGTTTTGAACGGATTGTCCGATTTTCCTCAAACTCTTATTGATGTGTTCCACTAATATTGCTGCATTCACTCAACCCACATGTCTATGAAGGTGAACTTGTCCTTTAAGTGCGTATGTTCTTCTTCTTCTTCTTTTTTTAATGTGAAATATTTTTTGGGGAATATTTATGTCCTTACATTTTACCAACTTAAGCTTGTTAAAGCGTTAATAAAGACAATAACATGTTAAATGAAACTTGACGACATGCTATTGTTGTAATAAGTTGTTTCTAACTTTTAGTGATGAAATGTAATAAAGTTTTGGAAAACTGGATTGAATTTCGTGTAATACAAATTGTATGGTTCTGTTTTAAAATTATTGGAAACTAACTTGATTTTCGTGTAATAAGAAGTCTCAAGGTGTTATTACATTTATGTTAGAACTTCTGAATGTATTTTTTTAATCCAGCTTGTGTGTAGGTTAGAGTATCGTTATTTCAGTGGTTTGGCTATTCTAGCGCATCTGAATAAGATCACGATATCTGGAAACGTGAGAAGCATATGTAATTAATTTGTAATTCTATCTATGTAAGATATCTCATTATCCATCTTGAATTTCACGTGAGTGATTACAAGTCCAGGAGGCAATTTTTGTCATTTAGTTTGTCTGACTTAACTTTATCAATTAAAGTAACCTTAAGTATGGTATACGTCATTTTAACATGTTAGCAGCTATAATATAATGTTAGGGAAACACTCTCGCATAGGGAAACAACACGCATATTTTACCGGCTACGTTAATTGTGCATGCTACTTTATAGTAATAAAAACAATAATACAGTGCTTACACAGCGCACATCAATACCGTGGTCTCTACGCGCTTAAAAACATGTCATTTAAGCTATAAAGTTGCTGAGAGGTAATGGTATATAATTTTGGAAAAATGGATTGAACTTTGTGTAATAAAAACAGCTTTAGGTGGCATCACATGTATAAGTTAGAACTTCTGAATACATATTTTTGTTTGGGTGTACTATAGGTTGTATAATAGTGTCGTTTTAATGGTCATGTATGTATGCCTGCAAGTTCAGGAAGCAATGTCAACCATTCTGGTTGTCTGCTTCTACTTCGTTAATTAAAGTCATCTTTATATAGCATGGAATACATCAGTTTAACCTGTTTATAACAATATGTGAGTATAATATCAGTAATACACTGTGGAAGAATATAACGATTTTCTCTGTTTCTGAAAGTAGGTTAGCCATGACGAGTATAACATAACGTTGTGACAAACGCAAACGCTGTATAGTCTGATAGTATGCTGCAACAAAAATGTCATGTCTATTAACCAGTGTGCAGTGAATTAGCAATGCAAATTTTACAAGCTGTGTTAATTGTGCTTGCTAGTTAACATAAATGTTATTTAGCATCGTTATTTGAGCAACAAAGTTGTCATTGATAGGTGATGTTATGCAATATGGAAAACTAGATTGAATTTCGTGTTAGGAAAACAGTCTTAAACACTTCTGAATGTACCATTTTTTAGTGGTTTGTAGGTTGTAGGATTATTTTTTTTTTTAAGCAAATGACCTTGCTTTTCTGTGCATCCAGCTAAAATTCAGGTAAGTGCAAACAAAGCACATAAAGAGATTGACCGCAAAACATCTTAATCGCCATTTGTGAATATTTTTTTTTAGAATGAATCCATCATAATAAAGAAAAATGAAAACTTTCCAGTAACACCTTACTTGTTATATAGGACAAGGAATATTCTTGAAGTTCCAAAGTCGCATTTCTCATCTTCCTTTCTTCCTTTTTTTTTTTAGCAGGTTCAATCGCAAATATCTCAAATTAACAGAAAGGCATTTAACTCATTTGTTATTTGTTCAATTCTAGTGATGTAAATATCGTGTGTTCAACTTGAAATTTCGTGTGATTTCTGTAAAGTACGGGAAGCTGTAACAAATACACGGCGCGACTATAGAGTCGCATGGTTACGGAGCGGACACAGTGCTAGGCTGTTGCGAGTCCGGAGCAGCATTATAGGTACTGGCCATCTTGATTCCAGTTAGACCGAGCTGAGAGTACGATCCTCGTTTGGAGCTGAGAAATGTGAGAAAAACGAGAATTATGCAAACAGCGGGAAATGTGTTAACGTCTCCCGGTGAAACGTGCAAATCTATAAAATTGTAACCTTTTATATTACGTGCAAGCATGACGACGTAAATGTGCAACGTTCGATTTGAAATGGAAAACATATCAAATACTAGGTGTTACAAAAAAAAATATTTCCCACTTTTGATGCTTAATAGCTCAAAAACTATATATCACATAAAACTGTCATTGATATGAGTAATAGCTGAATAGTGTACAATTTAGTCGGAGGTAATTTGAATATAAAAGCCAATACCAGTTTCATGAAATCCATGATCAATTTCAAAGTTAGGTTTCAGATTTTGGTCAAATTTGAACCCTCTGTACAAAACCTGAACTTTACTCAGGAACTGTTGATGTGTATGGGACTGTGTACTTACAATGACCCTGAACAATGGACCTGGATACCACCTGTTCAGAGCTCTGCTCCAAGGCACATGAATGCTTATTAATTATTCATGATGGATTGCCCTGGAGACTGCCAGTCTGAATTCCTAGCAAAGGGTGAAATGCATGCACATGAAAAAAAGTGAGCACATATTTCCATGTGCTTGCATATACCACATTTCAGAATGAATAAAGACTAGCTGTGCTACAGTGGAATTCCTCATGAATAAATAATGGAGCATTCAAATCCTGGTCATTGTCCAGGATCCGTTTTCCTGGAGTAAACTACAAACTCCCATACACACCAATTGACGTCTGTGCAAAGTTAAAGTTTTGCACAGAGGGTTGAAAATAGAGCAAAATCTGAAACCTAACTGAAAAAATAATGTTTAATTTCATGAAACTGAATTGTGTTGTCACTTTAAAATTGCCTCCAACAAAATTGAACATTATTTAGCTATTGCTCATATCAATGTCAGTGTTATCTAATATATAGTGTTTGAA
Source organism: Diadema setosum (assembly GCA_033980235.1). NCBI lineage: Eukaryota > Metazoa > Echinodermata > Echinoidea > Diadematoida > Diadematidae > Diadema > Diadema setosum. Next base: position 21,178,101 of record CM067067.1, read on the forward strand.
CTATTCAGGATCAAAAGTGGGACATTTTTTATACAATCTATTGGGCATCTTATTTGCTTCAACAATATTACCACAGATGATTATGATAGACATGATAGATGTTAGATAAAATATGTGTCAAAACTGCGCGTGAAGCTTCTTAAAAACCCCTAACACCTAACTTGGCAAGTAGCATCTCTAGGGTGATAAGATTTCATTTTGTGAAAAATGAGCATTCCCCCCCCCCCCCCTCCCTCCGGCTCCCAGGGACTCTCATACTGGAGAAGCAATGGATTTTTTAAATCTTATTCTCTAGAACCGAAAGAGATAAAGACATGTTGGTGCTATGAAGAAGTACATTGATGACTGCTACATTAGTTGCAAGTTTGCTTATGGCGAATAATGTTGGATGGGGGGGGGGGAGGTAAGCCCTATTCCCTCTTCTATCCACGAGGGAGATTTTGTATTTTCACGATTGCAGTTAAACGATCCACACATTTCGTGGCATATTTGGAAAATTGCCACTCTTCAAAGTGTAGCCATAGTCTATGCATGGAAGGGGGGGGGGTTAGGAGAAGGCTATCCCCGCCCTTCCAGTACGAGGGAAATATCTCGTAAAAGCGCATTTGGAAATAGTTGGGAAATTGTCAAAAGAAATTGTACTAGGCCAAAATCTAAAAAAGAAAGGAACTAAACGACGAAAGGGCTAATTAAAAGGGAATATTTCCCTTGTACATGAGGCAGTTTTAGGAATTGAAGCGACAAGTCTTTGGCACTAAGAATTGAAATTAGAATTGAAATGCAACTATCTGCCACACACTTTGGGTGAAATATTTGGACAATTAATCTTACTCCATGGAGCTGCATCACATTCATACATGCAAGTTTATTTTCCTTTTTTACTCGCCTTCCAAATCTTGGGGGGGGGGGGGGGGGAGTGGGATGGGGGTGAGGGCAAGTACGTCGTTTGCCTTGCCCACCCCACCCCACCCCCTTTCTACGCCGATGGTACCTTCTATACTTAATCTGGGAGGTGATGTCACCTCCCTGATGTAATATTGTTGAAGTAAATGATTAACATTTAATGGTAAGACGTTTATGCCTCTCTCGTATTCTTTGCACACTTTCCGCTTTCTGCACATTGTTTGCTCCCGGATCGAGATACCGTCGTTTCAAACGCATGCGAACATGCTGTGTATAATGTAGTGTTGTGTACGCAGCGCACTCACATGGTGGACTCAGCTCAAATTGTCAGTACAGCAACGATTAGGTAGCCGGGGGAAGAAAGTTATTGGGAAGAAAATATGAAATCGATTAGAATGGTTGTTGACTGTTGACTTGTAAAAATAAAATTTAAACTCATAAATCTTTCAATATTGTGTCAGTTTGTTTTTCTATCTGATGATTACATAGAGTTTGCACAAATATATTGTATGACATTATTTTTTTTTTCGCTTGCCCCTCGCAGCACCGTTGACTTGAATCTCGTCACAGCGTTTTAGATGTTTTAGTATAATCAGTTCCTCGAAATGAAAACCTTGTTCAAGGATTCTAATGCAATGATATCATCATCAAAACCATGACCATCAGAACCAGTGCTCCTGCTTCAGTCTCTTCTTTTAATCATCTTGAGGGGAAAAATTATTACAAAGTATCCCCCCAAAAAATCATCGTAATACCAATCCGTCTGTTCTGTTCTCTCTTTTTTCCCCGAATACGTTTAAATTCACAGTAAATTAAACTCTCGAAAGTTGTATACTCTGAAATTGTTATCAACCACCAAAGACGGAGCCGAAGGACCGAAAATGAACGACGGAAGATAATGTTGCTATGTACCCATCAATACCATCGGTGCTATAAGGCAAGTTAATTGAAAATTCGAATAGTAATAAGCTAATCTATCTATGGAGGAGAGACGATCAACGGATAAATCGCTGTGGCACTCACTCACTCCTAGAAAGACATCACAGTCAATACCATCAGCACTGCAATGTTCATTCCTCATTAGAATAAAGCGGCACGGATGACCTGAAAAAGCACAGCTTATGGCACAAAGTACCACGCTATCTAAAGCGGATCCAATCACCATACAGAATGCCCTATATTGATGATTATAAAATGGGCTTTAGAATCTCTGCAATCTGATTGGTCAATAGGCATGCATTGATTTTTACTGATCCACACTGAGCCATACGTCCGGTAAAATCCGAACGCATGCTATGGCTCAAGTCTTGTTTAGTGTTGTAGGTTTTCCGGACGCATGATGGGGAAAATGGTTGTATTTCATGAATGTATGGACCCATTTTGTAACACAAATTATGCACAGGCCTATTTCGTGGATCAGTGAGAATTGGATGCCGTCGTTTAACTTTGGAACAGTCTAAGACCCACTTTCTGCGCTCGTGGGTTTAAACAGTTCCAAAGTTAAACTCGTGCATCCAATTCTCACCGAACCAGTCTGTCCTGTGCATCTTTTGTATACTGATTCATATGGCACATCCCTGTTTGTGTTTTAGGTGACTTTTCGGATGACAATGTAGTGTTGCGTCATATGCATGGCCTTTCGAATGATCCGTACTTAGTTTGTGACATAGAACCCAACACTTGGAAAGCGTCCATCCATTTAACTAAATGAATTAATTCACTTGTTCTATTACGATCGCCAAATACCAGGCTTGCAGTCGGGTGGATGTCCTGTCAAGCACAAGGATTAAATGAATACAAAACAGATGCTTACCTCAGTGAATTCAAAAACCTACATGCGGGTTGGTACGATTGACATATTGACCTTTACATCAAAATGTTCAAAAAAAACAAAAAAAAAAACCAACACACACACACCTGTAACTCGAAGTAAGCAGACGTAGACAATGGCGAACACAAATGCACAGGCACGCGTATACAGAGTCTGTACAGTCACAATGGATCTTAAGGCCTTTTCATTAACTCCTCAACTTAATAACTTTGCTGGTTATATTATTATCACATTTTAATGTATGCATGTCCTATTAAGTGAAAATGATGAATGAATGAATGAATGAATGAATGAATGAATGAATACATAAACGAATAAATTGCCTTCTCATTAGCTCCTTAAATTTGCTGTTTATATCGTTGACCCCGTTTACAGTGCGGGGCTGGTCCGAGCCCAGCCTCTATTGCGGGGCCGAGCCCCGCAATTTTGTCCGTTAACACTGCCGGGCTCACCTCCAGAGACCTCCAGAGACCACCTCCAAAGCGTGGCCAAATGCCCGGCCAATTTTGGCCCCGCATTTGGCCTTTTGCGCGTTTACACTGAAATGAAGGCGGGCTCGGCCACGGCCCAGCCGCGGCCCAGCCCCGCACTGTAAACGGGGTTATTGACACATTTTAGTATAGGCCTTATATGTATGTTTCATTAAGCGAAAATGATGAATGAATGGATCAATGAACAAATAAATAAATAAATGAATATGAAATAAATAAATCCATACATAAGCAAATAAATAAATAAATAAATAAATAAATAAATAAACAAATACATGGTATTGGCGTATCTTTCAATACGTTGCATCGTCAGTACTAAGTAATTACACATAATCATTGACCCGATGAGAAGTCTACACCTGCTATTTTTATCTGAGCATGCCAACTTTAAAACAATCCCGTTACCCTGTCCATTAGTTTCCTCAATTTCGTTTTAAAGTCTCCATTCCCGTCAGTGATAATGGTCTCTGGCAACCTTCTGATCTGTTTGATCTGCCCTATTACTTGTATTCACCTCCCTGATTAGACTACCTATCGGTCGCTAAAGATAAACCGTTTTTTACTTTTCTGTTGAAAATCGAGGAAACCTACCGCACTAGTTTACCAAATACATGCCAACCATATAACTTTTCAAGAAAAATCCCAGACACAAATAAACTGTGTTGAATTACAAGAGGCATTTGTCGTGGATTAAAATGACAAAACATGCACTCTTCTGCATCCTGCAGTATTCTACAGTGCCAAGATTTTGCTGCGTTCACCTTACAGAATCTTAGTTCCGCCCTATTTTTAGAAGCTGGACATGACTTTGAGTTGGCTTACTTCGACGTAGCCATCAAAGAAGCACACAAAGTTCATACTGGTACGCATTGAACGGACCAACGGATTTCAGTCTTTTTCCCAAAAATACTGGGAAAGATGGATGGGGGCGCCCTTGAGAAACAGCGGCATGGATACCATTACTGTTATAACGGAATTGAAACGGTCAGCTCAACACTGAAAATCTAGCATGATAATAACGGAGGTAGTCTTACACAGTATGTGTACAATGTATAGTGAAGTTTCTTCACTGGAGTTTCTTTTCACGGTGACCCTAAGACAGCGTGAATTGCTTGTGCATTCCAGGGGCGGATCCAGGAATTCTGTAAAAAAAAAAAAAGAAAAAAGAAAAAGGGGGGGGGGGGGGTTGGGGGTTGCGCAACTAATATTTATGGTGCCACTTCCGGGTTTCATTTCATTTTTTTTTTTATTTCTTTTGTTTTTAACGAAAAATAAAGGGGGCGTGCGCCGGTTGCGCCCCCCTCTGGATCCGCCACTGCATTCACTTATTTTTTTTCCCCCTGCCACTTCCCCTTTATCGATTTCTATGTTTCTCTCTCCATCTCCCTCTCCTCCCCCCTCTCCTCCCTCCCTCTCTCTCTCTCCTCTCTCTCTCCCTCCCTCTCTCTTTTCTCCTTGTCTTTGCGCCGTATTGATATTATTATTTCAAGCAAGATGTTTATGATGACATTTTGCATCAGTCTATAAACCTAAAGTGAACACTCGTCTGATATTGTTGTTGTTTTAAAGAACGAAAGAAGAGAGAGAGAAAAATGGGGTCCTGTACAAATAATTTGCCCCAGACAGCACTTAACATAAAACAAACATTATAAATCTTAGAGAGATATAAACAAGACAAACAAACACTCTTCTGAAACGACACAGTAATGGTAATCTTTGGGGATCTCTTTTGTATTTTGTTAATGTATGTTTATGTATTTTGTGAGAAAGAAGAGAGAGAAAGAGAAAAGTTCGGGTTTTTTTTTTCATGTACATTTATATTCATCTATTTCCACATACATACAACTTTTTTTTGTCAATGCCATTTTCGTTACACTTCTTTTCACTTCAGTTTTGGCTCCACTTTCTAACACTTTTTATCTCTCTATCTCTCGTGTATATCAAAAAACAGTCTTTCTGCAAGTATGTCGGGCACACAAGCAAATGCCAAAAAAAAAAAAAAACACACACACACACACACACTTTTATTGAATGCACTGGTAGACATAGAAGTATAGATAAGGGCACAGGGGTTAATCTTCATGTTTGAAACAGGAGCTCAGGTCTGTTCTCAAGACGTAGGATCTTATGCAAAATTCACGCCTATTTTAAACATCGTCGAGTCGAGGACAAACCGCGTAAGGAAACTTGGTATGACATGTTTCTGACTTACTTTAATACACATGTAATTATACGCCCAAGACACGTTGTGATCCAGTCTGACAAACAGGAGGTAACTAACCCGGTAATCATGCTCGCAGATTCCAAAATCGAAAGACAATCATGACAATGTAATAACAACATCGACGCGTGAAATGCAATGAGAATTCGGAACTTCGTTTAAAGAAATTGGCGAAACAAAAGCCAGGCATTTTATTGTGAATTTCAGGTTGTGTAAGTTTTTTCCTTTTCAACCGTTACAGCAATATGCGTTATTACCATGATTTTCCACCATAAATATTCATGACCTCTCCGACATATAGATTTTTATTGCAGAAGTGGCTCTGATAAATTAAACGTTCCCCTGTATCTGACGTCATCTAAAAATGAGGGTTCATTGACCCTCTTTCGCATCTCTAACTCTTCCCCTGAACTCTGATGGGCAGGGATTGTTGGCCGGCCACTCGTTGTAGGCGGGTCCTCTGGGCCGATTGTCCAGCACAGTGAAATAAAAAAGAACGTACCATATACCCAACTTATTACCATGACAAGCATCAGAAAGATACCGAGTTGCACGTAACTCAGGACGGTAGCGGGCAGCATGCACGCACCGGCGGCGAACGTGGTAAGAGCTGCCATTGTTATGGCGGCGCTTAGCGTCTGAATCGCAAATAATGATCGCGACTGGCGATCCGACGCCGGCGCCTGACGATAAGACACCCCGAAATGGATTGTGAAGTCGACGGAGAGGCCGACAGTGAGGGCAAGAATGATGGACTCAAATATATTTAGCTCCCATCCAAGCAGCACGACAGAGGCAATGACAACGGAGACTGCACAGGTGATTGACATTATAGCATAGAGAGTGACCAAGATATTGCGAATAGCCACAAACAGAACGCAACTGGCTACAGCCAGAGACACGCCAACTGATCGCGGGGCTCCAACGGCGAGACTCCGCTGAAGATCGAAAAAGTACAGCTGCTTCTTCCCAAAGCTTATGAACCATCCCCGGCTTAGTCCCGGTGGAGCAGCCTTGAGCCTGTTTTCTACCCAACTGTTTACATCTTTCCAAAATCTGTCCATAGTCGCAAAGTCCTGGGACTCCCTGACATTAGTTTTGAGATAGAAATTCATGGCGACGATGTCGTTATCTGAGTTGAATCTTAGGCCTGGTCTATTGTATTCGCAAGGATATACTTGGCAGCCCAGTTCGTAGAGAGTTATTGCACACTGGTGAAACAACGAGGGCGCGTAGGGAAATGAAGACTGGAGACAACATGGCGATATATCGGCTCCCGTTAGAGGATTTATACATGGTCCCTCCATAAAACTCCTAAATAAGTCGACAAAGCACACTTCCTCGTCGGGGGATGTCGCAGCGTCATGAAACGACGAGTTTCGAAAATCTGCGCAGAATTGGTAGAGCCACTCTTGCGCCTCCGTTGTGGTAGGATCGAATTCGTCGTCCATGACAGTAGAACCTTTGGAGTCAGGATCCCAATGATTCCCATTGTCAAGCGGCTTGATACCCCAGGTGATCATTGCCGGCATCTGGTCTGCCGCATCGCTCTCGAAGGCAAACATCTTCTCGTATACCTGGTCGTATTGCTCAAGGATGTGACTCATGCGGAAGACTTGAAACTCGGCCTGTGAGGGAAGACGCATCCTTGGGGCAATGAAGACGACACAAAACCCCGCCAATCCTAAACCTAACAAGATGGCTATCCACACGACGCGTAGTTTTTCAATGGCTGCTGGCAGGTAGAACTCGAAAAACTTACAGCAAGCTTTTGAGAGGGTTTGATAGCTCCAGTCACAAGTGTAACAAATGGTCCAACCCTTAGACGAGTTGATGGAATTTTCTTTCTCTCGTAGGAAATACTTTTCATGTATCAGCACTGAAGCCGGGATCCACGTGACGGTGAAGACAAAATTGACCAAAATGGTGCTCCCTGCGTAGACGGAGAAGCAGCGGACGCTTGTAATAGAGCTGACGATGCCTGCGAAGAGCGCAGCCGATGTTGTGAAGCTCGTCACGAACATGGGCGTGGCAGCATGGTTCAGAGTCTCGCGAAGTATGGCGACGAGATTTTCTCGCGGATTCGGCGTCGCTCGCTTAGAAATCCGCCAGATGTCGACGTAGATGAAGCAGTCATCGGCTCCGATTCCAACAATGAGCACTGACGTAAGGACATTGACGTAGGGGGCGAAAGTCACCCTTAATACAGTGTGGTAGAGAAAATGAGCAACTGCCATTGACATGAACATGCTCAGGATCGTCATTATAGTGACAAAGAAGGAACCTACGTACACCCAAATAATGACGACCACAGCAGCACAGCCAAAGCCAATGTAAAGTGAGTCGGATAAAATGTAATCTATAAACAGATCTATCTTAAATCCTGCTCCGATTGCCGCTATGCTGATGTCATCGCCATATAAGGAAGAACCCTGCATATGCTCGTCATAAAATTTGCGCGTTTGATTGTTGGAATATTCTAGAGGTGGTAAGGTCATCAGGACAGATAGGTGAAAGCCACCATGTAGAACCGACGTAACGAAATCGGAAGGCGTGAGAAAATGAAATATTGTGCTAATAGCTGTCGTTTGATTGGAACAGGTTTCCGACACATTTCTGCATTCATTATAGTCTTGCAAGCATCCTGCCATGTACTCCTTCGCACATTCTCGGAGCAGCCTCTTCACAACAGTGACGTCATCTTCGTCAATATCCGGGCACGATGCCTTCCCGCTGACGCTTGCAACGAGGTGTCCCAAAGACCATGTTGGACAGCATGTCTCATTCGCATCGCGGAATGCGCATATCTCCTCGTAACTCGGCTGACTGCGAAACGTCTGTTGGTCGTGACGACACGCCGCTTTCATGGCGCTCGCGCTGAACATATCGCTATCTTCTGGATTACGGTAGACAATGCGCAGACGATCTGCAACTAAATGTAACGAATAAAAGAAGAGTGATAAGAATGAAACGAAATCTCTGTCATTTAGACACAGAGAATCTTCATTTGATCCAATAATCGACTAACTGGAATGGCATTGGCTGTCAGTCTGTAATGAAAGTAAGATAATATGCACGTAGTAGATTCGGCTGTTACATCGCTATATCAAACATAAAAACAGAAGGCAAATCTACGAATCAACGAGCAAATTCCATGGTGTACTTCTTTCATCTTCCGGGAGACACTTTGCGTTTAGTCGCCAACGATGAAGACTCTCAATGTTATGACGCCATTGCAGAAATACTAAATATGAAACGGATTGATATGATTGATAAAAACGCGATTAAGTAGATCAATTACAATTTACAGCTATTATAACGGAGGAGATAGCTAACTCGGAATGCGGTGTGTTGAGTACACTTTATATTCTTAAACAAAGATAGAGGGATACGCCCAAAGAGATTAGTGGCAAAACTTACGCCTTGATCCGCAACCTGGCTCGTCATATTCCACATCACGCAGATTGACAAAACGCACATTGGCGGACTTCCTGCGTCTGATGGAAGCTGATTGTCCAATCGGGGTTGGTCCCGTGTCGCCGATTGGCGCCGATGGATATGGGGAGTACAGCTCCGTCGGTTCGATGAAACGCTCGTAGGCCATCAAACGTCCACTCAGGACAGTGCCCCTGGCTTGGAAACCCTGGTCGAGTGTAACAAGTAAAAGTTTATTTTATTATGCAACACGACACGCTTGGCACTACAATGTCTACCTATCATATTGTGTAAGCAGTGTGTCAATCAAATCTGCCCGCACGAAATTTGAAAATATTCGTGCTATGGTAGTCATTTTTTCACATTGAGATGATCGTTCGACTATACCTAATATCGGTACATACTATTTCGTACACGCTAATATTTTTTACTCTCTCTTGCTTTATAACCTTAGTTTATTTCTGTCCTTCTGCTAATGAAGTTGATTTTTCTTTCTTCTCTCTTTCTGACACACGAGGTTGCTGACATCCTAACCTTCCATAAAGTGAAATTCTACACCTTGTTCCATTTGACTTCAATAACTGGAGTCAATGCAAGAACAGAATAGCAACTCTTCTATCAAAGCCGGACCGAAAGTAAGACATACAATATATTCAAAAGTGCTTCATATGTTTTACCAAACGGTGATAGTAGTCGCCATGACATACACAAGCTAGCTTTTGTAATGGTTTCATCAACGCACAATTCTCCCATTGGTCTTTCCAAGAAAATTATCCTGAAAATTTCATTTTGGTCGATAATTCAACAACAGCAACCTCACCCCTGAAGGTCACATTGCTATCTTATTGCGACATATGCGATCATTCATACACCGCAGGTACAAAAATAATCGACGTTTTATTTCTAGGGGGTCTTTTTATATCATATTAAGAAAGGCAATTGAGCGAGGTTTGTGTACAGGTCAGCTGGAGATTTACGAAGGTATGACAATGACCTCATGTAATTTGCATAATTTCTGCGCCTCCTACTTGTATACATCACAACTTTGTAAAAAAAAAAACAAAAAAAAAACATGTGATACTTTAGAAATAACCCTATCAAGACCAATCTGAGCCTGGCATGCAATTGAATCTTAGTCACTTTACTAGTACAACCTCCAATGCCTGATTCATTAGATCTCAGAAAATACTGACATCACATTATGAGCATTATCATATACCATACGAATGAATGCAAAGACAAGAGAAACACATTTTGAGAGAAAATAACGATACGGTCAATCGCGATACAAGGTCAACAGAATATTGATACTCATGATCCGACAATTATCACCCATCGCAAAATTCTTTCGAAATATTTCTAGATATTGTTTATATGCCATGATGGTTCGATCCGCATCCCAGCAATCTGTTTCTATCAGACCATTTGCATATACAGTTCGACCTCGATTATCCGGCCTCCTTTTATCCGGAAATCTCTATTATCCGGAGACGTTCACGCAATGAAGGACTTTTTTTTTCCATCCAAAAGTTGAGAAAAAACAGTTACTTTCATGTATCTATTTCACTAATTTCATAAGATGTGCATGATAGGTTTCTCAATATCTAATGAGGTAAAACATGTATGACTTTCACATAAAGATATACTTTATTTTTGTGAAGAAGGGACTACAATTTTGCGCAGGCTAGCATAGATTACACCACCGTTGCGGGGTACGCTACCTGCCTAGCTGCTAGTGCAATGGGACCGCAGCTTGGACGGCAGCTTTATTACATTAACATTGCGTCTCCCATATCCGGCCAATTGGCTTATCCGGATGAGCGCCGGTCCCGACATGGCCGGAAAATCGAGGTTGAACTGTACTCAATCCTCCTCTGTCGAGTATTAGCCTAGGAGAGAGAATAGCAGTCAGAGCTTTTACCTTTGATGGATCTTCCAGCGACAAGAAAGGATTTGTGAGGAAACTAGCGACACCGGCGGCAACGACGAGAGCGAAAATTACGAAGATGACCACCGATGGAAACTCAACCAAGAGATGCAAATAGCTGTGAAGATAACAAGATGAATGAGAATAACAAGATTACATACTGCCTGTCCGTGGTAAGTCGGATCGGGTGGGCATACACTTGGATACTGCAAAACTCGATGAGTGTAATTCTATGAATAATCATATGTTAATTAGAAATAAGTAGATTATCATATATAGGGTCATATAGAACCAATTTTGAAAATATTGGAGTGCATGTCCAAGATATTACAGATAATGTTGTTTGTCACGTTGTCAGCGTTGTTGTGTCGCTGTTGTGCGTTGTTGGTATTACTCTTTATTATTTCATGTTTAGGGTAGGGAAATTAATCTGCACATGCGTAAACAACACCTTGACTAGAACAGGGCATACTTCTATGCAACCTTATACACTTCTAACTGTGATACTAAAACATAAAGAAGAGAAGTTCAGTAGTATATCACATGCTCAAGATATCAACAGAACTACTTCAAAGATTACAATGGTTTCATTTTATGTTTTACATAAAGGGGAAATGTGTAAACCAGAGATGCATAGGAAAGAAATATTTTTCTCTTCATAAGGAAGAAAATAATCTATCGTGTTCAGTATTCTTAATATAATCGAAGCCTTATTGCCAATTTAAATTTTACAGTAGCTTTGTTTGATTTAAATCTTTTCGACCAGAAGTCGATATTGAGGGATTGTTTTTTTCGCTGTTGATAACCACGGCCCAGTTTGTTTGTGTTCATCCTTCATTTTGAAAACAACACATGTTTCGTGAGACCAAGGATCAGAGGCAGGGATTCTAACGTAATGGTACGTCCTGTACGATATTTTTTGTTTGTTTGTTTGTTTTTCCTGTCAATGCATTGCGAATTGCGAGTTTTACGATTGACACCAGGTGAGTTACTTACGCAGAAGCGATGCCGCAGGTGCATCTGTGTCGCTTGCATCGGGCGACATCATCCCCCTCGACGTCATTCACCGTCTCATCCTGGTTAATGACAAGAAACACAGATATGACACTATGTGACTGAATTGAAATCTGCAGGTATTTCAGAAGCCCTACATATAAATTAGGGCTGGCAGCATACATTTGAATGATTAACGGTAGGGCTACAAGTTTACCTCCAATGTATACAATCTGAGAAGAATAGGTTCAATTTTGCACCTTCCAGACGAGAAAGGTGAAAAGTTGAACCTATGTTTCTTACCGTGTATAGCAAGCTTTCCTGAACTTCCAATGATTATCACATAAGGAAGGTATCATTTCTCTCTCTTCGTGTTCAAGACATGGTCTGTCGCTGCAAGCTATGTGTTGAATATAAATAGAGAAAAGTGGACTGTGCAATGTGGGTTGGCCTTGTGAGGAGTGATCAAGATATTGGACAGGTTATGGACCATAAAAGATAAGAGGAAACCCTCAACACAAACCTGCAGTTGTGTAGGCTGGCCTATTTATTTGACCACATTCACTGACAGATCTCATCCAGAGGACATTCAGTGCTTCTACATGATAACAGTCAAACTTGGAAGAAGTGCAACTTTTCATTGCTTTCTTTAAAGTTAATGTGCTCAGTCATGCATGACATCTGTCAGCACATTTAGGTACCAATGGAAAGAAGAAGAGTTTATGAAGTAGCCGACTAAAGTTGGATTACTTTTTTTGTACGCACTGTATATATTTTATATACATATACCTATATATATATATGTGCGTGTGTTTGTGTGTGTGTGTGTGTGTTTGCGTGTGTATGTCTGTGTATTCATATATATTTGCACATGATCTGTAGATGGCAATGAATGTATGGCGATGCTCAAAGCAATATTAGTACCTCGTTCGGGCACCTGGACTGAGAGTATATAAGGAACGATATATCGATACAATATTATATTAAATCTGTATTTCCCTAATTTTTGTTTGGATCATTGTGTCATTCTCATTAATATAGATGACACAAATCTATACTATTGTCCTCCCGGGGCAGTTATACAATATGTTACGGGTGGTATAGTTTATCACTTTGTTTGGCACGATGCTTTGTGAATTGTGATGCCTGGTGAATTAACTTTCACACGAAATACTAAGATCTTGAAAAGAAATCACTAATCTTATTGAGACAGTATGAAATATTATAGTTTAAGTGAAATGGACAAAAAAGAAGGAAAAAAAAAACATGGATCAGTCCATTCATGTGAGTTCATTATTGATCCTGTTGCGAGGAGAAGTCTAATCAAACTTGTCTATGGTAACAGTTTATACCAGATTTTTTTTTTTCTCAACACGGTGTCATAATGTTTACGTATTTGCATATCCTCATCCACATTTTTACGTCGACAAAGATGAGAGACAAGGAAGAAAGAAAAAAATATAATTGGTTCGGTGACAGTTTTCTCGAAAGGTATGCCAGAGAAATCATGCGATATTCTTTACACCTCTGTGACATCACGAACATTGCGGCTAGAATCCCCCCCTCCCAAAATTCTAAACGAAACTCAGTAACCACACAGAGCAAAGATCGAAGCACACTGGCGTAAAAAAAAAAAAAAAAAAAAAAAAAAAAGAGCAGGTGGAACAATGGCGTCGCCATTGACAAAGCTCCGTCGCGCTACCGCTGGTAGCTAGTCCTTCTTTCACCAACCCGAATGGAGCGGAAACGTTTAAAGCAATGGCAAGCGAATACATTATTTTGCGTTTATATAAGCGTGTAGGCATGAGTATTATGATGGTGTGTGTTTGTAAGAGTTTGTATGTGTTTACAAGAGGGTATTTGCGCACATGATTGTGTGTGATGTATGTATTTCTGTATGTCTTTAGTGTATTTGTATGTATGTATGTATTTATGTATGTATATAGGTAGGTATGTATGTATGTATGTAGGTATGTATGTAAGTAGACCTAAGTTGACGTTTGCATGTATGCATCAACGTTGATATCAGGAATGTACGTAGATTTATGTTGGTAGGCAAGATTACTTTAATAGGCAGGCATTAGCTTTGTGTGTATATCTCTTATATTCATCATGCATGTTAACATCACAACGCATTTGTTGATTAATGCATCAGGGTATTACGAAACTATAATACCTTGGAACAGCTTATAAGGTTACTCCAAGCATGTTTCGAATTTACACAATAATTTCAATGACCTACAGAGACATTTTCATATAACTTGTTGGGAGTATCATCACCGTGGCGTATGCATAGAAGTAATAATCATTATGTCGTCCTCTACTGTGCATAGCACGTGAATACCTTGAAGCACAATCATGTTCGCCGAGAGAAATCAATTTTACATAATTATGATGATGGCGCAGATTGCACCGTGAATTCGATAAGGCCAGTTGATGCCCTGCAACTTGAATATTAAAGCCTGAAGTAATAGTACATCAAGTCAAGATAGCTGCCACATCAGCTACATGAAATGACATCACGGGGTATCACATTCATTTTACAGAATGTGTGTTACCTTGTATAACTTACCTTATTTGACAGACGGTTATATTTCATGTCTGAGGTTTCGTATACTGTTACATAGATGATGCATCAAGCCGGATATGGGTGAACATTAGATTACCATGCCAGGTGGAGAGATTCAAGAACTTCTGTCAGCACGCCACAACCATGCAGTTACACCATGTCACACGTATCAGCTTGCCATGTTCTGCACGCCCCGTAGTATATACCGTCATTACGTTGTGTGCTTAAGAGTAGCGTGTATCTATTCATTGAGCGTCTGTGGCAACAGCGGTGAAGGAGTAGGCCTATATTTGCGAAGCGCTGAACGAGCACAGATGAAGGACAGACGTGGTGAAGGGCTATTGACAATGAGCAAGTAGCCATGTCTGCGATTGAATAGCCTACAGCGAGCATTACGAACTTCCTATTGAAAGAACGACGGTTAGGGTCAGCTGGGTTTCATATAGGGGGCGCAGTGATGGAAAATTACTCCTTTTTTGAATAGGAGAGGTATATACATATCTTTTTTTTAATAATTGATATATCAACACTTTCAGTGTCTTTACTTAATCAATCTGAGACAGATCCTAATAGGTTCTAAATGTTTATTCCTCAAAATTCAACAGCACTGGCTTCGCGTCGGTGTTTAACCTTTCCGGAAAACGGTTCTTTGTTTTTTCAGTGACAATGTCATTGTCATTGTCACAATCGTCATTGTCAAAACATCTAAATGTACTCATTAAAATGCCCATTATCAGGTGGCGCGGTGATGATGAGATCAAGGAAAAGACCTCCGTTAACCGTCCATGTGTGTAGTGGGTCCATGTTATAATTGTCAACAGCAAACATGCATCAATTTCACAGAACAAGTTCTCTTTGCTTCTAGAATAAAACGATTGGCAGGTTAAGTGAGTTGGTAAAGCGGTAAAAGAGGTTAAACATGTTAAATGGCTGTTGCTACCATTCCAGTTTCCTTGTTATTGGCAGGAAACTCATTTCTGTAATGCATAGAGCAAGTCGAACCCATTTAAGCACAGTGTCCAGAATGAAGCAAGCAAATCAGTGAATTCTGTTTGTTTACTTCTGTCATCGACATGATTAACTCTTACTCATTTTGACTGATATTATCATTGTTTCAAAATAAACACAAGACAATGACCCCAAAAGTGAATGCACGTCCATGAAATAGCTACTAGTAACCAACAATTGCTACAGCTGCAGAGTCCGCTATTGCTACATATATATATATATATATATATATATATATATATATATATATATATATATATATATATATATATGTATATATATATATAATATGAATGAACGAATGAATGAATTTACCACATTTCAATGAAACATATTAAACATCTTGGTAAAGGATGCCAACAAAGAGCATGTCTGCTAATCGAAGTTAGCCCCATCAAAGGTTGATTACAGGAATCAATATCATCAAATTCACAGAAAATATACATCTCTCATATCTTTTAAAGTAATAACGCATATACAATATTTGCAATAAGAATAACAGTAATAACCATGACAAAAGAATAATGATGATAACAAATATCAAGTGAGCTTAATATGAATAAAGTGAAGAATAATGATCTTCATGAATTTTAAATATATATATATATATATATATATATATATATATATATACACACAGTATTAATCAGAACAGGCTAGAATCACTAAAATTCAACAAGAGTTGAACTGCAGAAAACTAAACTGTACATTTACATCCCCAACCTACATAGACCGGATCTTAAAATTTTCAGTAATCTTTACCTTTTCTTGTTATTGCTTTGATTTATACAATTCATCCAATGCAATTCTGAGGCCAGGCAGTGGGCAAATTCTTCCCTCTCCGATTTGTGTGTGTGTGTGTGTGTGTGTGTGTGTGTGTGTGTGAGAGAGAGAGAGAGAGAGAGTATTTATTACAGTACTTTTCATCTGCAATTTCCTTTCCCAGTCCAAAATGATCCGTTTCGCATTCAACTCATGACTCCATCTCACCCCTCCCACTTTGCTGCAAGAAGGCGACCTTTTAAAGGCTTTTAGGGGTTTTGCTCTGTCGTCAGTATTTAATGTGTTTTAGTCACTTTATATTTTCAACACGTTTCTCTGCCCGTACATGGTTACATTTCTTTGTGTTTTATTAATAATGGCTTTGAGGGGAATACATGTTAAAAGCTCTGCTTTTTAGCTTCCCCTTCATTTTCAACATTACGCCGTAAATAGCATGTATCTGTTTCTTCTTCAATTTATTGCAATTATATTACATTTCGATGTATATAGATTATGTATTATGTTTTTTTCTCCTTCATGCTATATTTTGTACACTGACACTGCTTGTTGAAAATGAAAATAAATGAAATTAAATACAAAACGTGACTAACATTGTTCAGTTCTTTATCAAGGGGTAAAAAGATCTTGAATACCAAAACGAGGGAAATGAAATTATAGAGCAGTTATTGTCTTCTCTTAGCAATACAACTTTCATATTCACTTCCACTTCTCGCTGGGATAATTTTCATGATAAAGAACAATAAACAGATGTTTATTTTCAAATGAATTATAAACCTGGCCTTTTATTAGGGCACTGTACCTAATGACAATACGCATCGACTGAGGTTATTGTAATAACATATCGCAAACACTAAGAATTTCACATTGGTCTTCCTACATTTTGTCCTCTGGGCACAAAATAAAACATCTTGCAAAATGGCAAAGCTTTGGAATAGAAATATGAACTATTCACAACTCTTCCCGGAATTGATTTTTCATTGCAACTATCATGACTATCAGTTAGTAAAAATCGAAAGACTGCACCTTGATTCCTCTGTTTGGGTTCCAAGAGTTTATGCGGTGTATTCATATGAAGCTTGCCTGTTTTCTGATAGAAGGTTGGTGTTTTGAGAGCACTTACTTCATTCATCAATAATGCATAAATACACTAATAAAATGAAATAATACATAAAAGAGTGATCTGAAGGAAATATTCCTTATTCTTTTAAGTTTGACTATAAGTGGCTTGTTGTTAACGATTATGTCCTTTTACTGTATGTTTCACTTGGAATGCATACATTAAGTGTAGTACAGTACATATCATTACTCGCGTGATGTTTACGCAAGGTATTAGTGGATATGCTCTACCGTTAGCACACTGCAAAGGCAATATCATTGTTCACTCATTCGTACATACACACACACGGTGAGTTGGCTCAGTCGGTAGCGCGTCTGCCTCACGATCACGCGGCCCGGGTTCGAACCCGAGTCTGGACTGAGCAATGTTGTGTGTAAGCATACCGTTCCCTCTAGGAAGAGGCAAAACACTCTGTCCCTCGGATAGAACATAAAATGGAGGTCCCGTGTGTGAGAGAGCAACAACTCATGCACGTAAAAGATCCCGCTTCATTCATTCATCGCAAAGAGCAGGGTGTTTAACCCGGTGAAGTGGTCCCACCTCACATCCAACTGGACCCCATGGAAGACCAGCTTAACATAGCTGAATATGGGCTATCCAGCCATCTTCTCGGATGGAAATGAACAAACAAACAAACAAACAAACACACCCACATACACCCTTACACACATAAATCCCACATACAATAGATATATATACATATATACATATATAATATGTGTATTTATATATATACATATATATGTGTATATATATATGTATATATATATATATACATGTATATATATATATATATATATATATATATATATATATATATATAATGAATGATTTATATGGGTCATGTATCATGTATCGTTGCATTTAAACTTGTTCCGATTTAGCAATAGTTGATTTGATGGAATTTATGCCAAGTAAAACGTGCAAGATTCACGTTGTTTATTCAGTCAGATTTATTTGTTTATATAATTATTTTTTTCATTTATCTCTTTCTTTCTTTATTTATTTATTAATGAAAGCAATAAATCAAAATCATGACACTGAAACTATTCTCGTGAAAAAAAAAATATCTTCTGCATGCGCATTACACTTTAGGCAGTCACATAAAATCAAATATCACAGTTGATTATATTCAGCACAGAAGTATGGCAATCAAATTACAAAACATGTGAAGTTCATACATGCAGCTATATGTTATATGTAAACGCAGGGACAATTAGTCTATTAGTAGATTTCTTGCATCAATATTATCATGAGAATTGAAAATATACAATGTGTATCTATCTTCAATAAAAAATAGTGTATTTGTAACAAAATTTGTGCTCGGTCGAATTAGTACCGCGTGATATTCATTGATTTCGTTATAGTTCACAAGTGTGAACTTTTCTTTTGATTCTTGCATGTGGAATTCCGTGCTAAGCAAATAGTCTGTTATAAATCAATGTTATAAATTCATTTTCTTTACTACAACAAAATGTTACATGCTCTTTCATACTCTATTCTAGTCAATATACACTCCAAAAGCATCATTAGCACTCGTGCAATTCTATTGTATCATGGCCTTTGGCTTTGGTGAAATAAAACTGCACTTGAGCTAATAATGTATTTAATAATAATAACAATATAATACATACAATTTCTATAGCGCCGTTCTCCACTTTGATTTAATGCTCAAGGCGCTTTACATCAAAGCAAACAGACTGAAGATACAAGTACATCACCGTGATAAAAGAAGATGAAGAAGCAGAAGAAAAATAAAGACATGAAAGTCTGTCTTCAAAAGGCACTGATCTTCAAAATGCACTGATTTTAAATTACTCCTGAAAGATGTTATGGAGCTTGAGTCTTTCAGCTCACGAGGAAGTGAATTCCACAGTGTTGGTCCAGCGTGAGCGAAAGCTCGTCCCCCACCCACCCCCCCCCCCCCCAAGATTTCCTAGAAAATGGAATATGTAAGAGACCTGAAGTTGAGGATCGAAGATTTCGTAAAGGTTGGTATTGACGAAACTAACAAACATTGTAATCAGGAGCTGTTCCCTCAATAACGTGATAAACCAAAAGAAGTATCTTAAACCGAACACGCTCCTGTACAGGCAACCAATGAAGACTCTTCAGGATAGGGGTGATATGACTGCGTTTAATATTGACAAAGAAACAATACGTGCGGCGGCATTTTGTAGCTTTTGTAATTGGGCAATTTGTGAGTTTGGTAGATTGAAAAACGAAGTGCATGAACAAGTTTTTCCGTGGCAGAGCGAGTCAAATACTTGCGAATAAAACCAATATTGCGCAATTGATAACGGACTGATTTAGAAATGTTGGTGATTTGATCAGACATATAGCCATGTGAGAGTCAAACATAACACCCAGACTGCGACATGACTTTGACAGAGGGATATCGTTACCTACAATCAAAATGGAATTAATTAATTAATTAAATATTTTCCGTGCATAATGTGATATACAGTGCATTCAAGATCATGTAATATTGATATATGGTATAATGCACAGTGCTTCCAGCCATTATTTTTACAGACATGATAACGATTGAATACACTATTTGCACTCAAAAGTCATTCATATTACAATGGAATGTACATTGTAATAAAAAAATAAACATTGATTCTTTAAAATAAAAGTTCATTTTTTCAATCATATCTCGTTTTTACTTGTAAGGCAAGGTGTATTCACAAATAAGTAACAAAATACTTCTACTGTATAGATCCAGTTTTGCATAAAACATTTTTGTTTGATCTTTCTAGCTAGTGTCCGTCATCAGTGAAACTAAATTCTCTGCCAGTTTTTGATTTTTAAGAAGTGCGTTATACAGTATATGAGCAATGTCCCAATGCAGTAATCATGTTTTCAACTACATTGTATTTAGGCAATGCACAGCCCTTTTGAATACAAGGCTTATTCATCAACCCGTTTCTTGGCATAAATTGTAATATGTTTCCTCAATATTCATCTCTCTACACTGTCTTCCCCCTCCCTTTCCCTTACCTCCTCTCTCTCTCTCTCTCTCTCTCTCTCTCTCTCTAGCTTTTCTCTTTCACTCATCGCACGTTTTTCAAGATAGCATACTACCACAATAAGTAAAAGCAAATAACTTTCAAGAATTTTCCCTTGAATATTCATATCGGTGAAATTATCTCTCTTAACGTTCTGATGATACATAGCATAATGCACACATCCACATTGCACTCTGCACACATATGAACATTTAATTGCACAATAGAATGCACTTGGAAAGCAATCAACAAATAAGTGCATAATTATGAATAAAAAATAATGTATGTATATATATATATATATATATATATATATATATACAATATTAAGGATGGAACAGATGATATATAAAAATTATAAATCAATATTTTTCGTAAACACACTGTATGGACAAGCAACACTTTGTTGTTGTTGTTGTTGTTGTTGTTTTGGTACTACAGCTGTACATTACGGTTGTTCTTGGAACTCGTGTATCATTCAAGTAAGAACATACGTAGTCTCAAAATGATTCTTTTGAAAGATATTTTTTTTTCTTCCTATGTGCCGATATGACAATGGCTTTTAGACTCATACAAGTGGTTTCGTCCTTAAGTGTCAAGGGTTTTGACCCAGCAAGGACAAAATTTGGTCGCAACCAAGTGACGATTACATTGTGTTATATAATATATGCTTTATTATGTATATTTAAGCCATTACTGCACGTCTTGGAAATGTATTATCTTTCATCAGAAGTGTCGACGTGCTGCTCATGCGCGTGGTTCTCTCCTGTCATTTCAATTGTGTTATCAGACTTCGTTTTCCTGACGAAGCACGATAGTGAGATTTGCGCGAAGCTTCTCTGAGGTCCGATGGTACGGCAGAGCGAAACGAATAGAAACGTTCCGTAGAACCAGCTTATGGTCATGACGAGAACTAGGAACGTACCCAGCTGCACGTAGCTGAGTACTGTTGCGGGCAGCATGAAGGCTCCAGCAAAGAAGGTGGTTAGCGCCGCCATGGTTAGAGCGGCGCTCAGTGTCCGCAAGGCGAACATGGACCGCCCCTCACGATCTTCGTCAGGAGCCTGGCCGTAGGAGACGCCATAGTGGATCGTGAAATCCACTGAGAGTCCGACAGCCAGTGACAGGATGGTCGACTCGAAGATGTTCAGCTCCCAACCCAAGAGGACGACAGATGCAATGACGACAAAAACTGCAAATGCAATCGTCAGTATGGCATACAAGGTCACTAGGACATTCCTGATGGCTATCAGCAAGACGACAGCCGCTACTGCCAGAGACACGCCGACTGAGAGCGGTGCACCGGTGGCCAGGCCATTCTGTAGATCGTAGAAAAACAGCTGCGTACCACGGATGCTCACGAACCAGCCATTCTCCATTCCCGCTGGCGCATCATCCACTTGTGAGTCTACAAATTGGTTTATCTCCTGCCAGAAGTTACTCATTTCTTGGTAATCCTGAGATAACTTTACATTTGTTTGCAAACTGATAGTCAGTGCAACGATGGTGTCATCGTCACTGAAGAATAGACCGGGACTCTCATAATTGCAGATCTGTGGATAAAGAACGCAGCGTATCGTGGAGTAAACTTTTGCACACTGAACGAATAAATCGGGCGTGAAAGGAAAATGCGTTTGACTACAGCATGGATAGAGACTTCCACCATCTAATGGATTTATACATGGCCCCTCCATGAAATCTCGGAAAGAATCGATAAAACATCCTTCCTCGAGCAACGGGTCTGCTTCGCTGTCGTGGAAACTCGCATTTCGGAAATCTGCACAAAACTCGTAGAGCCATTGTTGAGCTTCTTCTGATGTGACGTCAAACGTTTCGTCCATGACAGTCGTTCCTTCTGAGTCTGGGTCCCAGTGATCACCATTATCCAATGCCTTAATACCCCACACAACAAAGGCGGGCAAGTTCCTGGCAGAGTCGCTTTCAAAGGCAAAATTCTTCTTGTAGAATTGGTCGTATCGCTCGAGTATGTGATTACTTCTGAAAACTTGAAAATCGGACTGGGACGGCAGGCGCAATCTTGGTGTGATGAAGACCACGACAAATCCGCCTATTCCGAGCCCAGTCAGCAGGATTATCCACAGTATCCTCAGTTTATTGATGGCGATTGGCAGATAGACCTCGAAGAAGGTGCTGCCAGCTCTGGCTATACGGGTGTAAAACCGCCCAACAGCAAACCAACATCCACAACACTTACAGGATGAGCCCTCCTCGTCGTTGCCGTTGCATAAGAAGTACTTTTCATGGATCATCACGGCCGCTGGGATCCACGTCATTGTGAGGACAAAGTTGACGATGATGGAACTGCCCGCAAACACCGAAAAGGTGCGAATGGCGGTTATTGAGCTGACGATCCCGGCGAACAGGGCCGACGACGTCGTGAAACTCGTCACAAACATGGTGATCGAAGCGTGCTTGAGCGTCTGTTGGAGAATCTTAGCATGGTTATGTCGGCCTCCCCCAATTTCTGCCTTGACTAACTTCCAGATGTCGACGTATACGAAACAGTCGTCGGCACCAATGCCGATGACAAGTACAACAGTGACTACGTTGATGAATCCAAAGAAGGGAACTCGAAATATGGTGTGATAAAGAAAATAAGCAACTACCATTGCCATAATCATACCTAACACAGTCATGAGGGTGATGAATAAAGACCCAACATACAGCCATATGACGAACAAAACAAAAGCACACCCAATCCCTATGTACAGCGAGTCCGACAAGAGATAAGGTGCGAAAAGTTCGAACTTGAAATTTCCACCGATGCCTATTATTCGCAGAGAATCCCCTTGAAGGGAGGACGAGCTTATATGATCATTGTAAAAATCATACCAATACCATTCCGGGAGGGGAGGAGCTACCAGCGTGTACTCCAGACCAAAATTTCCTTCCGATACCAGTGCTGCAAAATCATCGGGCGTGAGATAATGGAAAACAGCATGAATCAATGTACTGTAGTACGTGCAGTTGTCTGGTACGCCGATGCAGGTGATATCATCAGTGCCATCAAAACAAGCACTTGAAGCTCGATAATAGTCTACGCATTCAAGGAGGAGTGTTTTCAAAACTTCTACGTCGGCTTCAGCGATCCCCGCACAAGAGTCTTTACCGGCGACGAGGGCTGTCACATGCCCGAGAGACCACGTTGGACAGCATGTACCATTGTCTGTGTAACAATGGCTGATGAATGCGTCGGTCTCGCGATAGTTTTCCCGGTCGTGTTGACATACAGCTCTCATGACGGCTGCAGAGAACATGTCCGCTCCACCGTCAGACTGGTACACCATCCGCAATGGGTCTCTCACTACAAGATGAGACAAAAAAAAATAAAGCCCTCAGAGAATAATTGAATAGGCGTTGTGGTGTAGCATTGGTAATACACGATAAATATTGGGCTCTGACATAACTAATCTCAGATGCCTCGGTATCAGGGCGATCTATCACTTGGTCTACTCCCATTTCGTCTAATAGCCATTCAGTCTCAACCCAAATGGTCTAATCCCATTTCGTCTGCAACCAGTTCGTGTATTGACAACTTAGTCTAATTGCCACTTACATGTAGCTTCATTACCAGCTGGTCTACTTCCACGTGGGCTATGTCCATTTCGTCTAATTCCCACAGTTTATTAGACAAAATGGAAAATATCCAAGGAGACAAAATTGCAATTAAACCATCTGGTCATTAGACGGAACGAAAATTAGCCAAACAGTGCGTTCGACCAAGTGAGGATAAGACCAAACGGGTATTAGACGAAATTTAAAGTAGACCAAATAAATTTAGCCGTTGTGGTGTAAGACGAACTGGGAAGTAGACCATCTGATATTAGACCACGTGGCAATAAACAGGTATCAATCCCTTCTTTCTCATAAAACCGGTAGCTCGATTTTTTAATACGATAAAGAACGCGGCAAAAACGACTCTCCAAGTAATTTGATCTGAGTTGACTGTTTTTCCTATTTCCTATTTACAGTGTACGCGTGGTCAAGAAGTCACTTGTTGATGAGAATTCGAACTGACATTAATCATAACGAACGTAACCAGTCTTCCGGTGCTCACATACTACAGACAGCAACAAACAATTATAGTCTTGGGTAAAATATCAGTTCTAGAAATAATGGAGAGAGCGAAAGTGAAAAGGACAGAGAGCAAGAGAGATGGACAACTTACAAACATTTTGGCAAGAAGGAGTAAAGCGAAGCACCGACGTCGTGAAATTGCTGTCACTTGAGTCCGAATCTTCGACGATGAAGATTCCATCTGCAGACAGACTGGCGTTGAAAGCGGACGGATAAGGGTTGTACAACACAGTTGCAGAGTCTTCCGGGTACGAATGCCTCGCATATGTCAGAAGGCGAGCGCTCAGGGTGGTGCCTCGCGCTTGGAACCCCTGCAGTCGAGGCACACAACACGAAAAAGATCATCACATGGAACAAGCTATATAGTGTGCGCCTTTTAGCTGTGAACAACGGACTTTGCTATGAACTCAGTTGAATGGTCACTTAAGGAATCGAAAAGCGTCAATATGCTTCGACCGTAACCACGTCAAAAGTCTTTGTGTATTATATGATTGAAGAGCAACACAAATCAACGCAGTTGCAGAATTGACAATTAATGTTGCCATGATGCACCGTTGGATTTTTTTTCACGTCTTGATATCAATCTTATACATTAGAGATAAACTAAAGCAAATTTGGCAAATGTAAATTCATAAATGAGTAAAGACATCTGTAAATAAAGAAATGCGCATGGACCATATGCATCTTCAACAGCTTCTGTGATTATGTGTTAAGATTCAGGTCTCCAGTTTGACATTATTGTCAGTGATTCTTTTATTGAAGAATTTGTTCCTCTTGTAACCTTTCACAGTTATGCCATGTGCAGACACTGCCATATCAGACGGTTAGATTCCACACTACAAGCAAACTCACCCACTGGTTCTGTCAATTTAGTCTTTCTATTCGGCTGCACCAATTTCATTTGTCCCATGATTAAAATGCAAATGAAGAGTACCGTGTGCAAAGTCGGAGGTGGTTGGCGATTTAGAGAGTCTAACACTCAATTGGAATCCCTATAAAACAACGTAAGATGGAAGGTCAAAGCCTTCAAAGGCTCGAGTAAGGCTTGAGGTAGAAGTGCAGAAGCAAAAACTACCTCCACATGACAAGCAGTGAGTAGATAATCGTAAAACTAGACAGTTGAAAGCAGAGAATGGCAACAAAGTTACAGACCAAAAGTGCTTGTAGATTCGTACACAACATACACGAAAGACCCTTTACAACATCTGTATTCGCACTACAAGCCTGACGTTGCACATCACCGCATTTGATAACACAATTTCCCTCAACTTGTTGAAGATGATGGTAATAATTGCTAAACGTACTTTAGTTGGGTCTCCGAAAGATGGCAAGGGTCCTGTGAAGACTGCCACGGCCCCAAGACCGAGCACACACACCAGCACTGCGACCAGAACAGCAGACGGATAGTTTGCCACAAACCGAGAGTATCTGCATGGTGCAATATTATGATAAAAGGAATTCAGTTATAGTGACAAAGAGAGTAATGTGTAAGTAACACTACTAAAGGGAAGGTGGAGAAGAGCGAAATTGAAATGAATTCATCAAAAACAAATACACGTACATGATCAGGGGCGGAACCGTATCCTTGGGTGAAAGGGGGCGGGGCTACCCCCTACTACACGTTTGGCGCTCAGAATATTATAAAAGCAAGCAGGAAAAATAAGATCGGAATAACGCATGAAAACCCATGACTTGGGAGGGCTAAGCACCGAGATTTCGGGGATGGGGTAGGAATATGGAGCTTTGACCCTTAATTCTTTTTTTTTTTTTTTTTTTTTTTTTTTTTTACATAAACAGCCCTTGCATAGGTAACATGTTGCATGTACAAACAAGCCTTTAAGAAAAAAAAGAAACATAAATTATGAAACCCCTATACTTTCGACCAATATTTTGATAAACGAGAAGGTACTTTCACCTTAATTCAGAATGTATGACATTGTCAAAGCCAAAGTTACTGTCTGGGACATGTGTAGGTGAAGAAAAAGTGGAGCCTAAAGATAACAAAACAAGAGGTGGCCACGTGGTTTCCGAATTTGAAACGTTTAGTTAATGGATATGTCAGGATTTGGGAGCAGATAAAAAACTCACATTTATCATACCTTATACGCTTTTCGCTTTTCCTATCACGAGCAGACTCGCTCAAGTTTCACTAACAGGCCGAAAAGAAGTCTGTATAGGGACTATATGTTTATGGGAATGTACGGTCCAAATCACACAACTTTCCCGTAAGCTATTGGACGTCATTTATGCTAGCAGCCAGTTTACAAACTTCTTTACGTCCTTTAGAACAGTGTCAGAGCAATAAGCTGACATTTGCATCAATATCGACAAGTTGGGAGATACTAAGCAGATAAAAATCAGTGATATATAACCCATCTGCAAGTTTAATGCAGGCACGAATGCAAAGAAACAGAGACCGATGGGGAAAACAACAATATTGAACTTACCCTCTACCGCAACCAAAACCTCGTTCCCTCTCATTACCACCATCGGCCACAGCTTGCCCCCGGCCCTGGTCGGGAGCGTGCTCGTCATCGGTGCCTTGGTCTCCTCCCTCGGCGTTGGAGCTGGCTGGTTTAATTTTCATTGCTTGGCTCGGTGTGGTGTCAAAACTATTTACTTCTGCCGTCAGAGACCCTGAGAAATGAAGTGAACCACGTGTATCAAAGTGCGTTCATGGCTCAAAATTGAGGTATAGTTGAAAAAACAAAAATAGAAACAAGTCACTTTGTGTGCATGAACACTTGCAGGTCTAAACACATTAGTGAGTTTCAGGTGGTGAATGACACGTGCGGGGAAACCCACAATACCATATTGAAGAGACGTATACACCCAACCTGATTTCCCCTTACTGAGGTTTTCCCCTGCAGGTCGTTGATTTTATAAATGGTGTTCTTGAAGACGAATCAACGTGACTCCAAGCCATGGCGAATGATGTAATCAGGGCAATGTGAGAACGATTGGAAGACGAAGCGGAGAATCGACGCCCAGCAAGACGTAGCATTTTAATGAAAGCGACTGACGACTAGCTACATAGTAGGCTCACACTCCGCAAAATGCTAGCCTCTCCATAAGGCGACACGGCAGCATTGAATGAAGATTTACAGCAGAACCCCGATGGCTTAGACAACCGGTATCTCGAGTTCTGCTACAAACCTATTTCCGTAAATACATCTCCATCCCGTGCCACACTGGTCGTGTAGCACCCACGTAGCTAAGTCGACGAGTTGTATACACAGTACCTAACAATAGAAGACAATTATCCCAACAGTGACAGCATTATCGATTTTTCTTACAGCCCAGACAGTCCGCACATGTAGACTGTAAGTGCGCATAGCGATACGACTGCCTTTCGCTCACACACCCGACCCATTTGATTATACATTCTGTCTATCCATTCATTCATAAAAAGTAAACGGATCAGATTGCCACCTCACTGTACACCAGCTCGCACTGTTTATTTTTTCAATGATTTAATTCTTAGGTAGGTGAAATCGAAACCGCGGTGTCACGATATCAAATTACAATCATTATGATGACGTAATATTTCCTTGTATTCAGCATCTAAATCATCAAACATTTTTTTCATACATATTTATCACTGTGTCCTGCCATCATTTTTGATAAAACCTCATATCTTTACTAACGGGATTATTATTTTTTTTTTCGTCGTGGGGTTTTCGGGTATATTGTATGATGAAAATTGATGTTTAATGCCGAACTGAAAAAAAATACACTGAAACAAAAAACAACATTGGAATGTATGATTCATTTATAACATGTTGGCACTTGTACGCTTTCTTTTTATTTTCGATGGGGTAAGATCACTATTTTTTTTCAATTACCCTACTTTTGAGTTTCTGTCCCTATTTTCAAAGATTTTTTTTTTTCTTAGTTCCTTAAAGGGGATGGCTAGTAACTGATCAGTGGGAATCAGTGGGAATGCTGGGGGATGATTGTTCCAATTCTTGTGGGATTCATTTAAGAGTACATTATGCATCTACTGTTGTGTGAAAATCATTTGCTTCAAAACGGTCTCATATTCAAGTAATGTGCAGTTTAATGCCCCGTCACTGTACAGGCATGCTAGCTTGGAACCATTAAATTGCACATTATTTGAATATGAGACCATTCTGAAGCAAATAATTTTCACATAACAATAGATATATAAATATACTCTTAAATGAATCCCACAAGAATGGGAACAATCATCCCACAGCATTCCCACTGATCAGTTACTAGCCACCCCCTTTAATGAAGTCACTTCATTGTTGTTTGTTGGTGGAAGTATAACAGTAATATGACCAGGTTTATACAGTGTATGTTAATCTTATACAACTGTATATAAGCGAATTGGTCTGCTATCTGCTGATGATAGTAGTGTCAGTAACCTACTGGTTGTTTTTCTTTAATATTCCCCATTTCTGTTGTTGTTGTTGTTTTTTTTTATTGGTACCACTGAAATTGTAAAGTCAACCATTCGCACTTTTCACCAACTGCTGGAGTGAAAATTCGACGATGAAAAAGTACCGGTAATCAGTATGCCTATCGTTCATTGGTTTCGGAAAGATGGCCAACCTGTTCGCGTTGTCGCAGCTTTTCGCTAATCATGCTAATCGGAGAGTGAGCTTTTCGCTAATCGGAGAGTGGGACTTTTCAATTGACTGTTTCTTTCATCATGTTCATGGGCATTTTTGACGGGATTTCCGATACAGGGAATTTTACTTTATATCATGTCAAACACGGAGAGTGTATTTTGTCTATGAATAGTGAGGAAGGCGTTAAAATACAAAACACAATGTGCTCAGGTTGTCTTACTTTTTCTCAAAGATGTACCTTCTTTGAGGTAGTAGGAATCGCTGACGACCGGGAAAGCTCGCCCGCATCATAAGTCAGTTTAAACTTAAACAACTAAAACACAAGCACACGCACACACACATACAGGGACTCAGAAAAGGGTCTGAAATAAGACATTTCTGTCCATGCAAGCAGCGTCCAAAGTAGTCCTATTAATACTTTCACATCAGCCTTTGTCAGGAATCTCGGCTAAGGGGTTTATATTTCACACCGCGCAACTTACTCACGGCTTTAGCTAATTTTTACGATTGGAGAAGAGCTCTTTTGTGCTATCATGCACTCATTGCCTCGCTGTTCGTCGCGAATGTTATTATAAACTGTGCGGAATACAAACCTAAGCCACAGGGCCTCTTCCTACATCCTAGTTTCACATTGAGTACTTTTATCTTTTTGGTCTTCTGTCAGGAAAGAAGACTTTGTCGATCATACGTTTTTCATGGGTAACTGCAGGGTATAGCTCAGCTTGTACATTGCATTCATTTTGTAAAATATCATGGATCTGCCAATAGGCAGACCTTTCGCGTAAAAGTGACATGCCATTTTTTGATCTTGGATCTTTTCCAAGGAGCTTGTGTTTGAAACTCCTCGATCTTTCAGCTGAAGAACGGTCATTGAATGACGCACAGGCCAATACCGTCATAGCAAGAGATGTTTGTTACTCCGAAGATTCGATTTATAATCTGAAATGAACAAGGCCGAAGGCTCGTTCATCCGAAAAATGAAATAATGTCCGTTGATCTGAAAACGACAAGAAGATGATTACTAACGAACCTTCGGAATTACAAACTTTTCTTTCCGTTTTCGGATACAAGAACTTTAGGAATCATGAACGATTTTTTTTTAATCTTTGGATTAACGAACCTTCGATATAACGAACCTGCGGAAAAAACGAACTGTAGCCAAGACATCATCCCTAGTCAACAGCCGAGTCAACAGGGTGTACCGATAAACTGGTCTTCGACCATTCTTCCCTGGATGGACTTGTTACTGCAAAGACAACTCCTCCCTTCTCCTTAGAGAACGATTTTGTCAGAGCTCATGGAGTAATGCATCAAACCAAGAAGCTTCAAACACACAGGCCCTTATGCTGGAACCTTTCATGAGGGTATACTATACGTCTTGCTGAGCTTTTAGACAGCATTCCAGTGAACTGCCTTTTGTTGACCGATGGTATGGCAACGGGTAAATATTCAAAACGCACACAACGTTTACTCGTCATCCATTTTGGCAATGACACACAAATCGATGCGTAACAGTCATCCATCAAGTGCTGCAAGGGAAGTGCGTGGTATGGATATGATCATAAAGTTATCATGCAGTCAAACATAATGTTTCCGCCTCCGCATGCACGCAATATACATAATTATATACATACAAATGTATCTCCCCCTCCCCCACGAGAAAAACAGAATCTGCACCGTAATATATATTGCATACAATAATTGCTTAATCGCTGTCATTATTGTTTTTGAAACATACTAAAGCAAGCATGATGTTAATGAGGAGTATGATAAGTGGAATGTTTATTGGGTACATGTATGTGACGCAGGTCGCATCCTGCTTCAGCACATGCACGCTGCATGAAATAGGGAAGCCACTAAAGTTCTAGATCGCCATTTCTTCCGTGACCTTTAGAAAGTATGTTGCCATGACAACAACATTTTTTGCAGAGCCATCGTTCCATTAAATAAATAGAGAAAATTATATACTATGCATTAACAGAACATATGAATTTCAAAAACGTGAATTAACAAAATACATGTGATCATGAGTTACAACATAATTGCACTTCTTAAGGTATATAGCCTATACATATGCATAGTACAAGAATGGGAATGGAAATGGAGGGTCTCACTAAAAAGCAAAGCTTGTACGATATGGGACCCTCAGAAATACATAAGAGAACGGAAACGGTCACAAATGCCTTTACGAACTGCTACGAACGCCGTACGAACGACTTTTAGACAATTTCGTAAGATCTTCTTAACAAGGCCGTACGAAACCAGCGTTCGTAGACCGTTAGTAGACCTTTCGTAAGTTCGTAGCCTGGTCGATGGTCTTGCCCAAGATTGTTTTTAACTTCGTACGAAACCCTCTCTTCGTAAGGCGGCAGTACGAACGTCGTACGAACATCGAAAGAACTACGCAAGATTTTGTAGGGTCGAGAGACAATTCTAGAAGCCTTAAATTCTTACGATGATTGTAAGAACGCCTTAAGTCGTTCATAGAGGGCTCTTAAGTCTTTCGTAAGAATGCCTTACGAACGGAGATTCGTACGGTGTTCTTACGAACAACTCTTCGAGTTTTTAAGGCGTTCGTGAGGGACTCGTAAGGCGTAGGTACACAATTTGTGCAACTTTTGAGTTTTAGGGGGTATACCAGTAAAGCCAAATGCGCGAAGTTCAAATCCTCACTCTGTTCTAGGTGATCGACCAGAAAGCATCTCTGTTAAATGTGGGACCAAAAGGGAAGGCAATCAAAAGGAAAAGGGGAAGGGGAAGAAAAGGAAGGAGGGAGATGAGGAGGAAGGAGCGAGAGGGGAGAGTTGGAGCAACAACCTTCTCCTCATCTACTTGCAGATGCAGCTGCAGTTGTATTCTCCTTGGCACTATTGCCATCTTGAAGTATAAAACTTTCAACTGTTACAGAATAAAAAAAAAATAGTAAAATTTTCTTACGAATGACTTGAGAATGCCATGAGTTGCACGTACGACCATCTTATGACAAAAAGAAATCGTAAGACGGCCGTAAGTCTGACGAAAGAATAACTCAAGACGTTCTTACGAAAAACGTACAAATTCTCGGGCCATTGTATAATTGAAAATCATTTCGTTTCTCTAAAAGGTCTGAAGTTGTTTTTGCGAAATTAACAGCGTTCGTACGAAATTCGTAAGAAGGCCGTAAGAATCTGTGCCCCATCTACGAATCTCTACGAACTCCAGAATTCGTACGAACAGTGACATTCGTACGAACCTTTGTGACCGTAGCTTTAATGAAACTACAAACAGATATATGAAACACAATCAAAGAAACCAATGTCAACTGACATAAAATCAAATTAGGAAGGAAAGAAAAAAGGGAGAAAATAAAAACAAATGAAACTACAATACGCGCCATCGTGAACACAAGCAAACTGAATCCCATGATGAGGAATGATAAGACGCACCCTGGATTGATATTGCGAAGAATCGGGTACATATACCGGTACATAAATTTACGCCCCTTATTTTCTGTTACAAAAAAAAAAAAAATGATGTCTATATTATGTTCTTGCCGAAAAATGAAATGGAAATTGAATTAAAAGTGAATATATATATATATATATATATATATATATTAGATAATATCTTCATTTTGCACGAATGAGAGAAATTGACATTTGAATTTTTGCGATATGAGAACAGGGCCCCGTTGCAAGAAAGTTGCAATCAATTGCAAATAATTGCTAATTTTGAAACAACCATTCTGATTGGCTCAGGGTCTGCCCTATTAAGAAGACATGCATGCAACAATGATTTTGATTGGCCAGTGACAATCAGTTGCAAGTTGCGTTTAAACGCAAAGTTTATAGCAACGGGGCCCAGCTGATCTCAGATTGGTTGAAAGTTTGTGAATACATGCAGGGGCTATTCATATTTTGATTAAACACACGTGTCATGAATTCATCGAACTCGTCGAGGTCTGTTAATTTATATACTGCATGATGGAAAAATACAAACATGTGCGAGAGATCTGATGTTATCAGGAGATAATTAACTTTCTCCAATGCGTATAGTCACATTATTACATACAAATATACAATTCCTCGTTCTTTGATTGTATGGTCTGTGACCAGACGGTTCATAATTAAATCTAGGTTTATCAACCTGTCAATCTACTTCCGGTTTCAATATGGTCGTTATAATATGTCTGGTTTGTTTGGTCCTTTTTTAATTTTCTATTCATGTAACAGCACGAATCTGGTTTCGTTCCACTCATAATACAAAGGAGTAACGCCACCAAGCTCCGTAGATGGATACAATACCAAGGTACCGTTATCCCAGATGTCTAATTAGAGTTGGTGGATGGCGGAGGCTGTGTGCAGGTGGTATTGTTGTTCATCATGATTCTTTTGTTGTTCTACAGGTCAAAGCTTGCCATTATGACTTATGTCTGATATAAAGGACACTATAATGGAGCTAACCAGCATCTAAGGGGACTGCTCAAAACAAAGCTGAAAAAAGCAAGCAAGCAAACAAACAAACAAAAATACTTACGAACAGACATTTTCTTCGCTGACATATTCCACAGAGCAGTGGCGAGAAAATACAAAGTTTAATTTCTTTCGAGCGTATTCAGTCATGTCATAATCTCCGAACTGCTATCATTGTCAGGACATACACGCTTTTATGATTATTTGCACACTCACAGTTGGCCAAAAAAGTAATAGCGTTCTATTTCCCCCTAGGGGTAAATAAAGCAAGGGGAAATAAAGCGCTATCACTATAGCTCCTATCCAGAGACGGTGAATTCACAGCGTGGCCTTTTTCCTACCAAGTAATTGCCTGTACGTTGCTATGGGTCACGCAATGTGTGTTGAAAAAAAAAAGAAGAAATTCAATGACATATCAAATGGAATATTACTGCCACTCGAAAGCGCACCACACATTGCATGCGAGGTGAAGAATACATTGGTTGTGTTTTAGGTCTCAAGATGTGAAAACCCATCATTATGTATAGGTATACATTATTCCCCCTCTCCCCCTCTCTTTCTCTTCCTTCGCTCTTTCCCTCTCTTTCTCTTACATACGCATCCACATCTACACACTAGGCACAGACATTGTTTGAACAGCACACAATATATGCAAGTGTAAATTTTAACTACTGGTTGATATTTGCAGTAATAATATCAACCAACAGAAAGACATGGTGTGGCGTTCTCTCATTTTATTAAGATACAGATGCTTTTTGTTTTTGTTTCCAGCTCGTCTCTGAAGGAGAAAATGAACGGAAACTAAGGCAGACGCTTCCCTTGGCGAGCACGATCGGCGTATTCTCGAGTGTCCTTCAGCAGTGTCTAAAATGGATGTGTTGTTATCACGGAATTAAATTCACCTTCAGTGGATCAGATTGGTCTCATTGCCATTTGTTTTTGTTTTTGTTTTTTTTTTTTTTAGTTTGCATTTATTTCTGATATTGTTATTCAATCTGAACAGTAATTGAAATATAACGTATAATGCAGACAAAAGAAGAAATTAAATCCCAATATGGGATTTCCGTTTCATGGTGATCACTGTCATTAAATGACAATGATGTTACAAATTTTGTAAAATATCAAAATAATAACACAGTTGTACACTACGATCACGTATGAGGGAAAAGAATGAATGGAGGTTTTGGACGGCTATCATGAGCCAACACGATGAACAGTGTCATTTGAGTTGAAGGAGGAATTGCACACATCACCGAAAATACCAATTTTCCTTTGAAACCTGTGCGAATTTTCCATCCGCAAATCAATTCATTTCCTATTTCTCATAACGGATTATTTTGTGGATCATATGATCACAAATTGTACTTTGTCAATTGTGAACAGAAAAATACATACATATTTACAAACTATAGTCAAAATGTGGTCAATATCGAAATTACGGTTCAAGTCGTACAAATATCAGAGAAATGGCGGCACTCGCATCAAAACAAGTTTGTATGACTGCGAGGTACTTTTGAGTGTACCACTTATTTTTTTTTTCACTCACAACATGGAAAATGTAACAAATTTGGTTTGAAACTATTCTATACGTGCTGTCAATTTGATGATTACCTCTCATTTTTATTGTACAGTCAACTATTGTGTACTTAATATCAATTGTAATCTTCGTATATCATGTTATGTTCAGTGGAAAGAAGAAAATGAAAAAGAAAATTTGAACCGAATTAAATTGAATTGAATTGAATGGAAGGAAAAATCCGTAGAAGTAAGAGAAAGAAGCGGATAAGAAAAAGTTAAGACAAGATAGAATAACAATGTCAAATAGATAAAAGAATATGTATATCGTACGTATAGTTTTATTTGTTCTTCTATATTGCATTTGAGATGAATTTTCAATTTTCCCTGATACTACCCCTCCCCCCTCTTTTTTTTGTTCGGTCCTAATTTGTATCCGTGATCCTTATCTTGTTTTTAACGCTCAGTTTCTATTGGGACCTGCACTTTAAAATCAAGCTCGCTTTTGAATAGGTTCTAGAACAGTTTTTTTTTTTATTTGATTCAAATTCATAGATTGACCGCCTTGTTATTACGCTATAGTAACATTTTATTGTGCATCCAATCTAGATATCATGCATCATTCTATTTTGTTATTTCTGATTCATTGGGGTTTTTTTTTTCAATCGGAAATACGGAAATAAGTTAAAATGAAACGTATACATATCCATTGAGTAACAATATTGTACTCTTAAAACTTCATCATACTTGCGAGATTCCTTCGCATAAACAATAATTACTTTACAATGATTATAACTCTCCAATAATGATACTGAATTTCGGGGTGCTTTTTTATAAAATAGTTATTCTGTGAAGATGCAAAGTATGGATAAATTACAAAAGTAATAAATCATAGCATTGACAAAATAAATTACACAAATTAGCTGAGGGTATACAGGTCTACAGATATCATTGTAAAAGAAAATGTTTTGGCCTACCTTTTGGACGTCGTATCCGAACTACAGATTAAAACTTATTAGCAGGCAGGAACGCCGAGAGACGGTATTGTCTGTGGTAATTCCTCCCTATAAGCTGTCTTTGGCACTGAATAGAACATGTGAATGAAGCAACGCTGAATTTTCCTCTCATCAACATGCTCACATACGCTACAATGATTTGCGACAGCACAGAGCGCGCCAAACCGCGAGGAGTCTTATAAAATCTCTTTGATTGAAATAAGAGTTTGCTCAACTCGCTGTACTGATGAAGCTCCGCGTTGCCAAGCAGCGTTCCTCCACTGTGTGGGTTTGTAACGTGACTCGTGGGTACACTCGACGCCGTTTGGCGCCCTAGTAGTGGGGAATTGGTCAGAAGTCTTCGCAGTAGGTTATGTCCGTAGAACTCATACGTACGAATGGCGCGGCGCCACTATGGCGCGTTAACACGTACGTCGGCAGCAGCACTTCACAATAGCATTGTTTTGATGAATTCTGGACTCAGTGCATTCTATGCAGTGGAATGGATGCTGCGAGGCCTATGTGAATGTCTCACTTTTTCTCACAACGTATAGTACTAAATCCATTGGCAACTCTAAAAATAGTTCAGACAGTAATAATCTAACAATTTTCTTTTACTGTGTTTGTGCTTAGTGCTGTGTGTGTATGTGTGTGTGTTTCTGATCTCAAGCAATGCATTGAAATGCAGGTCTTCATGTATCACCCACTAACTTGTCAATGTGGAGGAGCTTCGGGGTGTGTGTTCTTTGCACTTGAGTAGAGATCCATCACCATAATTATGCAAATAACACAGAATAGGGAAAGTTTCATTATCGTTGATTGATTGCTTGTGTGATGGAGCTATATGAAGGGAGAGGATAAAAGTGCGCTGGGGTTTCAATAACACATCATCTATGGATTTTCATATGTCACTTTGTTTCATATAACATATATATTATATCCCTCTCTCCATCCCTCTACCTTTCTAATGTATATCATACATTCGTCATTCAGGATGACAGTGAAATTTACTCTCATGTTACTCGTATATATTAAAGGGATGGTGCAGTTTCGGGTGAGATGGGGTTTCCGGTTTCTAACGTTTTTTAATGGTGACTTTTTTGTTTTAGATAATGAGAAACCTCTTATGAAATATGAAAGAGCGTATTATGATTCTAAGATTAATTCAAATTTTATTTGATGAAAATTTGTTTTGAAATGGCTGAGATATCCAAAACAAAGCGATCCTAATAAAAGACGGTATACCCACCTTTTATTAAGACTGCTTTGTTTTGTTTGTTTGTTTGTTTGTATCGCAGCCATTTCCAAAACCGATTTTCATCCAATGAATTTGAATATCTCTTCGAATTGTATGAATTTTAACATTACATAAAGTAGTTTCTAAGTATCTAGAAAAAAAAACTTAAGAGCTGATCCTCACCTCAACCAGTACTATACTTTCCTTTTAAAAAGTCAGCGGAAAGTCGCACCATCATGACCCTATTATCTAATTGTTACTTTTATTCAATTGTTTAAAGAACTCGTAGGGAACTTGCCTCCCAAACACACACACACACACATGCCACCTTAAGACTGAGCTTCACTAACAGTAAAAGGGCTTTCTACAGAAGACTTTTATTTCTGTTTATCTGCACACAGAGACCAGCGGTCTTTTCTCCATCTGGAACCCTGAAAACTTTGATTTTCTTTTTAAAGATGACTGCATAGCAAGCTTATCCATTCAATTCTTTCAAGTGAAATTTCGTGCCATGTTCGTATTTGCAACAGTAGTGTGGAAGAGTTATCATCAAATCAGATAATGGAAATGAAAGTAATATAGTTGAGATGATGGCGTCAATGGCGAACAAGTTTTATATGACCTGAGATTGTTTAGTGTAGATAAAAAGGGCCATTAAAAAACTTGCAGAATTTCATTAGAATATAGTAATGTTGTATTTCTCTAAATCATTTATTGATTTTTTTTTATAATAATGCAACTATCAGAGTGCACTAACTGCTAGAAATGGCAGGGTGGTTAAAAATGCGTTTTACAATGTAATTGCGTTAAACAGAACAATATATTAGTTTATAGTGTGTTTTTTTTAAAGAAAATTTATGAATTCACAATGCAAACATTTGTATTCATTATTGTAAATATGTTTATTTCTATGCACATATTTATCATTGTAAATATGTTCTTGTAGAGACTTGTACTCCCGATCGGGGGTCGATAGGGTTAATAATCTTGCAAACTTACAATCTTACAATATGAAAACGAAAATGGAAAACTTCAAAGCTTTGCATTTCTTTTAAGGTGAGATTCTGTACTTGCTACATTACCGACACCAAAACATAAATTTTATGACATTTTGGGCACAGCGCAACACTTGCTCTCTTTTTCTTTTTCTTTTTTTTTTGGGGGGGGGGGGGGAAGGGGGAGGTGGCATTGGCTAACAATGCATGGTAAGGTAACTACATTTACATCAAATATTTGTAATGTTGCACTTACTTATAGAAACGATGACTTATAAAGGGTAGAAGCTGATGTTTCTCTACAATCTGTTTGTAAAGATCTGTATCACTTGATTAAAACTACATAAGAAGAAATAAGGCATCTGATTACTGGATATAATGTGCGTCTTTATGTTCAAGTGTATATTGCATATCAATTCATTTAAACATAATGGAGATTAGATGGTTCAATGTTTTAATGATATGCTCCATTATAGCGTCAATATAAAAGAGATTGTTATAATGTGTTCACCACTGGGTGCTGTTCGTTATTCCGAAGGTTTGTTAATCCAAAACACACAAATTCCCTATACCTGGAGGTTCGTTAGTCGGAAAATGAAAAAGGGTTCGTTAATCCGAACATTTGTGGCGTTATTACGAAGGTTCGTTATTCCAAAGGTTCGTTCATCCAAAAATGAAATATAGGGTTCGCTATTCCGGAGGCTGGTTTATCCGAAAATGAAATAGGATTCGTTATTCCGAAGGTTCGTTAATCCGAAAATGAAGTAGGGTTCGTTATTCCGAAGGTTCGTTGACCCGAAATGAAATAGGGTCCGTAACCCACCTTCTGAATAACGAGCTTTGTTTTATTTTCGGATTAACGAACCTTCGGAATAACGAACCTTATTTCATTTTCGGATAAATGAACCCTCGGAATAACGAACCTTATCACATTTTCGGATTAACGAACCTTCGGAATAACGAATCTTCGGAATAACGAACCTTCGGAATAACGAACTGTAACCTCACCACTCGGGTTGACACGTTCAGCTAGCTGTAGATGGCATATTCCTCTTCGTGGCTGCTTGTAATCCTCTTATCACTATAACGTCACTTGAAATGTATTGGTGGTGAGGCTTGTTCTATACACTTGCTCAGCTAGCAGACATATAGAATCGTTTCATTCAAAGGAAGAGGTTATAATTTATAGTTCAGTTCAGTTTGCTTTTTATTTCGGTATTTGCATTTTTTTCAAGGAATTCATACATGAAATGGCAACATCTGACAACAAAATACGAAAAACAGTATTACATTCATAGTATAATAATCACTACAATCTTTTAACTTTAAACATAACGACAATGAGAACAAAGGAATCGACGATACACTTGTTTCTCCGTAAAAGAGGAAGAAAAACAAAATGCGGGAGTCTGTCATCTTTAAGCAAGTGTGATGGTGATGGCAGCCTCAAAGAGTTAATAAGAAACATGATAATGCATACAAAATGGGCAACACCCATTTTAGATGCAGAAAGAACAAAAAAAGGTTTAAGAACTGCAGCTTTGATGCGTGTAGATGAGGAGATATTAACAGGACGGAAAAAAACCCGTGATTTATCTTAAAATCACTCCCTGGAAATCCAAACAGGAGAGGTAACATAGAGTCTATTTTATTATCCTTTTTTAAAGGCTCTGGATTGCACCTCACTTCCTCGAACAACATCATGTCCATTCAAACACACAACAACATCTAATATTATTTAAAAGCTAGGTCTTCTGGTTGATTACGGTTAATTCCACTTTAATGCTTTTTTTTTTCTTTATTCGAATACAGCACACATTCAGGCATTGTTTTCCTCTCTTCGTGTGAGATGACTATAAGCGGAAGGATCGCTAGAGACAGCAAAGCGTTTCCATGGTGATAAACGCTGTGTGTGTGTGCGTCACATGACCAGCATGCCATGCTTCAATTCTCCTAGATTCTACGAAGATCCAAACATTTGTGTGATGAATTATGCAGGATGTGTAACATGCATAGTATGCATAGCACTATATGTTATTTGCCTATTATTTTGACGTTTATTTCAAGTGCCCCTTTGTCATTGTTAGTAGGCCTTTTTACTTCATTGTACTATCTGGACGCCTTTTCACATATACTTATACAAATGATTATCATTACTTTATAAT
Organism: Diadema setosum; assembly: GCA_033980235.1. Taxonomy (NCBI): domain Eukaryota; kingdom Metazoa; phylum Echinodermata; class Echinoidea; order Diadematoida; family Diadematidae; genus Diadema; species Diadema setosum. The sequence continues at coordinate 21,218,444 of CM067067.1, forward strand.
GATTTTGAATCATTTGGATATGGGAAAATGAAATGAAATAGAATGACATAACCATGGCAGAGAGCAGGTTTAAGCAAAAGTAATTTATTTCGATTGACAGATATCAAATAAACGCATTATGGCTTTTACAGACCAGCAGAAAACAAGTCTGTTAATGAACAAAATTTCTGTAAGTAAGTTGTATTAGTGGCACATTGTTCATGCAAATTACGTGTACTCTGTATCAAAGCATGTAGGTTAGTGTAGGTTAGTACACGATATTTTTTGACATGTCAAAAATTGTCGTGTAGAAAGCCGGACCAATGCCGATCAAGGTGGATCGACCCGGATCGCCCTTGCCCAGCGAGCCAAAAGCAAACCAAAATAGGCTGGTCGGGCTTGATCGTGATCTGATAGACAGTAGGAACCCGCTCATGCGCAGAAAGTAACTTATACGAACTGACTTGATTGCGCATAGATTACTTTGCAGAAAAAGAAGAAACGCATCTATCCATATTACTGGATAGGCAGAATTTTAGAAGAGAGCATAACTTTTAATCAGTGTACGCCCTGAATTTGGAACAGGTGAAAGGAGGGGTGGGGGTTAAGCGCGGTTGACTTGGCAATAATACATCAAAGCACCTTGAACAAGCAATGAGATATTCATTTCGAGATATCATAACTTCGAAAGCTTGGCGGTATCAATATTCCCATCCCATGGCTCACACAAAGTTACATGCCCTCCTCGCTCTCCATCTCTCCCTCTCTCCTATTTGTATTGTCACAATGATATCGCTGCTCTTTTTCATTAGAAGAGCACTATATTATTATTCTTTCTTTTCTTTTGCTTGCCCAGACATGTATATGATGGCACACCAATCATCTTTATGATCGGATGGATTGCAATCGCATGACTTTCATTAGTTACGCTACATAGAGCGCATGGACTTGCGCTGTGACCATGACATTTTTCGTTAGTTTTGTATTGGTTTGTTATACCAAATGGCGGGTCTCCTCTCATCCATACACCATTCTAGACTACATACAAACTCAAATTGCTTTTGAATGTGCATCCTCATGCACTTCTTTCTCATCTTATTCTGCTTCTGTCGAGCATAGTGTATAATCTAGTGTAGTGCATTTCACATAATGAAATTTTCAGGCAATAATGGTGATGATTTGCAAGTTCTTCCACATATAACTACATTTTTTTTTTAGATTGTATGCTCGCAGTGATGATCGATGGCACTCAATTGTCTCCTAATCCATGATGAGGATCGTTTTAATCTGAAAAACAGCACTGTCAATTATTAGATGCTACATTATTATAGTACATACCATTTGCATTGACCTCCATGTCAGCTGACGTGTCGATTTAAGGTGTAGATATTTCCTCGGCAACGTAAGGCGATAGCAACATCGATCAAGGAAGATGTCGTTACTCGTTCATGATCGTAGTTCTCAGACTTCTCGCTTCCTGAACTAAACCGCGATTTGAGCAATATCGATATCAATGTTCTCTCAGATCGTAGATCGTCAACGATCTTGCCACTCGCGTCCAGACCAGCTGTAATCAGAAATACACGCAAATACGGATATACGTAGATGATAAGCGAGCTGTGAATGAAATTGCTCACGGTTTCATGCGAGTAGTACAGTACTACCTCCGACAGAGCTTTCCTCATCTACGTGAAGAGTGTTTCGTATATCGAGATGCAGACATTTGCTATTAGAGAAGCGAACGTACCTCATCCAATTCAGTACGTAATCACTATCATTTCCGATTTTAACGTTTCCCCATCAGCTGCTGGTCTGTCGTATCGTCGATTACTCACAGGTCATCAGAGTGATTTTAATACTTCTCTGCACACGGCTAAGTGACTACCATAAGGACGTTAATGGACGGAGAAAATTAAAAACCAATCTCTGAAATTTTGAAGGAAACGTTCTTGGGTAATGATAGCTACCCACGCAGAATCACTGAATCGATGCAGCATGCAGTGGTGGTGCAACGCTTGTAATCAAAAGACATTGTGCTGAATTGTATACCAAGGAGCGCGAGGTCACATTGTTGTTGCACACTAACCCCCACTTAATGCCACAGACGGAGGAGAGCCATTGCTATTGTTTTCTACCAATCTATCACAGAATATATTATTATAAATCTTTGTGCAGCATTTGTTTTTTTAATTGTCTTCTCTAGATGATGTTAACATAATAATGGCTGACATCCGGAGGGCTAAATGAGAAACAGAATACCCACTGAAGACCTCCTGAACTGAGGTAATCCTTATGATATATATATATATATATATATATATATATATATATATATATATATATATATATATATATATATATATATATTCCTTCCTGGATCTTGAATTAAACGTGGTAACTCAAATAATATGTTTCGACCTTTCGTTTCTGATTTAAGGTCAGTAACTTTCTATTTCCCCCACCGTTTGCATGCCTGTAAGATGAAGGTGCAAAGAGAAAATGATTAGACTGTAAGGCCTACTGTCTATAATATTCATTGTCATAATTGATCATTGAACACACAAATGACGTAAATAAAAGCCTCAAGCCCTCGAGCGAAGGCAGCATCGGTGTACAACCGTTTCACACTGTGTGGCGCCTATTCCATGGCCAATCGTTGCCAAGAGCAACGCGCGGGTGCATGCCACAGCACCTGCTCTATCACAGGTTTACGGAACAGAATATTGCATTGACATGGTGTACAGACAAATGTCATGTAATGGGCTTAACCCGTTGAGATGTGAATGCGCTTTAGCTCGCCAATGTCCATTTTTAGAAAGCCAGACGATCGATCGTGGAGTCTGCTGCAGAGGTGAGATAGAAAGTTCACATGACAACCATTACATGCTGACTTTGACTGATGTAGAAACAGTACAAAATACAAATTCCAGATTTTTGTTTTTCTTTTTCAAATACCTTTCACAAATGTTCATATTGTAATATTGTCATACTGTATAAATCCATTTCTTCTGCTCAAACTTACCTAACATGACAATTCCCTTGCCTTAAGTGATATCATCAACAATCAAATTTAGGTGAAATAAGTATACCACAATGACTATGTTCAGTGCATCTTACTTAGACTATTAAATGCACAAACGTGTAGCAAGACAGGTTTCGTATATAGAATAACCTCAAAGAACCTTTCAAAAAATCAAGGTAGTTCCTATGTTGGTGGTTTTGATGGTGTTCTTAATTGTCGTTGGTGGTGGTGATGGTGATTATTTTGCTATCACATATAGGGACTATTTTTTATATCAATTTACATCTTTGAAGAGAGGTACATTGTGGGTAAACAACATCTCGCCCAATACAAGGGCGAAGGGAACGGGCAGGATTCAAATTCGTGATCCCCGCTTGAAAATCAAGAGTCCACTAGCAGTGTGCCTGTGATGATGTTACCCTACTTCTCACATCCGATTGTTCTTTTAATCTACTTGCTTTTAAATCAGCCGGAATAAGTATATATATATACATACATATATATATATATATATATATATATATATATATATATATATATATATATATATATATATATATATATCAGTTAGATATCAAGAATGTATTCTTGTGAGTAATAGGATTATGTATACCATTCACCTTCCAATCCACACTTATCACTCTGCCACCAGATATGAAAGGTCGGTTGTCAAATCACATTTTGATCGCATGGGATGTATAATATTATGGAACTTATTCGTCAAACAGTTTGCAAAGCAGTTGATTCCTTCTTCTTGCATGTCTTGAACAAAACAAAACAACAACAACAAATAGACTGTACCCAAAGCGTTAACGAAAAGGATATAAAATGGAAATTCCCATGAAACAGGGATAGTTTTTTTTTTTTCAGCTCTCTCCTTCTATGAAGTCAACCATGGATCATAAAAACATCTGACGTAACAAAGTCATAGTTATGACGGTTTCTATCATGTTTGTTGTATCTGCATTGATCTGTTTATCCATCAAAAAAAAAGAAAAAAGAAAGAAGCGTGGTTCGAACTTCACGGAGGAGACCCGTATTGACAGAGGAAATGAAATACCGTGTTCTTTCTTTTCCATATTTCTCATCAATAGGTGGCAACAGATGATGCAAATTCCTTTTCAGTGCTTCGTATACCATAGCATTTTTAATAGTATATCGATAATGGAAAGGACATGATAGATATTAATCCTACTCGACCGTTTATAGGCATATTCAAGTGTCGGGATATATTCCCAACAGAATCTGCTCTTACGATTTACCTATTCAAAATGATCATGATCCACACAAACGTGTCAATGCTGTTTGAATATAAGCCTATCGAGCAATGCAGGCTTTCACGATGACACAGATTCCCTATTCTAAAAATTGAAAAGAACATTCAAGCCTACAGTAAACGATATCAATTCTTGCAGAACGATCTATTTGCTGAAGTGATATATAGTCAATTGTCCTTGTCGTTGAACAAAGAAGTCCACAACTTCCATACTGACAAGACAATCCAATAGATTTCACTTTTTTTAGGAACCCATGTAATCCAAAAATGGTTTACTGCAACAGCTTTAGAGATGTTTATTGTTGTCAAAATAATGCGCGATATAAGACTTGGCTAAAGGCATTCACAGTGAGGCTCACAAAGTCCGTTCTTTACAAACCAAGTAAAATACCCCTGGCTCACACTAAAAATGTTAACCCCCTTCCCCCCCCCCCCTCTCATTTTTTTTTTCTCTTTTTTTTTTTTTTTTTTTTTCTTTTCTTATCTCTGTATGACATGTCTTCCTTCTTCCGCCATTTTCGTCTAACGATCTGTAGGTCCCTATATTACATCGGCATCGGCACAATCGCGGTGACGATGTCAAATAGAACAGAGTACTGAGTAGATGACGCGTCATTAAAGGAAACAGAAAAGACACACATACAGAACCAAAATAATGATCACAAGTATACACATACTGTAGGACACGATGCCCAGAATAGTGCAGTATTGAACTGCGCATTAATATTATTCAACACACATACTTCCGCACAACATTCTCACACATAATACACTCACACAAACACACATAGTACACGCCTCTCTCGGGAAGAAACTGAAAAAAACCCCGTATTTCTGCGTCACTCGTCAATCTGGACGCAAAGGCGTGTCAATTAGTGCAGTTAGGTGTTTGTTTACTTTTATGACGTCATTCACGAAAATACTCAGCACTTTGATTTTACTTTATGGGTTGAAAATAATGATTTTCAGAATATCGCTCTGATGCGAATGCAGTCGACCTTTTTTATACGTTTTTCTCCGCCTTCGAACTTACTCAGTAGCTCTCGATTCGACATACCTGGTACAGGCCGGAGCTCTTCATACAGCTGTTGCATGCTTGCGCAGTGGGCTGTCTTTCATTTTGGCATTATTTTGCAGACTATCCACCCGGCTTGGACTTTCTACAGGAAGGTATATACTATGGATGCATATTCGCACAAATACATGTAAAGGGCATTGAAGGGCCATACATCACTAGTAGGGATACATAATAGTTCCATACATGTATATAAACCAGTTAGTCCCACATACAAACAAACATACAACATAGGACCTACATGTATACATAATTATACATATACATATACATTATTATATACATCATTCACATGCATCCATACATACACTAATACATATACGCATACATTGACATAGGTTTTCCCGGCCAATTTCACACTTCTGTCAGTCCAGTTCCTTATTGCTGCATTCAATTTAGCAAAATTTAGCCTATTTATATAGATGACATGTTCGGTATTTCAATTTTATGATCTCTTCATTCAAATTCATTTTGGAGCATTCGAATTATGTTTAACCTCATTCTAATCAACACTTTTTTTAAACTGATATTCGTAATACAAGCACCATTTTGCTATTCGTTCATTCAATAATTTAGAATAATATAGTCACGTGATCACGTATATGCTGTACTCGTTCATTCGAATTCATTTTGGGGCATACAATTTAACATGTTCTGCAGTCAATTTAGCAGACATGTTTGTGCTTTGGTTCTTTTGTTATTTTTTTTATCGTAACAGTTATTGTTTTGTAAGCATCATATCATTTCATATTTTCATATTTATCTTAGAGATTTTGGCGACAGCTTTTATTTTTTCAATGTGCAGTCTCCCAGTCCTAAGATAGTGCATGTGGCCACAATTTATCTGGCCGTTGAGCGCTTTATTCCTAGTATGTCGGCCAGTTGTGGGTAGTCAAGGTTATGATCGTCACATGTTTTTATACTTTCTCTGTCTTCTTGAGATACGTCTGTATCTAACTTGTGCTGTTATGACTGTAAGAAGATGAGTATAGCACTGGTACATGTATGCCTATGATGACATGTATGACAGAAATATGGCTTTACAGAACAACAAACTCGAGTTATAGGGTCAAAAATATAATACTTTTGCTTAACAGTCATGACAGTGTGTGGATGGAAAAAAAAGTAACATCGAAATACACACTTAACCTTTCTCAGCTTTTCAAAAACGAAATAACATGAAGTATATCTAACTCTAAAAAGAATGTTTGGAATTTGACTACCCATTCGCGAAATTAAATGACTCTAATGCCCTTTTCGACCAGTGATGGCGAATGTAAATGAACGTATAGAGTACCTGCCGATTTGAATACCCTTTTTACGAATTCGAAAGCCACATGTGCAAATTTCATTGATCGAAATGCTAAATGATTGAAAGCACAAGTTGCAAATTTGAAAGACAGACTGTGCGATAACGAGGGTTTGCTCTAAATTGAATGAACCTTCTATCAAATGGACTGACAAAAGTGCGAAATTGGCCGGGAAAACCTATACATATAAACACTTAGCCTTATAGAGGTCCATGAAAGAGAAAGCGAGAGAGAGAGAGGGAGATGGAAATGGGGGGGGGGGGGTGGAGTAGTAGAAGAGTGACTTGCATTTTCATATTGACTCTAGGTGCTCCTGGCGACAGTGTCAACATGTAGGTAGCATCAGGGAGGTGAGACTCACCTCCCTGGTAGCATAAAGAGCACTGAAAGGCGAATTCGATCCACACTATGGGGATGTAGCATTACTTGACAGGTGAACAAAACATAATAATGTGTGTGTATAATTATGTTTGTAAATGTGTGTGTATGACTGTGTGTGCATATGCGTTTACGTTTTGCTGGTTTTTTTTTTTTCATCAGTACAGTATTTACAGGGAAAATGTTTTTTTTTTTCACTAAACGTTAAGTGCATTTGTTGTTTTTCGTATAAACTTGATGAAAAAAAAATCTAAAAAAGAAGAAATTGTGACGGAGGCTGGCTTGTGGGTAGGTATGAGAGAGTGTATAATCTGAATGAACACATGTATACAGCAATGTACTACATACGTGTATCAGAAGATGTGGTCCTCCTTTCAGGCACTCTAACTTTAAGCATAATACCAACGCATAATTCATGCACCGTGGAACCCAAGTACTCATTCCTTGCATTCCTATGTAGAAACTTCAAGCCAGAAGTTTATGCCAAGGAATATATTGTGTTTTGTTGTTTCTTTGTTTAGGTTGCTATTTTTTGTTTCAGTTTCTCTTAGTTCGTGCCCTTCAACGCTAAATGTTGTGCAAGTTGTTTTTGTTGTTGTTGCCTGCTTCTTCCTGTTTGTAGGGGTTTCCCCTCAATACTAGTACATGCACTCGACAAGAAATATCACATTACGTTGCTTGAAGGAAAGTAGATAACACATTGCTCAGTTCTCATTGCTTTATAACGTCTTCATAAGCAATCATCCTCAATTATGGCACTTAGTTTTCTCTTGTTAAATGCGCGTTTGACTATTATTGTTACTCATGGCAAAACACTTATGAATGTGACTGTATTACATGGGTCCTCCCCAGTTAATGTGTATGACTCTTTTCATCATTCTACTCATTTCTTGCAATGCACGCTCTGTGTGCAATTTCTCCAACCACCGTTCATCACAGGGGCGGATCTCAACTTTTACTAGGGAGTTTTCGCAAGCACGAAATTTGCTTCTGTGCATGATCAAATTATCCGAGAAACGCCTAGATCCTGGGGAAAATGAGTACGGTACTCGGCCAAAAGAGTATTCGGTCCCGATGGTGGGCAGGAGTGAGCCAGCCAGCCAGCCAGCCAATCAGCGATCTTGTCCTCACGCCTCCGTCCTGTACAGGAAAGCGAAACTGCTTAGAGATGGGGACGGGAATCCGAGTACGGGGACTGTCACAGCTGATTGCTTCCGCGTATTCTCGGTCTTCCCGTCGTGTAGCGAAAACTCCCTAATAAGGGGCAGGGGGTGACCCAATGACGATGGGTCGAGACAAGCAAAAAACAAAACAAAACAAAACAAAAAAAAAAATCTTCACATTTTTTGCTGCCACTTCTCTCCTAAAATCGGCTGATAAAGCAAACATGCAACAAAACAAAACATAACAAAAATATACACCAGAGAGATGAAGTCCATGGATACATTACGCGTTCAAATATGTAGGTCATGTAGGTATACTAGTATTCTTGACACAAATACACACACACACGATTATAATTATCATATAACCATGGTAACAATGCTTTTCAATAAAGATAACTAATAGAATAAAAGTGAACAGTCTGATACTCCAAACTTCCTCCATAATTATGGCTGTATTTTTGCGGTTGCACTTTTAGTTTTCAGTTGCGCTTGGCACACACGTTCCCGCATGCCAACTTGACTGGAGACATCATACATTGTATACTCGCATATGCATGCATATGTGCAGAATTTTATTGGAGGTATACAATACATACACATTCATGTATACATCCAATAACATGCTTGCACACAACATACATACATACATAAGTACATACAGACACGTATGGCCACACATACATACATATCAGTGGCGGATCCAGGGAGGAGTGCACCGGGCGCACACCCCCCCCCCCCCCCTTCATTTTTTTTTTTTTTTGTTGAAACAAAAGAAAAAGGAAAAATGGGGGAAGGGTGCGTGCACCCCCCCCCCCCTTTAAAGGGAGTGTAAAGTTTTTGAACATTCCTAAGTGAGATAATGAGAAACCTCTTGTGAAATATGAAAGAGCATGTAATTTTAAGAAGAATTCAAAGTTTATTTGATGAAAATTGGTTTTCAAATGGCTGAGATATTCAAAAAAGTGAAAATAATAAAAGGCGACAGGCCACATCTTTTATTAGGATCTCTTTGTTTCTCCTTGTTTTTGGATATCTCAGCCATTTCAAAACCAATTTTCATCAAATAAACTTTTGATATCCCTTAGAATTGCATGTTCTTTGACATCTCAGAGAGTGGTTCCTGAATATCACGCAATACGTTAAAAAGCTAAATCCTCACCTCGACCGGAACTGCACACACCTTTAATTTTGTAAAGGCGCCCCCTCTTTACAGAATTCCTGGATCCCCCCCCCCCCCCCCCCCCCCCCCCCGTAAACGCGTCACCTACAATGTAAAGACTTAGAACATTGGTCCATGCAAACATTCTGCACGCAAAATGTTCACCAGTTCATGCAGTATACACAGTACAGAGCAATTTGCATTCACATAGCTAAACACACATACATCATGTAGATAGCACACACTGGTGAAATCATGAATGTTCTTTCAAAACTTTTATTTGAATTCAGCACTCTCTGTCGAACAAATATTTTCCCAAACAGACATGATCATATAAATACTGTGACTGTTTTAATACTCTCGATTTCAGATACTTGATTGAAATAACACCAATTGAAGTAGACACCACACTTGTATCTGGTAGGACTATCGAACACATTATCTCTGCAAAATACGCCTGAATAGGTTACACCATACACACCAACTGTCGCAGATATCATTATCATATATCATACATATATTGTATTCTAAGTGAATATGATGCATCCTACTTTATAATGTGCATCCTGTTTGCAGCTGCAGAAATTACCATAGAATCGAATAGTACGGCTTGTGACACAATCTCTGTCTTTCCCAGCGAGTTCTAATGCACTGTGACACTTGGGCTATGAAAATATGTAGGGCCAACTCGGGCAGTGGAACGCTTAAACCCTTACAAGGCTGGGGGGGGGGGGGAGGGGGGCCTCACACACTATTTTCAGGTCACGATAGATGGCGGCTCCACTAATACACTAATAACTGGGTGGTTCATTAAGACTGCGACACACAACAAATGAGGGGTGTTTGCAACATGGATTAAATCATGTGAAAGTGAAGGAAAGAAATGTAAGGTCATATAATACCACGCATGCACTTCTGTGGTTCAGAATTCATGATCCAGTTCATGGTCCATGAATGTACCAGGTATCATACATTTATGCTGTATGTTATTGTCACATTTCCTGCTGATTATAGAAACCTTTTGAAACCACAACATACAAAGGCCCAATATTGAAAGGGATTAAACGGCAACCATGGTTTGTTTGCTTTCTACTTGAATATCGGGGATGATTGTTTACTAAATGTAAGTCTGTAGTTTCAAAAAAACAACAAAAAAAAAACAAAACAAAACACCAATCCAGACTGTATACTATCTAAGAGTTTCCCCATTTTAGTGGAAACATGCCCGCCTAGGGATGAGAAGGGATTGCACAAAAAGTTTCCCATTAAAAAGGGAAAAGTCACTTAGACTTGTTTTCACACTCAACGAGGAAAATGAACTTCTGTTTTCGTAATAGCTGTACGATGACTCTCGTGGAAAAAAAAGTTGAAAAAGGCCAAACATCTTCTAACGAAGGACATTTCACAGTAATCTCGAGTAATTGTAAAATTTGCCATTGATGTTTATCAACAAAACAAGATAATTCAAAGCACTTCGTGATAGAGTCCATAACTCAATCCACAATATTGTCTCTCATCTCAATAAAATCGAACATCTACTAACGAAGTGGTCAGGGGTGTGATTCATGATTGCTTCATCCATTGAATCAGAGCTACTACAGCAACTTTACCTTACACAAATCATCTTTTTGCTAAAAATACATGGACAACCAAGCATTATAGTTATTACCAATAATACCATTTTCATTCTTGCCTCCCATGCAAATGAAGTTGCACTGTTCTAAGTGTATGGCGACATTCAGTTTTGCACATTGACTTGGGAAAAAGAAGGTCTGTATTCTGCAGACTAATTCAATTCCTTCCTTTTTTTCAATCTTCCGGGGGCACATCAGCAGTGAACAAACAGAACATTAATGTGATGCACGCCATTTCCGTGCATCGATCACAATCTCATTTCATTTAAACTTTAATGATGTGAATGTTTAGAGTCAGCAGCATTTTGAGTGACTTGTGAGCATAACGGTATTATTCATTGGCATCAAAATGAACTATCACTGTCATTTTGCCTGCTGACGGGGTAAAACTTTAAGTGGCAATTAATACCATACTGGTGCACCATATCATCAGATAATTCTCCAAACATTAGGGCAACACAGAAATTTCCAGTGGTCCTGACATAATGACGGGTCATTAGGTCTAACACTCTGTTGTGTAATTGCCTATGATCTCTAAACTACACTGTAAAAGCTTCATGAAGTTCAGTTTAATGACTTGAAAAAGACGTGACAAACATTCTCAAAAGAGAATAATAATGATAATCAGGAAATACACTATTACTATGTGACACACAAAATTTTAGAGACTTATTTTTATATTTCCTTGAGCAGTCATTTCTGGTATACATCATCACTGGGTTTATTGTTATAGTTTTTTGGGTTTTTTTTTTACATTTTTGTTCAAGAAATCAGTCTTCTTTTTCACATTTTCAATAAAATCTGTGATACATGTTATTATATATCAAATACAATTCTCATTTGGCAATTACTCACAGAGTGTGCTCAAACATACAAATCCACACAACACAGTGTGGTAGCTCTTTTTTGTTTGCTTCCAATATCTAATTTCACTTAATTAAACAGACTGAATTAGCTTCCATCCATCACCACTAGCTTCCTATTGACCACATGTCATGTCAAAAACTACCAGGGGGGTGAATCATGGCACAAGCATATCCATGATGATGATGCTGATGATTAAATAAGAGACATATGCTCTGAGTCTTAGGCCACACTTTCTCACCGACTATAGGAAAGAGCATGCCTCACAAAATTGTGAAGTGTGAACCCACAAAACCATGATCAGATGTTAAGATCTATAACACTGTGAAAAGACAAGAGAAACTCTATCATCGCAGCCACATGTAAAACTCAGCACCTGGGCCAATGTTGCTATACTCTTTTTCTTTTCTATGCTATTTTCTTTCTGTTTGGGGATGTGATAAATTCTTTTTGTTCCCCTGCAATATAAGAAAATAAGCCCTCTAGAAACCAGGATTCACTTACATACTTCTATTTCAATATCTTTCTTGTCAAAAATGTTAAAGCATCAAGAGCAACAAAATAATGAAAAGATCCATAGGTCCACAAATACAATCAATATGATGCACCCAAAATCTTGTGAACTTGCACAGGGAGGTACATAATGCTTTTAAATTGCCATGTGAATCTGATCAGGGCCCCATTACACAAAATATGTTAGGATAACAGGTGAACTCTTGCTGGAATGGGAACTTCCCATAGCAACAGCCAATCAGGAAGCTGGATATTTGATGTTACCCTGACAACTGTCAATCCAGCAAGAGCTGCTATCATATCAACTTGTCATGAAATGGGGCCCAGAAGACAACACTATCAGGTGATGTTTAATTGAAATCTACCTCTTGGTACTCAAACCCAATTCTATATGCTAGAAGGCGACAAATTTTCACTGCAGCTGACATGATGACTCCATATTACAACCTTTCATTTAGAGCTGCACAGTAAAACGTAATATGAAGACAGAGAGAGTTTCAACTCCAGGTACCTGGTAGAAGCCCCAAGCAGTTATTAAAAAAAAAAAAAAAGAAAAGAAAGACACTCAATGCACCATTTTGATGCCTATTATATTGCAGTACCATGGCAGGAACCAGCTTAAAACAAAATTTGACACACTAGATTTACTTAAGTGATGCTTGTAACTCATCCACAGTTTGACAGAGTAGACATAGATCTCTGAGAACTCTGGCTTTCATGTGACAGCTATAAACTTTACAGTAACTGGAAGACACCTTCAGCACTCAAAATTTAAGTCACTAGCAACTAGAAGCATTATCATGTAGCATCAGTGTCATGCATTTGCCAGAAACCACTTGGATAATATCTTAGACAACTTCCTGACAATTAAATGTTCATCACTGTTAATGCAGTTGTCCAATATCCATTGTGTCTTGACTGATTTATCACTTTTATTTCACCGCAACCCAGTTATTAGATTTTTCTTTGGGAATGAAAAAAATCTGGATGATGTCCCATATACTTGGCAGCACTAAAATGAGAAATCCCATCATTCAATCAAAATATAGCTTTGCAATTTCTCCTTAACAAACTACAAGTTAAAGGACATTTAATAATTTAGTTGTGCTACTTCGATAAATGACTCATATGTTAACGAATAATTGAAAGGGCTTGCATTAACCCGTTGAGGATGGACTGATTTTGCTACAACATGCATTTCCCATAGACATACGCCCGAGTATACTCGGGACTTGTCCTCAACGGGTTAAGCCGTTTACACCATAAAACTAAGAAGTTGGGAGGAAGTTTGAGATCGAACTTTTTCTTTATTTTACTTTGTGATTCAATTTCTCTACCTCTATTTAACTGTTCTACCAAGTAGAATCAACAGACTGCTTAAAGCTACACATCATAGTGTATATCTTCTGACAGCTCCACAGCACCAGCAAAAAGCTTTTCGAGTACAAACCGCAAAGCAACATTGTTGGACATGCCATACACTACACAACATATCAAGGCCACAGACAGAAATATGTCACACACCAATAAAATTCAAAAGAACAATTCTAAGAAGTTTCCACCGACTGTGTCCCTACATGTATATGACCACCTGTGATTTAATACCATCATGAAGGAAAAGTGGGAGGGGGGACTTATACATCATCAATATACATACATGTTTGGGGTTTTTTTGCTTGATCTAAATCTGCAGAGCAAAACGTTGAGCAAAGACCCAAGCCATCTTTGAGCCACACCTGCCTATACAACAGGTTGTAATACTCACAATATGCAACCATATGTTAGATGTCCAAGGAGTGTGGCGGTCGGGTGTATATCTTTGTACAGAGAAGCAGCATCGCCTATGGCAATCCAGTTGTGAAAGAAGCTCTGTTGAACATGAGCGAGTCATTGAATGCAATGCATCCACAATGCTACAGAAAGTGGATGGTCTCTGAGACAGAGATAGGTGTTTAAGTGAGCTCCTGGCATGCCTTCATGCTAGATTCATTGACTCCAGACTAACTTGGGAAAATGACTTTGTGTCAGCCTGCAGACCACATATCATATCTCCCAAGCACTGGTATACCAAATTAAAGTGAATTAACATATTTGTGTGATACATTTTTAATGAAGTACAGTCCAACCTCTCCTATCCGGACATGCCGGGACCAGCGCTCATCCTGATAAGGGATTTGGACGGATATGGGAGACTCAATGTTTAATACACACAGCTCCCTACCCAGTGGTAGCTACGCATGTACACCGTACATGTACATGTAACCTATTGCAGGTAGCATACACTGCGGTGATTTGGGGGTAGTGAATGTCTGAATGCACATTATCATCTACATGAAAAATTAACGTGAATGTATGTCAATTATCTAAGATATAATATGTCATTTATATGAGTTCGTGCAAGAGGTTTGTTTGAGTTTGAAATCCCCTCTTTTCCACGTAATTATTGGATTGGGGGAAAAAAAATCATGCTGAGATTGCATCGTGATTATAGTGAGATCCAGATAAAGGGAGGCCAGATAGGAGAGGTCGGACTGTAATTAAAAATAAAATCTGTGAGTGTCTCGCATATTTTACTCAAACTGAGCTAATTCTGAAAAAAAAAAAATCAATCAATCAATGAAAAAAGGGGTTAATGTGACAGAAAGAGCTGTTGCATTTCTTGATCTTGTCCACATTAATTTCCCTGAATCAATTCTGTAGAGCTACGTCATGAAGCTAAAAGTACCGCAGTAAACTTTCCCTGAAGCTAGCTACAAGGGTTCCCTTGGAAGAAGCATTTCCGTGGTCAGATCTATTCATCATGGAGCATGACGTTGACATCCTTGCAAAGCTGCCACGACACCTTGCACACATGACCACTGAAACCGTCTTGTCTATCACTGGTCAGCAGCACCACTGCCATCTGCTAGTCCACATACATTTTGTGTCGACACACAGGACATGTCCCGGACTGTTCGTGTGGAGAAAAAAAGAAAATGGTACACTGTTTTTACACTGTAAGAACATCATAAGACCATCAATCTGGTTTTTCCTTGTGCTACTCCCTTCCTGGGTTCCCACTTCTGTAATAATACAATTTGTAGTAGGTGTTCTATGACAGTCCACGCTCCTGGGGACAAACTACAATGTACCCATGCTGGAAGGTCAGTATTTTGAGTCACAGAAATTGCAAGGTGATTTCTCCTTCAATATAGATATGTACTATGTCATGGCTCGACACTAACTTTTTTTTTATGGTGGCCCGATGGGGCCACCAAAATCCTAAATTTCAAATTTTTGGTGGCCCGAGAGAAAAATTTGGTGTCCCGAAAAAAAAAAAACAATAAAAAACATTAAAAGTCCTTTTTTCTAATGAGTCAAATATTTAAGATTTATGATAGTATAAAGAATTAGAAGTTGGACATATCTACTCATAAATAAACTTCAACAAACTTGCAACACTCACTCTCAGGCATTCATTCAGTCCTTTTCATCCATCCTTTGAACAAATTTAACTGCTAATTTCCGGCCCAAAAAGTTACGAATTTATTGACATACTTTTCAAAAAATTTTGGTGGCCCAAGGCGGGCCACCAAATTTGCCCTTTTTTGAAATTTGGTGGCCCGACTTTCATTTTTGGTGGCCCCGGGCCACCAGGCCACCGTTAGTGTCGAGCCCTGACTATGTGATCAAATGACTTGTTACATTCTACGGCGGACATCATCAAAAGATGGAATGTACATAATTTGTTCTAAATATTTACTTCATAGTTTGTTTGTTTTTTTGTTTGTTTGTTTTTTACACAAACTCAGGCAGGTAATGCAGTGAGGGTAAAACCTGACTCGTAAATAAGCAAAATGTGATCTCAAAAAGTCAAGTACTCAAAATGAACTGAATTGTGAGCTGACATGGTACTAAGACATATTGTATGTTACACATTTTGTGAACTTTAGCATTTAAGACAATTTTGCGAACAAGCATCACATTGAGGGAATAAGGAAGAAGTGTTACCACATTCTACATGTAGGTAAACATTTTGTGATTTCCTGCCTTCAAGACAATTGTATTATGTATTTGGACCATGGCAACTCTCAAAATTCATAATAATAAGATAGCAACATATGGCCCATATGCAGTTGAGCCAATCACGGTTTAATGGCCAATTGATTGAAGGGCGCAAGCGTTTGGGCCTTTTGGGCCTTGCCCAAACACTTCCTGTATTCAGCGAAACTCTACAGGTGGTCAATGGGTGTGTAACCCCTCCTCCTACCCCTTCCCCAACTCCCTCTCTCTCCTTCCACCCCCCCCCTTCATTCAACTCTACTTTATATCATGCTCAGTTGTGCTAGATGTCAACCATAGAAGAAAGCTGAAGATATTGTGAAACACAATGGCAACAGAGGGATCTGGATTAGGCAGTAAGTACTGGAAATTTTCCTCAAAGTTTGGACTGCCAATCACTAAAGAATCCATGTCACAGTCAGTTAAACACCAGCAATACAGTCATTAAAGTGCAGGAGTTGTGGAGGGTCTGAAGCCTTGAGTTTGCAGAGGTATGGGTCTGAGTGACCCTGTCAGCAATGTCAGATAACAGGATTTTGGGGTGGCTAGGGTGTGTAAGTTTTCATTGAAGTGGGAAGGCTAGGATTCATGCTTACATACCCATTATTTTGCACCCACTCATGACCATAACATTCTATTTAACTGGCACAGAATATCTTTTTCATATGGGGGCTACAAAATACATGTACTATCAGCACTTGTTGATTACTTTTTAATAATCCGTTCCTCTCGCAATTCTCCAAGAGCCTCCAATGCCCCTAAACGAGATGCTTTATGTATTAAGTAGACAGAGAACTGACAGCTTTGTAATCCTCTGTGCAAAAGCGGTCAAGCGATGCATGTATTTCCTTTTCACCATCAACTGTATGTGCCATCAAACAATGCAAAATATCAATCAGGCGTGAAGTATGAAGAGAGCATGCACTGATGGGCACCTGAATGGGGTCAGCAAAAGTTTAACTCTAGTGAGCTAAGCCTTGATTGCTACATACTTCTTCATACAAGTTTTCAAGGAAAACAAGTGCACTAATATGCTGGAATAAGGTAAATTGGACATCACTATCAATTGCATGTTCAATCAAACAATGCAAATATCAATCAGGCATGAAGTATGAATACAGCATGTGCTGATGGGCACCTGAATGGGGTCAACGAAAGTCAAAATCTAGTGAGCTCAGCCTTGATAGCTAAATACTTCTTCATACAAGTTTTCAAGGAAAACAAGTGCACTAATATGCCGGAATAAGGTAAATTGGAAGAAAATATGCAGTTTTGAAACAGAAAGAAAACAGGTTTATTTGGATGAATGGCTATACTGTCTAATAACAGTGCAGGTATTTAGGGATTTGTACCCAACTTTTGACCCTTTTATAAGTTTAAAGAAGAAGTGAAATTTAGCACTTTTTCTTGACCTTTGACCTCTTGGCCTTTGACCTTTTGACAAGAAACTTCCAAGAGAATCTGTATTGGGTAATACATGCATACACTAAGTTTCAAGGAAAAATTCTACAGGCATTGCATAGATGAGAGGGAAATAATGACAATTTGATGAGTTGACCTCGACCTTTGACCCCCTGACCTTTGACCCATGACCTATAAATACCCTATTCAAATGATCACTGTCAGTCAGTACATGCATATATATTAAGTTCCATGAAGATATATCTTGAAATATTCGTGAGATATGGAGAAAAAAGTTAAATTTTAACATTTTCACTTGACCTTTGACCCTTGACCTTTGACCTCGAGGCCCTAAAATCCAAACAAAGTATTATCCCCCCAGGATATGCCCTCATACCAAGTTTGATGTAAAACCACCACATGGTTCGAGATATCAACAAAAACAAAATGGGACGGACGGACGGACGCCACTTCGTTGGCGGAGGCATAAAAAACAAAACAAATTACACTTACCTTTTTCAGCCAGATGGTAATGCACTGATTATGGAAAATATGCTTGCATGGCAGGCGGTCCAGGACCTCCTCAATCTCATAGTCACAATGGCAAATGGCACAGGATGCATCTTCCGCTGCTCAGGTGGGGAAGACAAATAAGGGAAAGAATTTTTGTCGCTATCGCTTTGAAATCTGGATTTTCATTCTTTCACTCATTTATCAAGGCCAGATTGCTTCCTTGCTGTGTAGCAACATGGTGATATTACAGTGTACATTTTCAAGACAGAGCACAAATCAAATACAGTGGACTCCTGTTATAACAAAGTCCTCTGGACCGGCAGTTTTCTTTTGTTATATTGAAATTTTGTAATAAATGAACAAATAAACAAGATTCAACAAACATACAATTGTAGAGCGGATAATGTTGCAGCCTGAAATTTTACTTCATTGTATACAAAATTTCGTTATAACCGTGTTCTTATAATGGGAGTGCACTGTAATCCCCACATTCTCCTGCAATGCATTTGAACAGGCAGGCTCTGATGATGACATTTTGATGTAAGAAGCATCTGAACAAACACAAAACATTTAATCATTCTTTCACTTTCTAGTACAGCATAATAATGCAGAGATCATACAACTACAGATAAAGTGATTGAATGTGAAAATGGAACCACACACTTCTCTCTTTCAACTGCAAATACATGTTTTGCAACTTAACCCAGTGAAGACGGGCTGATTTTGCTACAACACGCATTTTCCATAGACACTTGCTCAAATGTACTGGGAGCTCAGGACTCGTCTTCAATGGGTTAAAGATGATCTTGGTTCACTGATAATATGCAACATGTTATCACACAGCGGATCCTAAAACATTTACTGTACGTAGCAATTTCAAAATCTGCCCGGTGTTTGAGCAGTTTTGCTGATGTGAATGCCCAAACGATACTCAAAGTATTTTGTCATCATTGGCCATTTTCCACATGCTCAATAAGAGGCATTACAATAATTATTGCAGTAAAAGACATACTCTTGTGGATAATTAACTGCCCTTCTGGTCCAAAATTCATCCATAGATAATCAAATCTATAGATCTGTATATTTCTGGCGTCTCTGATAGTCTAATTTGTTCAATGACATCCTCCTCTTGAGTCTTGAAAAATCAATCTAGCACTTACCAACCATCTTCTCGGTAACTACAACCTTCTCCAGGGTGTCAATTGTCTCTTGCGAGGCAGGTGGGGGCGCTCCGCCATTATTCATGGTTTGAGCACCTGTCACGTCAAAAGTGTGCTGAGCCAACAGGCTGAGAACTACGTTCTGCACAGAATTCATGGAAAAGAAGGAAGGTGGGGGGGGGGGTAGGATAAGTTTATGTGATGCTTTGTCTGAAAGTGAAGGATGGCATCTGAAGCATAATAGTTGAGTTTTATTTGTAAGTATTGTCTATTCTTCAAACTATTTCACACACATGTATTCAATCAAAGGCTGTGAAATTTCGAAGTGCATGTATGAGAATAACCTACAGATGCACAAAAAAGTTGTGGCTTCAAAAGGATGGTATATATTGATGGAGATGAGGATTGGGCTTTTAACTTTTTGCGAGATACCAAAAAAATCACTTATAAAATAGTACAGGGCATGCCATTTTAAGAGGAATTCAACACCTCTTTGAAGAAAATATCCAAAAACAAAGTAAAACAAAGCAATAATAATAAAAGGTGGGTCCCACCTTATACTAGGATCGCTCAGTTTTGAGTGCCTCAGCCATTTCAAAAACCAATTTTTATCAAATAAACATTGAATTCCTCGTGGAATTATGCTCTTTCATATTTCACAAGAGGGTTCTTATTACCTCACCAAAAATGTTAGAAACCTGAAGCTAGGTTTCAACCAAAACTATACATTTCCTTTACTGTCAATTTCATTTAAGTTGCATGCATGACAGTGACAGTGACAGTGACATGACAGTTATCCATTAAAAAAACAAACAAACAAACACAATGACACATCTACGGTATATCCCTGACACTTCAACTTGCTGCACCAAGGTAAAATAAACTGACAGATTTCAACAGATCTACACATCCAAGACTCATTGAAAAGTGCTAGATAACCAAACTTATGTTGCAAAGCTCTAATTCTTAACTTTATGAGCCAATGACAAAAATGACAAATGACATTTTTCCTCTTTCTTCATTGAAACAAACGCTAGAACACAAGGGAAAATGGACAGATATCTAGCGTATCTAGTGTTTTCAAAATGTCATGGCAACCACATAATATTTACAATAAGTGACCCGCTACAACAAAAGGATCCTAAAGTCACTGACAGCTGAGCCGAGAAAATCAAGTTTGAAGTCACATCATCAAAACTGGTCAAAACAATCAGATTTCTGTTTTTGGCATAATTTCGTAGTCTAATGTTTTGTCCATCATCTGCTGAAATTTCGAAGCTAAATGATTAAAGGAAAGGCAAGAAATTAGTGTTTTTCTGGGCCATGATTTTCCGACTTTCAACATAACAAACACGTGTCCGAAGATTTGGATTTAGCGCCACAGCTAGACTCCACCCCTAGCAACGAGGGGGTGATCTTATTGGTCAGTGCATGGCGTCCTGATTACTGATTGGTCGTGCAAGGACCGCTGGCGCTAAGCTTGAATGAACATCGCGGAGGTTGCTAGGAGCATACCTTCTATTGTCAAGCTGTGAAAACTGTCTTGCCTCCCCTTGATCATGATAGCGTCGGAAGGAAAACTTTGAAGGCGTTTTTCTTGAAACTCTGATTTCCAAAACAACTTGACATGCGCTAGTAAAATCATCAATATCTCGGCAACCGATTACTTTTATGAGTTGTGCTATATCATAATATATGAAATTAAAACGGAAGAGTAAGGTGATAATGTCGTGCCCTTTTCAGAAAATTGTCCTCCCCCGACTTTCGGATCCTTTTGTTGTAGCGGGTCACATATTATGGTGTAC
Source organism: Diadema setosum (assembly GCA_033980235.1). NCBI lineage: Eukaryota > Metazoa > Echinodermata > Echinoidea > Diadematoida > Diadematidae > Diadema > Diadema setosum. The sequence goes on from CM067067.1 coordinate 21,239,740, forward strand.
CACAACACACATAAAAGAGTCCATGAATTTGGTATTGTCTTCAAATTTGAATCACATCAAGAGTAAAGGAGTAAGATGTCGATGTGCTGAAAAATGCAGGACATTTATCTACATATTTCTTCATTGTTGTGCATACCTCGATCAAGAGTTCAACGAACTCTCCTCCAAAGTCCCTCCTAGCTCGGGACAGCATATTGAAGAGGACAGCTGGAGATGCCTGCAGCATCAGGGGCCCAAAAATTGGTGAGGCCAGAAGGACAAGATGCTCCATCATATTGTCTGAAGTCTCTGACAGACTGTGGGATAAAGAGATGTTCGAAGTCAAATGGCAAGTCTACAAAACCATACTGTCTTGTTTCAAAAACCTGGTCCATGGTTTACAAGCTCTTCCTTTAGATCCCTATCGAACACAGAGATAACTCAATTTAATTCTGCTCATTGTGGCTGTTTGAGTTCATGTAATGACATAGAGATTTCAAAAGATGTGAGTAACCACTTGTTTTAAAAACAAACACTCTAAATGTTAAGAACACATACTCTATAAAGTGAAAGCCACACTAACATTCATTGTGTGATTAAATCTGCATTTATGGCAAATGACTTATACATCTTTACAATTTACTACGGATATTAACGAGGGAAAAACATGGACATACCCTTCTTCTCTTGTGCGTCTGCCTGGAGTCGGGGTAGGGGGTGGGGTTTCACTTTGTCTGTTTCTCTGTGTCATCTCATAGTCTTGCCCTGTGTCTGAAGCACTGGATTCCTGCTCGCTGGAATCCCTTCGAACACCAGTAGATCTGTTCCGGAAGGCGATGTGTTGCGAACTTTCAAGAGATGGGAACTCAGTAGGGTCGTGTATGTCTGGTACTGAGTCTGCACTGGATGGGGTGATTCTCTGAGCAGAAGAACCACGATTCAGGATTGACGTTCTCCCTCTTGCTCTGTCTTGGTAGATCAGCCTTTGCCTCGGCTCCATGGGAAGGTTTGAGTGCTCACTTTCGATGTGCCGCCACCTGTCCATATCTTCACTGTCCATACTGTCATATCGACTGGTAAGTCTTTCTCTTGGACTATTTGGGGTTGTTGCAGTCCTTGCTGTGCTGGTACCATTAAGTCTTTCTCTTGGACTATTTGTAGTTGTTACAGTCCTTGCTGTGCTGGTAAGAGAACTACTAGGGTCAGCATCCTCCAAAACGGACAGCGCTCTGTAGAGGCCCCGTCTGCTGGGAATTGCGGCAGTGGGTCTGGCGGCGCTTGGTGCGGAGGGCAAGTTGTCGCCATCTGAAGAGGATAATCTTGACCTTCTCCTGAGCTGCAGATCGGTCACAGGACTATCTCTGAATGTAACATCACGGGTTGAAGGAGTTGCAGGGGAGGCTGTAGTTCCTGGCAAGGATGTATTCAGGGGTAGGTTCTCTCTAGGTTCCCCTACATTAGATGCTTCCCTGTTCCTTCTCTGAGGTCTACTCTGAGGAAGCCAGACATCTTCTTCGCCTCGAACAGTGCTACTTTCTGGTCTAGACACAGAGTTGCCATGTGCCAATTCATTTCCAGCAGCTGCAGCAGGTGGGACTCTACGACTCAGGACAGAGGCAGCTGTATTCACATCAATCAGCTCTCTTTGCCGGGCTTGAGGAATTGTACTGATGCTGCTCTGTCTGCCCAGTCTTGGCCTGTCCACCATGCTGCTACTGGCACTATCATGTTGTGAACGACCGAAACTCCTCCTGACACTGTTAGGGTAGGTTTCCGGCACTTCGTCCGGAGAGGCACTGCTTGTTCCACCCAGTTCGGCAGCTGTGGCAATGGCTGGCCGAAAACTTGGGCGACCGCTGCTGAGCCCACTGCGTATGTTTTCGTTCCTTGACAAACTTCTCACAGCTGGAACCCTGGCAGAAGACAGTCGACGTGGCAGGAGTTCTGTGGGAAGCTCGCTACCATTTGCTGGTAAAGATTGGGCAACTTGTTCTATGTCACTGTGTCTGCTAGAATTTACTAGCTCAGTTACACTCTCACTTTCTGGCATGCTCCTATGCACAGTCTGTAGTGTGGATCTTGAAAGTGGTCTAACAGTTTCAACAGAGTTTCTTTGAGGATGGGAAGATATAGACAATGATTCATCTCTAAGTGTCTCTGTAACATCTCCATGTACTAAAGTCGCATTAACTTCTTGTTGAACTGATGTCTCATTATCTAATTGGAGGGATGTCGCTGGGTCATCCACTGCTGTTCTCGTCTGCTGAGTGCCTCTACTGCTTGGTGCAATTTCATTTCTCTGTCTGTTATTCTCTCCTGTTGCAGCTTGGGATTTCCTCTTGACTATTCTTCTACGTGGATTTGTGTTGGAAACCCTGACAACTTCCACCTCACCTGGCTTGGGGCGACTGACACTGGTTGAGGCTCCATTTGCGTTTCTGGGCTCAAAACCTTGGGGGGAAGGCTGTGGCAACATTTTTTTCTGCTTTGGTCTTACGCTTCTCGATACAGATGGCCTTCCATCTGACAAGGCAAGCTTTGGCGGAGGACTAGTATTAGGTTGCAAGCCATCTGGATTTGATGTTGATGATGTCTCATGTGGTTCACCCTTAACATTTCTACTGCTTGAAGGCAAGCTGGAACTGTTTTCGTCACCAGTGTTCACTGACTGAACTGTCCTCTTGTTTGGCACATTCTTGTCTCTGTCTGGATTCACTGCTTGCACATGAGGCTCTCTCCTGGACCCTCTCTGAAATGGAATCATCTCTCCTACTGTCGATGTGGATCCTGATGAAGCCTTCCTCTGGAAGTTCTTATCACCGGTTTGTTTACTTGAGCTCAAGCTCCTCTTCATTAACTTGCCAGATGGAGTCTGCTTGCTCCCTAGTGCAGGTGCTTTTGAGGCCAACTGCCTGTTACCCATTTGCGATGATCTCACTGGACTGTGCGACACTCCTTGCGAAGATCCCTCTGCGAAACTCTGCAACCCCGATACTCTTCTCATAGGCATCTTGCACTCACTGTGTTACCAAGCTCATTGCCCTGCACTGGAGATGACCCTTGGGCCGTCTGGTTTGCAAAGTGGAAGCCATTGTTCACCAGTAACGGAGGGATCTTGGTGTGATTAAAACTGTGCAGCGGTTATCTTGAAGAGGAAAGGTTGAAGACTGCCAGGTGCTGCAGACAAAGACAAAAAGGCAATGAATCAAAGTACCAGCAATGTCATATCAATTTCACCAACATACAGGGTGTCCCAGTATACATTCTAGATAAAAGTGTATTACATGAAAGCTATCAAGAAGTATATTCTTTACAATTATTCATTTACTATAAAACATCACTACGGCCATATTATCAATATTGAAGTCACAGGCTTACATCTAATATGTATGAATCCTGATCTATACATTTTTTATAGATTCTTTGTACAAATTACTGATCTTATGGTGTGATTAGAAAATAGAAGCAAATTATGTAAAATACAATGTAGATACAGTTGTAGGTTCAATCATGGTGTAAACTTAAAATATATATCAACAAGATTAAAACCACCATCATTTTGGTAACAATATCAGAAATCAGACACTGCTTTAGAAACATAAGTTGCATGTGAGAATTACATTGTTAGTCAAAGTCCCCTCAATGTCTGAACGAGCAGTCTGCTTATAAAACTAAAAACATAGTTTTTCAGAAGGGCTCAAAATTCATCTTCCCTCATTTGGAATTTACTTGCAATATATCAAAAGGCTTTTCCAAGGAACTTGTCTGGCTGACGTGTTTTGCCAGAATGAAAATCTATTTTGGAGTATTTTGATATCAAAAGTGTGAAATAATTTTGAGCGTAGTGCACAACTTTTTTTTTTCTTCCTGAAGCGCCCTCCCCATTCAGTAGTGTAGAGGTGGAACATTACTAGTACATGTCTACGTGATGATTGAGTTTTGCCCTTGCCGGAGTATTGCATCACATGCATTTACATGCAACAAGCTGCATTTAATGTGATCCACCTTTGGGTGATATTGCTACTGCCCAATAACTGTAATCGATAATAAGCCATGACATGGCAACCACAATCTGGTATGCTCTCAAACTGCAAATACTTCCAGCGTATCCAGGCATTATGAATTGCATTTTTTTATCCTTACCCTGCACTGAAATTGTGTCATCACATATAATGTAATAACAGTACAGTCATTTCACAATTTTTTTTTCTTTTTTGATAAATGCATCCAGGTCTTCATTTTAGAGAAAAAAAAAACAATCAACAGTTTCTGCAGTTAAATGGAAACCATGTTTTACCTTTAATAAAGTAAAATCCAATAAACAAAACTATCATAAAAATTTCATCAAATTAGACAAAAACAAGCATGTCATAATGTACTTTATAAAAATGTTATCATGTATTGTTAGTAAATCAGATGAGGTAATGATCCATACAGACAATTCAGCAGTTATTCAGCAAAACTTCTCACAATTTGACCAGAGCACATCAGCCACATTTCAGAAGTAGAAAAAGATTAGAAAACAAAACAAAATCTAATTTTGACTAAATTACTGTCAAACAAAATTAGATTCAGTAAAAATAGAGTGTCTGTTGAATATTATAAATTGACAAAGCTACATTTGTATGGCCATTAAAGGGGCATTCCAGACGATTTTCATAATTTCACATCATGGGATGCAAATCAACAGCTCCATGTATAGATTTGTGGAATTGATTGTGGTCCTTGAGCAGAGAAATCAATACTCTGAAAAAACAAAAACAAATTACACTGAACAGTGATGATGACATAGAAGCCTCACGTTTTAGAAATGTAGCAATGCTATACCACTACATGCCACTTGCTTAAAAAGTTCACCTGTGTAGAATTTATGCATGCTTTTTTGTTCTGCTTCCTTGAGCCCCAACTTATACATTCTTACAGTGAGGCTGCCATGTCATCATCCTTGTTCATTGTGATTTGTTATAAATTTTGAAAATATTCTTATTCCTCATCCCAGTCCCTATATATTCTGAAACTCTGTACCCAGTATAACCAATTTATAGTTGTTCATTAAAGTAAAAGTCTGAAAATCATCCAGAGATCTCCTTTAAATTTTCATGGATTCAATTGTTTATATGAAATGGGGATACATTCAAATGACTGGCTGAGAGCAATCATGTGACCAGTCTTTTAAAATTTTGCCGATCATTTTTTCTCGTGAGCTGTAACAAGCCTCAAGCATGTCCTTATCAAAAGATAGAATTCAGGGAAAGACTTATTCCCCCCCCCCCTTTATCTTGCCATACCACTCTACACTACCCTATCGTTATTATTATTAGCTTTAAAATGCAAGGATGTACATGTTGTATGTTGTCCTAATCATTTGCCAAATTACTGTTTGTGTGTGTGCATGTATCCGTGCGTAAGCTAACAAGGGTAGTGTAGAGGATTGTGGCAAAATTAGTGCAAAGAAGACAAAAAAAGGAAGATGGCGCTATGTACTTTCTTATCCATGTATCTCAAATTCAACTAGACCAAATTGCACCCAACATCGATTTGGTTCAAATCAAGTATACACAGCCTTGATGCTGTACAGAAGTCACGACAGACCGTGCTTCACATGGGGTCAGGTCGGGCTACATGTAGGTTCAAATGTAAATGAGTAATTGGAAAATTGTTTTACTAAGCTATTGAGATTTTGGTGCAATTTGGTTCAGTAGAATTTGAGATATCCACATGGTCACACAGATGACCAGTTTGTGAAGTGGCTGGGAGTGAGACCCTGTGAGAGAGCGAAGCGACTGAGCAGGGGAGGGTGTGGGAGGGGGGCGCCTCCCACCTTAGGGAGATTTTTTTTTTTTTTTGATTTGGGATGATTTAGTGCATACCAGGGAGGCAATTTTTTGTTAATGAAATTGTATTACAGGTATGCACCAAATCTCATGATTTCATTAATAAACTGGTTGGCTGAGAATAAAATGGAAACAGGATGTTTTAAAATTTCTGGATTGAAAATTACTTTTTGTTTTCTTGCTGCGCCCGGAGGCATTAGAAAACGGATGCTGGGTGTGTGAGCATGAGATGAGTAGCCGAGCTGCGATTGTAATTCACACGCTGGAGGTATAAGACTTGGTACATGCAGGTTTGTGGTCAAAAGTATTAGGTATGGTACATTATTACATTTGCTCCAACAAGTCTGTATCCAAATTACTTTACAGACTATGAAGAGTCAAGATCAAGATTTATAGGTCCCACATAATATTCAATACTTTAAATCGTTACACAGCCTACATTCATCAATGATGAGACAAACTACCAGGTACTTATGAGCAAGATTATAATGACCTGTAATCATTTTATATCTTGGCACTAGTGTACTTTCACGCCCGTTTGTCATATGATCTCCAAACATGCACAAACTCTACGCGTGTTCTCGTGACCGCGCACCTCACTGCACTCAGTACGACTATACTCTACTATAAAGAGGGATGTACTTTAATGGAAGAAGAAGAACTCACACTTAATAAAAAATTCAGTACCAGTAACCTAAAATACTTGCATCCGAGTCTCCAAAGTTGAATAGATGTTAAGTTTTTAACACTTCAATTAGTATTTACAAGCGTCTGAAAATCATTGGAGAATCTGACTTGACTGCTCGAAATGCTGCTCTGTACATAAGCACATTACGACATGTTGTATGTTCAGCATATTATGCTAAGGGTTGATCATTTGGTCTGAATGTAACTGCGACCAGCCTGAACGCAAAGTGTTTCTCCCACAGTATAATTGTGTGAAGGAGCGCCCCAGGGTTGGTCTGAATGTAGCAACCTTGAACCTTGAAGGAGTAATCCCTGTTGCAGCTTTTCGTGGGAAGCTATACTGGGATGGTGCAAGGTGACATCAACGGCCGACGGACAGAGTGTATTTACAGCAACAAAGCAGCTTTTTCTATGGTGTCGTTGAAAAACTATTTTTTTTTCTCTTTTCCTCGGCTATAGTCTTGCATATAAAGTGGTTGTAGCTTCAACTCAGTTGAGCATGTGCACGAGTGTGTGCTGCCACTAACATCTTTCTCTTTCTTTTCTCCTTTCATTTTCAGGTAGAATCTACTGTAACTAAATTTCCCTTTTATAGTAAATTTACCAATCATTTCTTTGTGGTTTTCCTTTTTAAATAACTCTCTTGATTTCCTATAATTTATTAAACTTTAAAGATAATAAAAAGTTTTAGTACCTCAAAAGCTTCCCTGAATTTCCTTGTCTTGGTTTGTGTTTCAGGTTAAAGTACGTTGTCTGTGAGAATTACTCGCCCCAAAGTGCTCTCATGTCTTAGTAATCATGCAATAATGGTTTCGTACCAGAGCCGACGCTGTCCAGCGTCGATAAATATTGTACGAAACCACTGACTGCGACCAGCAGCGTGCAGCCCATTGTACGCATAGCTAACTGCGACCAGCAGCCCCATACGCATAGCGTAATGGGGCTTCGCATTGTAGCATTCAGGAGCATGACAGAATTAGTATCGCGGGTAAATGTCAACTTAAAATCCAAAAATTTCTTCGATTTGAAGACTTACCAATTAAGTTGAAGTTATGAAAACAGGCTTCGAACAACGTTTGGTTCTGCCAATAGTCCCTTTCTGTTCGAATTGATGACTGAATGTGACTCGGTCAAGAGGGCCTTGGGAGAGCTACATACACTGGATACCATGGCCAGCGCATGCGCACACAAACATCTTATCCGTTCATGGATTTGAAATTTGTGTGCATGTGATGTATTCGCATGCACTGGCTGTAGTATTCAGTGTACTGTATGTAGCTCTCCTAAGGTCCTGTCGACCGAGTCACATTCAGTCATCAATTCGAACAGAAAGGGACTATAGGCAGAACCAAATGTTGCCCGAAGCCTGTTTTCAATACTTCAAGTTAATTGGTAAGTCTTCAAATTGAAGAATTTATGGGATTTTAAGTTGACATTTACCTTGCGATACTAAATCTGTCATGATCCTGAATGCTACAATCCGAAGCCCGATTACGCTATGCGTATGAGACTGCTGGTCGCTATGCGTATGGGGCTGCTGATCGCAGTTAATTGCATGATTACTAAGACATGAGAGCACTTTGGGGCGAGTAAGTCTCACAGTGTTAGTTATATGAAAGGTACTTTAACCTGAAACACAAACTAAGACAAGGAAATTCAAGGACACTTTTGAGGTACCAAAACTTTTTATTATCTTTAAGACTGCCTATCTGCCTTAGATGGTAAATTGTTCTCAAGTTTACTTCATTGGTTGTTTTCCCTTGAGACTCTACATTACATATGAAAAGGGTCTTTCCTTTCTCTATCCTCTCCAATTTCTTTTTCTTAATACATGTATGTACTGGTACTGTAATCGTTTTAATTATTAAATCTTTTTCTTTAAATTCATTTTCCTTTTCAGCCTATTATAAACTACACGTACACCATAATTCTTTCTTTCCTTCCAAATCGTCTTTGCTTTCTTGCAGTTTTGATTCATCTCTCATTCTATCATTCACAGTATCAATTATTCTAACAGTTACCTTGTGTGTTTTTCCTGCTTTCAATCTGTATTTTCCTCTTTGCTTTCCCCTTATTTACTAGTCTTGACTGTTAGTGTTATTTAGGCCTAGATGCAGTGTGTGAGCCTGTGTCAGGCTGTGACTAACTGTGTACATTAGGGTCTGTGTACATTAGCTACAGTTGTATGTTATGCCTATGACCAATTATGTACCCAACACTATACACTATTATGCAGTGATATTATGATGGTTAGATTCTATGCCTTATGTAATGATATACAGTAGCTAACGTTAGAGAGTGCAGTGTAGACATCTAGCATGTATAGAACTAGTGGATGCAGATTGCACTACACTACAGCTATACTTACCAACCAGTCAACAGACACCATGGGCATAACATATACAGTGAAGCTTGCGCTTGAAATCATCTGTCCATGAAATGAGGGGGTTGGTCGTAGTTTACACCGTAAGTAATATGTGTAAGGTCATTTTGACCCAGTCTTCAAATGGAGATCTAAACGCGCATCACTCTCCCCGTTCCTATTGCCCACTCGTACTCGTATATGTGTACCCATACCAAACATCCTTCATTATGCACTCAACATGCATCGAGTGTACTGTAGATCGGTGATCTTTACCCATACTCCCCATCAAACATAAAGACGGGTCGGGTCGGTCGGAAGGGGACGAGCGTTGCGAGCGCACGTAATGTTTACACCAAATGTGAATGGTCGTGCGGTATCTCTGGTACGAGCGAGTCCGAGGGACGACAGTGATCTAATTTACATGCACCTGTCCATATTGGAAGAGGCGAGAGACGCAGGGCGTCGGAGTCGGTAACGCAGACTCGGTACCGGTAAGGTATTGTACCGAAGCGTCGCTGGTTACCAAAGAGAGAAAGCAAGTGCGCGCTGATGACACAATGGATTGAAGATAAGGATCTTGGTAGGAATGCCGATGACAACAAATAATCCATATCGATTCGGAACCAGCGAACTTTTTGTCGATGGAACCCCCCTCCCCACCAGCATGTAGGCCTACTACTACTCGAAATTTAGCGAGACTCTTTGACGGTGCATAAAAATTTCATATCGCATGAGATGACGTATTTTTCCCTCCTCCCCCAGCCTCTTCCTCCTTCTCCTTGATCGTCATAATCACAATCAAACCACCGTCAGTGCAGCAAAAGTCTATAGGCTCGCGCTCTTGTAATGTCGCTCTTGAAAATGTCGTTCATCTTCTTTTCTTGATTGTTCCTCCTCCTCCTCCTCCTCCTCCTCCTCCTCCTCCTCCCCCTCCTCTAGGCCTTTTTCTTCTTCTACTGGCTACTGCTACTTATATACAACCTACTATCATCACGTATTTTGGGTCAAAAATTGATTCTCTTATGATTGGTTGAGAGAACTTTACGTGATTATGTTTCTTACGTATTTCAGCTATTTCAGGTAGCCCCCCCCCCCCCCCCCCCACTCCTTTGGCAGGCCTACACTATTCGGAAAATGGCGTCCGGCTAGTTTATATGCCATTTCCCAATATACTAGTAGTGCACTGTGTGGCAATTATGGTAGTCACAGAGTAATTCTAGGAGACGACGTGCTCCTTCGTACGGTAATAGAAATATGACAACGACAATCGGACAATAACAGCAATTTTAACATGATGACAATGACAATTGTTTTATTTTCCCCGGTGTCGGCCCTATGCCAGCGTATAACTATTGGGAAAGTGCGCATTAGAAACTAGGTCCCTCGACATCAAGCATAGAATTCGTACTATCAGGTTATTTACAAAACATAAATGAACAGGCCTATTATAGCACTGAAATATTAGGGCCCATACTCACCACTAATCAACATTTGGGCACATTGCATTTCAAAAACGGAAAGAAATATTTTATGTCGAAATTAGTATGCCTTGCAAATACTGAGAGAGTAATTGTTCCTGGTATTGCTCCTGGTAAGTCACTTTGATGCATAATCCTCTTTTGCACTATCATCCTTTTTTTTTTTAATTGATCTAAAAAAGAAAGGGGATTTAATACACCTTCATATCATATAATTCAGGAATTACGCGGGAATAACAAAATTTAATAACTTCAATTCCTTGTGATCTGATATCCATGGCATTTGTGAGAGGAACGTAGGCCTACTTATGTAGGCCCTATACCAAATGAGAAAAAATTAAACGAGAAATAAGCCAAGTAGAGTTTTGAATGCCCGCATGCGGCTAAACCGTATAGTGACAACTGAGGATCGATTGAAGCTCAAGAGATGGATTCACAATACTCTAGTAGTTTTATTCCCTTTGACTGGCTATATGCGATGCCACCACTCAGTTGAATTATAATGTGCCAAATTGGATCTCCGTCATAGACAGGCATGATTCATGTCTTCTAGTTGCACAATAACAGCCACTCTGGCAAGTGTCTGAGGAAGAAGCATCGTTATGACACTAATTACTTTTCGCCATCCCCGCGATCATAGGAGACAAAAGATGAGAGCTGTATAATTGGCCCCTACGTCATCTGGTCATGATAAAGACACAGTCAGGTGAATAGTCACCCTAATGTTGTGTTATGGGGTAGGACTTTGTGGCAGTTTCATAACACAAAAGTAAATTAAGAGAGACGCGGAAATAAGGTTTGATTCGGAGACGGTACTAGAGGTACATCTTGCTGGCTTGAGGCTTTTATTAGCACGAATAGAAATTGCACAGATTGATGAAATAGAAATCAAAATTAAAAACTATTCGACAAGAAATCAAACTCTTACTAGATCAGATACCCTTTATCATGCAGTGGAATAAGAAATGGAGGGTATAGAGCCTACAGTTACAAGCACACAAATCACAACACTGGGTTGACTTTATTGTTTTAAATTGTTTCAGGCCCCTATTTATATATGTGTTTATCATTAGATGTAATTTCATTTTCATTTAGAATGCTGAATAATCATATGCAGAATATACCCACCACTTTCGAGGTTCTCTGATAACATCAGATAACATCACAAATGCATGTTGATTTGTGTTGATGATATCCTCGTGATCACTTTGCGGTGAAACGATATCTAGAAACATTCTTCTCAACAAAAAAAAAAAAAAAAAAAAAAAAAATCTTCTATTTTTCTTCAGATTACTTGGATACGCCCCCCCCCCCAAAAAAAAAAACACCTTCCAAATCAACCACTCCTGTTGTGACCTCACCTGTCAATCTTTGCTAAAAAGACATTGGAATGCACCCTCCCCGAGAGTGGTAAGCACATAGAGCTGTATTAAACTCTATGTATAAGCATAACTGTTCCCTCGCCATGTCGAGGGGAAGGGTCATTTCAATGTCTTATTAGTACTTTAGCAATGATTGACAGATGAGGTCACAATTAAACAGGAATATTGATTTGGAAGGTTTCAGTTGGGGCGTATCAATCCGAAGAAAAATAGAAGAAAATATATTTACTAACTATGGAATGTTTCTAGATATTCGTTTCATCGCAAAAGTAATGTTGAGGGTATCATGAATCAATACAAATCAACATGCATTTGTATAATGTCACAGAATCTTTCATCCCCAGAAAATTGACAGCGAGCTGTTTGTATACAAATGATGCACAGGATAGAGTGCATTAGTGTAGGCGTAGTGCACTTGAGGGTATTTACAATTGTGAAACATGCACGAGGCGAAGCCGAGTGCATGTTGCACTACATTGTAAATACCCGAGAGTGAGCTACGCCTACACTAACGCCACGAAATAATCCTGTGCATCATTTGTTTTATAAAATGGGTCGAAAATTCGAAAACTAACATCATTTTTCAGCGTTTTTCACGTACCTTTGTGGGTCAAGACGTCCGAAGATGTTCGTCCCAAACTTTAACGCACGTCGCACTCGCGGAAGTCCCGCACAAACAGTATAAGTATAATGGGGGTTGGGTTTCCGGACACCCGCATGAAAACTTACCTATTTTACATAGAATATGCACCCTTTACCTTAAAGACTTGATATAGACTCCTCATATAGGCCTACTAGACAACATACTCTGAAAACGGCGTGAGAATTAACCTGATAAATCGTTGGATTTGCTCTTCAAAGTGACTCCATGTACGCGTCCGGTCCCATAACGCTTGGTCTACTGTACTGTACAAAGTGTACGTATAAACAGTATACGTACGTACGCCACATATGTTATGCACAAGGGAAGACAGGCGCAGGCCGGCCGTGCCGGCCGGCAGCCCGAACTAGAAGTTGTTTACAGGATTGACAGCGCGTACGCGTATGCATGCAATTCATCAAAGGAGCCGCCGCGCGCACAGACGATCGGCAATCTACCATAGGATTACAGGCAGTGCAATAGTACTGAAGTAAAGGAAGGAGGTGTGTCTCATTTCAGCGCTTCCTATTGGCTACATTCTTGAACCCATTTTATAAAATAGGATCAAAGATCCTCCTATACTGATCACGCACGTCATGGGTAGTATCACCGACTGGCACAGAGTTAGGTCTGCTGTAGATGATGTGTAGAGTACGGGGCCGGGGTACGTACGTACCCGGGTACCCGCGCATTGATTACTACTCATTAGGCTCTATACCTCAGACAGGTCTCGGAGGGAGGATCGTGCTCGTGAATGATTCTTCGATTTATTGTTCCGTAAGTACAAAAACACATGGCCGCCAAACGCATGATAATCTTTTTTTTTCCAAATGTTGTAGGTCTAGCTAGGTTATGATGCTGTAGACTGTAGCAAACTTATCATCAGCTCTCGCCCTTTTCTTTCCAAACCTTAGCGAGAACTGGGACTGTACTGTGGCTAGTGCTGATGTACAGCTGCACTGCCACTGGATGCTAGGAGTAGGACCCTCTGTATAGCTAAGTGGCGCATTCTTTACCAACATGGCATTGAGTACGTGGGACCGTGGAACGATCAGTTGATCACATGACGTTTGTTGAGTGTTGGACGTGACTGTGATGTGCATTTGTATTGGTGCAAACTAGACGCGATGTTAAAATTTTGAGTGTTTATTGAAATTACTGCCCAGAGTACCTCTTCCTCTTTCTTTCTCAATGAATTTCTTCCCAGTAAGTGACACTGTCAGTGACAACAACACGTTATTACTAACAAGTTAGGCCTAACAGTGTCTAACCAAAAAAAAAGTTAGATTAAAAAGAAAAATGAGTTTAATACCCCCTTAATGCCCTTCCAGTATTTTTTTTTATTTATTAATTAATTTATTCATTCTCCACTCATAAGTCATGGAAAGGATTGATCTATCACTCAGCCATAGTAAGGGCAAATTTTCATCTCAAAGGGGTCTTTCCTCTTCGGCCATGCTGTACAAAAACAAACAAACAAACAAAAAACAAACAAATTATAATACGTTAATTCAGCATTGTTTCACTGAAAACAAGAACTTAACCCATTGAGGACGAGTCCCGAGCTCTGAGTATACTATAGTCAGGCCAGGCAGGTGTCTGTAGAAAATGTATGTTGTTTTGTAGCAAAATCAAACCGTGTTCAACGGGTTAAATACACACACACACACACACACACACACACACACACACACACACACAGAAGAAATAAATACAATATACATTAATTTTGAATACTAAAATCAAAATATAACCTGTATCATGATGCGAGTAGGGGGCTTAGTACTAGAAACTATGCGGGGAAAAAAAAAAAACTCAATCATACACTTAAAGAAAAACAAGCTCAGGAAAAGAAGGGGCCAGCTAAAGAAACGTGAGAAAAGAGGCGAGTCATAACCAGTAGAAGATTTCATTTGGTGAATCAATATTTTGTGTAGAATATTATTTTAGATATGCTAATTGATTCACCAAACCAGAGTCACTATTCAAATGGCATTTAAATGATGCAGTTGTCGATGATACAGGTGGTGCGGACTCTGGATAATCAAAGTTCATTCCATGGTTTCGCTCCTTGGTACGTGAGGGCTCGTTTACCATAATTCGTCTTTAGTTGTGCTAGATAGGTTTGGTTGTATTGTGTATGCAGTGTGGCAATTTGGTTATGACATGAAGAAAAAATTTACTGCAAAATTCCTCTTGTATGTGACAGTCTGATTCTTCCTAGCACCAGAATAAGACAGAATGAAGGATCATACAAATACAATTATGATTAAAAAACTATGACAATTATGATGACCTCCCTCAGCAAGCAAAATAGACGTGTTCTTGATTCTTGGAGTTTCTCTTTATCTCACAGCTGTCGTCCTGATTTGATGGAAATCTCTGGAGAAAACAAAAAAGGAAGAAGCCCCCTGACCGGGTAATGCATACCCTGCCTCGAGGATCCTTGCAGCTAACCAGATATCATCTCTGCTTTAATTTCCCGTTGTCATGGCGACCCTTGTTCATACGCTGTCTTCACACTCCAAGGATGTGAATTGTTGTGCATTCTCTGCTAGTCTCCTTGCCACCTGCTCTGGTGATAAGTCAGTGAGACTTTGGAATTCTCAGACCTTTGAAGAACTATCATTCTCACCTCTCCTGGGCCACTCTTACTATGTGCACTGGTGCACCTTCAGGTAAGCACTGTTTACTTGTGAAAATGGCATTACTGATTAAAAAAGAGGTTTGTTTTGAAGGCAAAATTTTCTGTTCAGCCATTCAAAACATAAATCAGTAATCAGAGCACCTGTAGAGTATTTTGTCATTGTGGCATTTACTTCACCAATGCAGTGAATTCTATGCCATCATTGTTATGTTTAATTTCAATTTATTGTCTGACATTTAGAACAATGAATTAATTGCTGATGAACCAAGAGTGGACTAGAGACAATTTAATTGATCTGTTCATCATGACAGAGGTATTCCATTCATGCTGCACTGAGTGAATATCTCCTTGTGCATGATATGTAGCATGCAATTCTTTACATTGTTTATGATGTAAAGTAATCAGCATCAATACGTTATTAAAGGTATTAGCCCACATTTGTAAACCTGCAGCAATTGGTCTCATAGTTAGCATGGAGTTTAGGTATGATTGTAGTAACACCTGTGCAAAATTTCGTTCCAATTTGTCCATTACTTTCATAAAAATAAATGAAAATGCACCGTATGCATGCGTATAAAAACGCTCGCTAGCTCCGGTCCACGCACTAACTACATGCAAGCGATACATGTGTAAGTTAATGTCCGTAGCTAGCCCGCGCTCTAATTTGATTTTGGGTCGGGTTGACCCGGTTTGGAAATTGATTTTAAAACGATGATTTTCTCTCTTTTATCGAATGGTATAGACAAAGAGCAACAGGTGAGGTATGTTACTGTTATAACTTGAAGTCATATTGGACCAGTTTTATGCAGTTTTGATTTTCGTGGGTTTGCAAATGTGGGCTAGTACCTTTAAGTCTTTAGACGGAAGTGTTAAGAATTTAACTCTGTGTGTCAGGTTTTCCCAAGAAGACCAAGGAGGGAATAAGGCTGATACTTTGTGTTGATGAATCAATGAGTAGACTGCTGAAACATCTCAGGACATGCCTAACTTGATCTGTTCTGAAGAATATTTACCATTGATTCCATCAGAGTCCTGTATATGTCATACATTTCGCAAATTGGGGCTTATGAGGCTGTTTTGGGAGTGGTTGAATTCATGATCGAGTACCACATGAAGGAATAGGAAATATTACCCCTTTTCAGATTAAATATTTGTGGTTTTGAACCATGGAGGCAATAATCAGCACATTGGTATTACTTTACAGGTGGCAATATTTCTAGGAGTTCTTACTTCCGTGATTATCAGTCACCTCACACACACAAAAGAAGTGACCCTTGTATACAGTATATAGTAATATTGATGTCATGCCATATATACCACTCTCAGTTCCTTTGGGACCAAGCTTGCATCATGCTCAACTGACGGGAAGGTGATCGTCTGGGACACCACCAGTGGTGAGACGCTGGTTGTGTTTGAGCATGAGAACAAACCCATCGTCAGAGTGTGCGCCTTCTCCCCAGACTCCCAGTTCCTCGTCAGCGGTGGGGCGGACAATATGCTGTGTCTCTGGGACCTCAGTAAAAAGACGTGCATCAGGTGAGGTTTTGCGTGCACTGACTTCATCAGTTGTATCACGGCATTCACTCGGATGGTTCTACCCATCCATGTGTCGAAGGCATGCTCTTGCTCTCACATGCAATCGAACTGAATTGGATGATTGACTGACTTGATATCAGGCCCCTGGGAAACTGAATTGCTATGATACATTCCTGCAGCTATGTCTGTTTTGGTTGTTATAGTTTGTTTTGGATATTTTGTTGTTGTTTTTTTAAGTGTCTCACAGCACTTGTGTCCTAAACAATTATATTCATTTGTAATGTCCCAGTTGCAAAAGGGTCCAGACACTGAATACATTGTAGCTTAATATGTAATAGTCATCAGATGATACTCTCTCATGCTCAAAATTTGTGAGTGCACTGCCAGAACATCGGCATTAAAATACAGTCAGCATTTGCCAGGAAAAAGAGTAATCTGCATAGGATACATACATTGCACAAATTTTGCCATTTTGCCATACTCATGTTGTACACATACTTGTATGCACTTACAGTGATAACTCTTGGTGTATTATGCAGTAATGTGACCGCAAAGACCAAGTCAACAAAACTATTACATTTGCTCTTCTCATGACACACAAGTAATATTTGCAGTGATCAGTGAACATTTTATCTACAGAAAAAAAAAGAATGCTGACCCTATCCTGACATGAGAAAATTAGAAAGTTTCTGAAAAAGCAACTAATTTTCCTACTTCAACTGAATGTCATTGGACTGCCCCTGGTTGTTGGATGCATTGCATTGTATGCTTACACTGAATGAGTCTTTCTCAAACTGATACTTTGCGATGCCAGGAGTGTTCTCTGTCTTTTTTTCAGTTGTAATATGTCATAATTAGTTACTTCAATGTTGGTTTTCTTTGCAAACAAAATTTACTCTGTGCATGCTTTCACCATGAATAAAGACTGCACACTCACTAGATGAGTTGGAGGGTAGCGGTGTCAGAACCAATCATTCAAAATTTAAGTAAGTGTGATTCTTTTTGTCTGTACCTTGTGTTCGTCTGCAGAAAAATGATCGGCCATGACAACGTGATCATGGCTTGCACGTTCACCCCCAATGGTGCGCATGTGATCTCGGGGTCAACCTCTGGTGATCTGCGCATATGGGATGCGCTTCATGGCCAGGGCAAATGTCTTTACTATGACCCAGACTGCCATGACCTGGCAATTTCTGGTCTGGCGATTTCACCAACCTTTGCTTCAGCAAGTAAGTCTTGACCATAAAAAGTGGTATATTCCTAATGTTGTAAATTATGTGGACCCCAGGTAGTTAAAGAATAATCACCAAAAATAAAGTCACCAGAGAAGAAAATACATGCATACAGAGCACTTTTCTCTGAGTAAGATGATTTACTTTCTCTCCTTTTATTTTTTGAGGGAAGATTCACATTTTGTGTGCTCAAATATGAAAATCACTACTGTTCTGTAGAACAGTGTTATGATGATTAATATGCAGAGGGGAATAAGACACCAGTATTCATATTAATATGTAGTACTCATCTGAATACACCTAACCTGATAAGTTATTACTAGTGAGCATAAACACATGTACAAGCACACAAGTTTATACTTCACAAAGAGAAAGGCAGTTTTTAATGAAAGCAGTAAAGTAGCTGCAAAATGCTCTGTGAAAAATCTAATTACATTTAAGTGTCTAAGGGTGCGTTCGAGCGCTCTAAAGCCAACCAAAGCGAACTGAACTAAAGCGTACCGTACCATACCATGCCAATTTTGGAGCGTTCGAGGGCTCTGTGGAGAAAGCGTACTCACGAAATATTTTTAGTAAGGTCACGCTTGTTTGTAGCAAGAATGTCATTCACCCCTGGCGCTTGAACTACTTACAGCTGTCCAGAACAAAGAGAATGATGTTTTTGCATTGTGACGTATGCGCATGATACGCGCATGCTTTACAACGAACTTTTGGTACGCTTTGGTACGCTTTTGGAGCGCATCGGGAAGTGGTCCACTTTTGGCTCGGCACAGTACGGTACGGTACACTTTAGGAGCGTTCGAATGCTCCTCTGGCGCGGGTACGGTACGGTACAGTTCGCTTTAGGAGAGCGCTCGAACGCACCCTTTCTGTTCATCCTCTTTGAGTATTTATGCATTGTAAATATAAATGTACTTTGATGTATCTAAGGAATAACCAGAGTGTTTGTCTGACTGTGACATTAAAGGGAAGATAAACCCCAACAGCAATATGGATTGAGTGAAAGCAGCAACATTAGTAGTAGTACGGCAGATAGGTGAAAGAATTGTGGGTTTGGTGAAACAAGCACGAAATTTGGCATGCGTGTAGACTATGCCCCAGTGGTGATTTTTAGATATAGGGCCATCGCAGATTCGGCCTGTGACAAAAATGGCGGCCATTTTCCAAAATGGCCGCCATCGTATATATTAAAGTCATTGATATTGGAGGTAAGATCAATTCTTGGGATGAAAATCTTTTTCCATTATGTTATAAACCACACATCAGTAGTTCTACTGTTCAGATAACATCTCAAATTTGACCTGTTTGAAAATGGCGGCCATTTTTCAAAATGGCCGCCATTTCTCGTTAGAAATTGTTGACATTTCAGTGTCAGTGAGATCAATTCTAGGGGTAAAAATCTTTTTTCATGCATTAAGAATCACCCTTCGGTAGTTTTACGTTCCACAAAACATCTCAGATTCGACCTGTGACGAAAAAAGTCGGCCATTTTCCAAAATGGCCGCCATGGCTTATATGAAAGTCGTTAATATTGAAAGTTAGATTAATTCTTTGGGTGGAAATCTTTTTCCATTATGTTATAAATCACACACCAGTAGTCCTACTATCCTGATAACCCCTCAAATTCAATCTTTTTCAAAATGGCGGCCATTTTTTCAAGATGGCAGCCATTGCTCATTAGAAATCGTTGACATTGTAGGTGAGATCAATTCTAGGGGTGAAAATCTTTTCTCATGCATTAAAAATCATCCTTTAGCAGTTCTACTGTCCACACAATATTTCAGATTCGACCTGTGACAAAAATGGCAGCCATTTTCCAAAATGGCCGCCATTTCTTATATGAAAGTCATTGATATTGTAGGTTTGATCAATTCTTGGGATGGAATTTTTTTTCCATTATGTTATAAACCACACATCAGTAGTTCTACTGTTTAGGTAACATCTCAAATTTGACTTGTTTCAAAATGGCGGCCATATATCAAGATGGCCGCCATTTCTCGTTAGAAATTGTTGACATTTCGGTGTAAGTGGGATCAATTCTAGGGATGAAAATCTTTTTTCACGCATTAAGAATCACCCTTCAGTAGTTTTACTGTCCACACAACATGATCTCAAATTCGACCTGTGACAAAAATGGTGGCCATTTTCCAAAATGGCCGCTATCGCTTGTACATGAAAGTTGTTGATATTGTAGGTTAGATCAATTTTGGGGGTAGAAATCTTTTTCCATTATGTTATAAACCGCACATCAGTAATCCTACTATCCTGATAACCCCTGAAATTCAACCTTTTTCAAAAGCAAATGTATTGCGTTTAAAGTTGGTTCTAATGGATGGCAGTTGTAAGAAGAAGACTGCCGAGTGTAGTTATTGTGCACTTCTTTATTTATAACAAAAAGTGACGAAATAACCTGTGGAAATTCAGAATCCTTCGTTCTGTACATAATGGACCTTAGATTTATAGAATGTATATCATGTACTTTTAGAAATTTATTTTCATAGAAAAGCTCAATAGTGTTAGAACGTGATGTTGCACCAGAAAAATAATTATCACTGCGCGTTTTTGGAATAATAATAATTCATCCAAGTAAAGTGTTACTGAGTTTCTCCTGGCAAGAACACCATAATTGAGATAGTCAAGTACAAGGGTTGAGTATACAGTAGTATACGCACTATATTCTTTGGAAATATATATTCTATATTATTGAGAATGCCAACATTTCTGGAAAGAAATTTACCAAAGTAGCATAAAATATTGTCACAAATGTACACACAAGTAGTTATGTACATGTATCATGGCTGTATGCATGGTTGTTTTAATGTGTATGTACACAGGTAGACCAGAATAATGGAGAACATTCTATATGATATAGATATAGTACATACAGGCTGACCAGATCAGTGGAGAATTTTCTACATGGTATACAATGTAGCTACAGTACATGTATGCATGTGGCAAGAAATACATTATAGCTCACTCAATCTAGAATGATGTAACCCATTCCAGAAAATTCTAGGAAGTGCTGGCTGAGTGAGGCACTGCCCTTGTAACCCAATGTGATTGGTAGTTAATTTTGGCAATGATGTTATGCACATATTAGGCAGTGAGTCATCCAGGATTCCTGGAACTTGGACTTGCTAGTATGTTCAGGTATGTAGCCCCAGGTTGGAGAAAATTACAGAATGTACTAGAAAGGGGTGAATGGATAGTATATAAGCCGGAGAAATTCTGAGGTAGGCAGAGTACCCAACACCTCTGCTCTGAGAGTTACGTCACTTCTGGCTCTGAAGCGACTTGTTATAGTCAGTCCTGTGTTACCTGCTGACCTGCTATACAAACTGTGTTTGTGGAGATAAGGCCTGGGAGACATTTTGCCTGCAGAGAATTAATTTGCCTACGTTGGAGATAGACTCCATATTTTAATGTCAACGGACATTGTTACGGCAAAGCTGTGACGGGCTGGATTCCTCGCTGGACATTATAAAGTGAATCATCATTCAACACATCAACTGAACGTGATCGTCATAACGTTTGGATTCTACACGTTTTGCTGTGGACACATAACTTGGATTTTACCCCGGATCTATACCTTGGACTATCGTAACCTGCACCACTGGATTTACGTCGAAGGTATTATTCATCGGTGCATCTTGGATCATTCCTTTGTGCATCGAGCATCGTATCTGGACACTTCAAGGACTATGTCATTTAATTGGCTGTAATGTATGTAAGTGATTCCATTACCGATTTGTAATTGTTTCTATTGATCATTATTGTACTGATGTGAAAACCGATTACGAGTCTGTACCCACAATATCACTGTTAATAAACCGCTTGAACATCAGTTGATTGTTTCTTTTGTGCGATCATTCTCAAGAGTGATTTTGGTCGTAACAAAATTGGGGGCTTGTCCGGGAAGTGAATGTAAAGCCAAAACTTAGAATTTGGAACTTTCCGGAACCTAGAATATTGGTACAGACAAAATACCAGTGAGTTGATTGTTCAATTGTATACTGTGTGTAATACATTGTGACAATGTCAATCAGTACAATGGATGTTCAGGCATTTGTTCAGAGGACAGATTTTGTCCCTCAAAGATTTGCAAAGGTTACGCAAATGTGATTTGACTGCTATTGCACAGCATTTAAATGTAGATGTTCCACAAGGTGTAAGAAAGGCAGAGATTCTTGACTTGGTAGCTGGTCACATGGAGCTCAAAAGCTCAAAAGCTCAAATTTCTGATCAAACACGGCTTGAGCTTGCTAAATTGCAAATGAAGGAGAAAGAAATGGAACTGGAGAAAGAGAAGATGAGGCTAGAAATGGAAATGAAGGAAAGGGAAAGAGAGAGGGAGAAGGAACAAAAAGAACTGGAAATGAAGAAACTTGAAATTGAAGAGAAGAAAATTGAGAGGGAAATGGAGCAACAATTGAGATTGCGTGAAATGGAATTGGCTCATGCACAGACTGTTGGAAATCGTAAAAGGGCTCCCTTTGAATTTGATTTGGCCAAGAACATTCGATTGGTGCCAAAGTTTGAAGAAAACAGAGTCGATGCATATTTTGTGTCATTTGAGAAGGTGGCTAACAGTTTGAACTGGCCACAGGAATTTTGGCCCTTGCTCCTTCAAAGTGTGTTTGTCGGCAAAGCTGCCGATGTGTACTCATCTCTCTCTGAAGAGCAATCACGTGACTATGCTACAGTCAAGAAAGCAGTGTTGAATGCATATGAGTTGGTGCCAGAGGCATACAGACATAAGTTCAGAAATTCGTACCGCAAACCAGGCCAGACACATGTTGAGTTTGCTCGTGAAAAAGAAATGACGTTTGATAGGTGGTACAGATCCCTGAAAGTGGATCAGGATTTTGATAACCTACGTGAGGTTGTTCTTTTGGAAGAATTCAAAAAGAGTGTTGCTTTCAGTGTGAGGTTGCATCTGGAAGATCACAAGGTGACAAGTTTGCATAAAGCAGCCTTTATGGCTGATGAGTATGAGCTAACTCACAGACATGAAAACAGACCACCTTTCAGAAATTTCTTTGGAAATAGGAGAGACAAAAATCAGTCGAGCAACCAACAGAATGCTGGTTCAGGAATGTTGTCTGCACCACAGCCTCAATCTGACAAAGGGTCCAGTACAAGTGCAAATGTCATCAGATGTTTTCATTGTCACAAGAAAGGGCACATAAAGTCGCAATGTTGGAAGTTGCAAAATGGTGCAACGAAGGAGGTGGGATTTGTCATGTCAAAAAGTGTCCTACCCGAAAACAGTGTCCCGTTCAGTGAAACACAGGCCATTGAAAGTCGATCTCCCAAATTCAAAGATAGGACTAAGCAGGTAGATGAGAGCTATCGTAGCTTTTTGTTTGATGGTGAGGTGACCCCATGTACTTCTGGTGAGGCAGGTAAGCCAGTGGTCATCCTGCGGGATACGGGGGCCTCTCAGTCGTTGATGGTGGATGGTGGTATGACTTTTCCACCAGATAGTGCAGTGAATGCAAAAGTCTTGATTCAGACTGTTGATGGCAGTTATATGTCAGTACCACTGTATAGAGTGGATTTGAAGTGTGACCTAGTTTCTGGTCCTGTGACTGTTGGAGTTGTTCCTGAGTTGCCCATGGTAGGCATTGACTTCCTGTTGGGGAATGTCTTGGCTGGGGACAAGGTGATTGCGTCTCCAGTTGTTTCGGATAAGCCAGTGGTGGTTGCTGAAACTGAGCAGTTGCAGGAGGAGTTTCCTGGGATTTTTCCAGATTGTGTTGTGACTAGGTCTCAGGCTCGTAGAGCTGTTCAAGATGATGCGGATTCTGTTGATGTGGAGGAGAATTCCGGTGTTTGGTTGGCAGAAACCTTTTTCAAGGATTTGAATGATGGGGTAGCTGTATTAGGCTCCGAGGCTAACAGTGATGGGCTGTTTAGCAAGTCTTCCTTGGTTGAAGCACAGCAGGCAGACTCTGAGTTGAAAGGCTTGTCTCAGACGGCATGTTCTGAGGCTGAGGCTGAAAAGGTCCCTGAGTGCTATTATGTCAAAGATGGCATTTTGATGAGGAAGTGGAGACCTCCCCATAGGCCAGCTGATGAGGATTGGACGGTGGTCCGTCAAGTTGTTGTCCCTCCCTGTTACCGCGGTGAGATCTTGAGGATTGCTCACGAGTTACCTGTTGGCGGCCATTTACGCGTCAGAAAGACAAAGGATCGGATCATGAGGCATTTCTATTGGCCAGGGTTGAATGTGGATGTGGCTGAGTTTTGCAAGACTTGTCACACATGTCAGGTGGCTGGTAAACCACAGCATTCAGTGAAGCCGGCGCCATTGATTCCGATACCTGCGTTTGAAGAACCATTCAGTCGGGTTTTAGTCGACTGTGTTGGACCTTTGCCTAGGACTAGGTCGGGTCATAAGTACCTCTTGACAATCATGGATATGTCTACACGGTTCCCAGAGGCTATCCCATTGCGAAATATCACTGCTAAGACTGTGGTAGATGCTCTAGTGCAGTTTTTCACTAGGTATGGGTTGCCCAAGGAAGTGCAGTTTGACCAAGGGTCAAATTTCATGTCAGGCATATTTCAAGAGGTGATGTATCGTTTGGGAGTGAAGCAGCTGAAGTCGTCAGCTTATCATCCCCAATCCCAAGGTGCGTTGGAGCGCTACCACCAGACCCTAAAGACAATGATTAGGGCATTCTGTGAGGAGTATCCCGAGGATTGGGATAAGGGCATCCCTTTCCTGTTGTTCGCCACGAGGGACTCCCCAAATGAGTCGACGGGTTTCAGCCCATTTGAGTTGGTGTACGGTCATGAAGTTAGGGGCCCACTGAAGCTCATCAAAGAGAAATTCATGACTGAGGATGATGAGGTCCACCTACTTGACTATGTGTCAAAGTTTCGTGAAAGGCTTTCAAAGGCTTGTGAGGTAGCTAGGGAACACTTGAAAGTGTCACAAGACTCAATGAAGAGAAAGGCAGACAAAAAAGCCAACACCCGAACCTTCAAACCAGGTGACAAAGTTCTTGTACTGCTGCCCATACAAGGTGAACCACTGAAAGCCAAGTTCAGTGGCCCATACTGTGTCAAAAAGAAACTCAATGATGTGAACTATGTGATCAGTACGCCAGACAGACGAAAAGAACAGAGAATGTGTCATGTCAACATGTTGAAAGAGTGCTATGACCGAAAGTCAGTTGGTGTGACATAGGTAGTGGATAGCACAGTAGAATTCAAGGGTGAAAAGTTTTCACCGCATATCATTTACAGTGTATGTGTTTAGCATATCCATTAATGTATGCAAAACAGTTTGACATGATTGTATAAGTTTCAAGAATACAAGCAATATCAATGTAAATGGTATCCATGAAAAGAGAACATGGAAGCAATGAGGCTATTTAAAAGGCATGCGATAGTATGTGATTATGGTTGTTTGAGTTGGATTTTACCTCACATTCGTTGTAAATAACAATGAGAAATTGTGAAGGTAAAAGAAACCCTTGCTACGGCAAGGCTTTCTTTTTCCCATGGGGGATGGTGTCACAAATGTACACACAAGTAGTTATGTACATGTATCATGGCTGTATGCATGGTTGTTTTAATGTGTATGTACACAGGTAGACCAGAATAATGGAGAACATTCTGTATGATATAGATATAGTACATACAGGCTGACCAGATCAGTGGAGAATTTTCTACATGGTATACAATGTAGCTACAGTACATGTATGCATGTGACAAGAAATACATTATAGCTCACTCAATCTAGAATGATGTAACCCATTCCAGAAAATTCTAGGAAGTGCTGGCTGAGTGAGGCACTGCCCTTGTAACCCAATGTGATTGGTAGTTAATTTTGGCAATGATGTTATGCACATATTAGGCAGTGAGTCATCCAGGATTCCTGGAACTTGGACTTGCTAGTATGTTCAGGTATGTAGCCCCAGGTTGGAGAAAATTACAGAATGTACTAGAAAGGGGTGAATGGATAGTATATAAGCCGGAGAAATTCTGAGGTAGGCAGAGTACCCAACACCTCTGCTCTGAGAGTTACGTCACTTCTGGCTCTGAAGCGACTTGTTATAGTCAGTCCTGTGTTACCTGCTGACCTGCTATACAAACTGTGTTTGTGGAGATAAGGCCTGGGAGACATTTTGCCTGCAGAGAATTAATTTGCCTACGTTGGAGATAGACTCCATATTTCAATGTCAACGGACATTGTTACGGCAAAGCTGTGACGGGCTGGATTCCTCGCTGGACATTATAAAGTGAATCATCATTCAACACATCAATTGAACGTGATCGTCATAACGTTTGGATTCTACACGTTTTGCTGTGGACACATAACTTGGATTTTACCCCGGATCTATACCTTGGACTATCGTAACCTGCACCACTGGATTTACGTCGAAGGTATTATTCATCGGTGCATCTTGGATCATTCCTTTGTGCATCGAGCATCGTATCTGGACACTTCAAGGACTATGTCATTTAATTGGCTGTAATGTATGTAAGTGATTCCATTACCGATTTGTAATTGTTTCTATTGATCATTATTGTACTGATGTGAAAACCGATTACGAGTCTGTACCCACAATATCACTGTTAATAAACCGCTTGAACATCAGTTGATTGTTTCTTTTGTGCGATCATTCTCAAGAGTGATTTTGGTCGTAACAATATATCAATTCTCAAATTCAATTTGTCATCTATATGTAGGCCTAAAATTCTTGTATTCGTGACTTTGTCTATTTGCACATTATCAAGGAGTATAATAACGGCCTGGCAAGGATGATAATGGACGGTTAAATAGCACATACAGTAGTTGGTTTTCAAGAAATTTAAAAATTCAACTCCAACCCCATCCCGGTAGGGACTTCAGAAAAGTTCACATGATATGCTTTCTCAAGCACTTAAAAGGGGTGTTTTGAGGGTAGTTTAAATGTAATAAATTCAGATAAATTTCGGCGAGTGAGCGCAGCGACAAGCCGAATTTTTAAATATATTTTTTGGCATCATCATCATGTTTTAATCTCCTCTTTTTCTTCTTTTTTTTTGGGGGGGGGGGATAAATTCTCGCGAGAGAGCGCTGCGAGCGAGCCGAAAATTTGTGTATTTCAGCTTACAAAACAGGGAATTCTTATCATTTTTTGGCTTATTAACTCTTACATTTCTAATCAACATATATATTGACGGCCTTATTAAGATAACGATTTATACCAACAAACTGACGAATGTAAAAAAATACTCCAAATTAGTAAGCACGATTGAGCCGAAATTTGTATATTTCCGCGCCATAAAATTTTGTTAATATTTTTTTTTATATAAAGTTTGGCAGTGAGCGCAGCGAGCGAGCAAAACATTTTTGTATTTCAGCTTACAAATCATGGAATTCTTGTCATATTTTACTTATTAAATCTTAAAATTCCAATCAAGATAAAGTGACGACCTTGTAGATAACGATTCATACCAACAAACTGAGGACTTGAACAAAAAAAAAAAGAAGATATGCGCTAGTGAGCCGAAATTTGTATAATGCCGCGTCATCATTATGTTTTGTTCTTATCTTGTTTATTTTTTTTTTCACCCCCTCCCCCCTCCCCATATGTTCGACACCTTTGGCGCTCTCGTTTGATTCAATGGGCGATCGCTTCAGAACGAAGGAATTAATTTGCAGCCGGTGCTCCGTGTAACATGTTGCCTTCTAACGATGGCATGTGTGTACACAATGCTAGTATACATTGTCATTTTGTCCGCGTCATCATAATGTTTTGATCTTATCTTCTTTTTTCTATACATGTGTATATAAATTTTGGCGAGCGAGCGGAAATTTCAGCTTACAAAACATGGAATTCTTGTGTGAACACATTGTCATTTTTTGTTTTTGTGGTTGATTTGGTTTTCTCCCTCCCCCATCCTCCCTGCCCCCCTCCCCCACCCCCCGGTCCGGCAAAGTTTTTTTTTTTCTTCTTCTTCTTCTTCTTTTTTTCCTTCATTTTTTTTTTTTTCGTTTTCGGCGCCCTCAAGTAGTGGCGCCCTTGGTACGTGTCCCCCTTCCCCCCTCCATTATACGCCACTGCCTGTTTGCATAGATCCATGCCGATTTCAGTTCCGAATTTATAATATTTAGTAGATGGTGTGGATTTTTGCGAGAGAAGAA
This sequence comes from Diadema setosum, assembly GCA_033980235.1. NCBI lineage: Eukaryota > Metazoa > Echinodermata > Echinoidea > Diadematoida > Diadematidae > Diadema > Diadema setosum. The sequence continues at coordinate 21,267,667 of CM067067.1, forward strand.
AATACTAGAATCGTCGGCAAATGATATGAAAGAAAGAAGTATGGGAGGAAATTCGGGAAAATTGTTCATGTACATAATAAAAAGTAGGGGACCAAGCAGCAACCCATGTGGAGCATCACAAGAAATGGATCGCAATATATATAGACTCCGCATCATTTAAAGAAACAACTGTTATTGTTTCCTATTAGTTAGGTAACTTTTAAACTATTCCAGGGCCTTTTTTCTGATTCCATAATTGGATAGTTTGTACAATAAAATATTCTGATCAATGGTATCTAAAGCTTTAGAATAGTGTAAAAATATACCTACAGTATGTAACTTCTTCTCAATTGCCGAGGCAACATTATCTATAGAATATAGCATCGCATGTGATATTTTATGAAAGCCAAATTGTAAATTAGGTAATATTTCACATGACTTGGAAAATTTGAACAAACGAACATAAATATGCTTTTCAACTGATTTTCAAATGAAATGAAAATTATAAAAGAGATTTTCGAGGATTCTGGAAAAGGTTGTGAGTAAAGAAGTAGTGCGGTTATAATTACGTACTTCTTGAAATTCTCCTTTCTTGAAGATAGGTACTACTTTTGCAATTTTCATATTTTGTCGTACGTAACCATTTAAAATAGATATTGAATACATGAGTGAAAGGTTTCACATAAAATGATCCTTGGGATATGTTTATCTTGAGGTTACTGACAATATCAATTACCTCCTCTTCCACATGACTGCAAATAATGATAAAAAAACGTTTCAGAATTTGGACTTTCTAAAAAGTCAAAGGATTTCTTTCCAAGTTCCTTTCATGTCATTAGATGTAGCTTTGAATTGGTTACAAAGCACTACGCATAGTGGTAGTAAGGATATTCCTATATCAAGTATACTTTTGCTTTGATTCTGGTGTTTTTTTATACTTATATTTATTTAAAAAAAAATCTATTTTTCGTATTTATAAAATTCACTAAAGAACATGCAATTCAAGGCATGCGAGGAGATTTCTTAGACTTACGGGATTTCTTTTCTAGCACAGGGAAATTTTCATTGAATAACAACGTTATTATCTGCCTTAAATTATCAAAAGATTTGTTCACATCAGTTTCACTCAAAACAGAGGTCCATTCTTCAGCAGGAAGTCGTCCTAAAATTTCTGTTCATTCTCAGGGCTGCAACTTTGTATATATTCTTTGCAAAATTCATACCGCTCAATCTTTAGAGATAAACTAAAAAATATAGGAAAGTGATCTGAAATGTCACTTACTAGGATCCCTGTTGGAATCGGCTGTAGATTTGTAAAGTGGTGGTATCAGTAATTCTGGTTGGCTTATCAATGAGTGGGAACAAAGAAAATGAGATTAGAGTTTTCAAGAAAGTGTTCACATAAATGACATCATACAAACAAAGCAAATGAGATGAAGAATATTCAAGAAAATATTTACACAAATATTTTCTCCAAAATTGTAGGAGGTTTACGTTAAAATCCCCATTAGAAACAATGTTTTGTTATTCAATTAAGGGCTGGAGAGAAAATCCTGTAATTCATTAAGACAGACTTCAGAACAACTCTGTGGCGGTCTATGTATAATTCCAATTACAATATTTTTGTGGCCGGGAATAACCAATTCAGCGTATAGAGTCTCCAAAGCTTAACTAGTAACAGTAAGTTCTGATTTAAGCTTGTATTCAAAATTAGAGAAGATATATATAATATATTTTCATTTTTAAAGCCCCATGAGCACTGAGAAGTGGACCCGTGCGCTATACAAGTAGCCACCTGGTGCCCGTTGCATAAAACTTACCACTGAAATTCAAGGTAACTACCATCAAAATTAGGTGTCACAGCCAATCAGCATCAAGGATGATAAAATTTACCGCAAATTTGAAGACTTACCGCTAGAAAGGAGCGGAATATTAAGTCCAGCGGTAAGGGTTTTATGCAACAGGGCCCTCCCTTATTCCATGCGTATTCAGGCTACTTAATTTGTAATTGGACTATGATAGCCAGGAAGAGCAAACATGCCGTTGCAATAAAATTGTGAGAGGTCCATGTCTCAGTAAGTCCGACAACATATTTTTTGTTTTTGTTTTAAGAGTAAATTCAACTGATCAAAATTTTTGAATAATTAAGTGAAAATCATCATTCGCATTTTAATGGTCAATTTCCACTTCCAAATGTGCACGTATGTCTAAGAAATGTGTGGAATAATGCTGTAATAACAAGATATGCGATGGTTAACAACGAAAATGCGAAATGATAACCAAAAGGGTTCGCCAGAATCACAGTCTCAGAACTTATCAGTTCGGGGTCAGGCTAAACTCGATCTCGGGGACAACTCGGCCTCGCTTTGACGGCGGGACGAGTTGTCCCTCTAGATTGTACTGTGTTGTACTATGGGAGCGGCCTGTAGCGCTTTGCGTTCTGCTTGGTCACAGTATGGTCCGAGTTGAAAACAGGAATGTGCGCGCTAACCCAGTACAAAACAAATGGACAGCGCGCTGTCCTCAAGCGTATATATACGCACACCTGAGACGCGCTGTCTTTGAAATTGTTTTGTTTATCAAGCGTCTTTGATTGTCTCTTCAGTATGGCGATCACGAACAGCGCGTATATTGTCTGAAATAGGGCAAAGTTTTCCCAAGACCGAGTTAGTCTGGATCCTTCTGGAATAATAGTCGGTACCGGTATACCAACTTTTATTTTTGATCTCGAATTATTCCAAAACAATTCCTCATCCCGCCAAATCGCGTCAGTTAAGTTTTTTGGTAGACTCTTTTCCTATATCGCAAGCAAATAATGAAATGGTGCCAGACGGGTTCCCAAACCCTTCAAAACAATAGCTGTAATGACACTACAATATCGCAGAATTTCAATAAGTGATGGCGGCCATCTTGCAAAATGGCTGCCATTTTCGTCACAGGTCGAGTCTGGAATGTTATGTGGACAGTAACATTCCTGCGGTGTGATTTATGATACAAAGGGAAAACAATCCCTCCCCTAGAATTGATTAAACCCACAATATCATAGAATTTCAAGTAGCAATGGCGGCCATTTTGGAAAATGGCCGCCATTTTTGTCCAAGGTCGAATCTGCGATGGCCCTATATCTAGAAATCACCACTGAGTTATAATCTACCGGCAGACCAAATTTCATGCTTGTTTCACGAAACCCACAATTCGACGAAATTTTGCACCTATCTGCTCTACTATAGAACACATCAGTGAAAGTTTGAAGAAAATCGGACAATCGATGCAAAAGTTATGAATTTCTAAAGTTTTGGTGTTGGAACCGCTGGATGAGGAGACTACTAGAGGTTATGACATATGAGTGGACAAGAATACCAAGAAAATATAAAGAAAATACTATAAAAATCTATTTTTCATGAAAATTACAAATTCCATGAACTTGACATTGACATACAGTTAAACTCGCCTAAGTCGACGTCGCATATGTCGAATAATCGCGCAAGTCGAAGATTTTAAAAAGTCCCGATTTTTCCCCATTGACTTACATGTATTAATTCACTCACAAGTCGAATTTTGTAAGTCGAATACTCGCCTAAGTCGATGAAATTCCAAGAACACTTTCATGGAAAAACCATTGAATTCACTGTGCCTTAGTCGAATAAGATTTTATTGTGTAATAAATCACTGTCAAAATCACGAGACGCCAGTTTTTGTTTACATACGCTATATACCAAAAGAAACTTTGCGTTAATAAACTATAACGTTTCAAAACGCAAGCGGTTTCACCTGAATCGTTAGTAACGCAAACTAACGATCGGGAAAATTAACGTGTGTGTAGTAACGATGAGTAACGATCCCTAGCGCAAATTAACGATGTTTCGTTAAAATTAATTATAGGTAACAATCGGTTCCATAAGATGCTAGTTTAATATCAGATGTTTGCTCTTAATTTTTGAAATGAATAACGGTAATATTCGACTCCGTATAATACTAAAATAAATGTCGGATGTTTCCTTATACTTTTGGAAATGAATAATGGTAAGAGTCACTTCCGTAGAGTGCTGAAATTAATGTCAGATATTTGATTTTGCGTTCGGAAATGAATAAGAACAAAATACGGCTCCAGAAGATGCTGAAATAAATGTAGAATGTTTGCTTTGACGTTCGGATATGAATAATAATGATATTCAACTCCATACGATGATAAAGTATAAATGCCGGATGTTTACTTTTACGTTCGAAAGTAGATACCAATAACATTCAGCTCCGGAAGATGCTAAAGTAAATGTCGAATTATCCCTTTGACGTTGGGAAATGAATAACAATAATAATCAACTTCGTGCGATGATGAAATAAATGCCGGATGTTTACTTTTACGTTCGAAAGTAAATAACAATAACATTCAGCTCCGGAAGATGCTAAAGTAGATGTCGAATTATCCCTTTGACGTTCGGAAATGAATGACAATAATAATCAACTTCTTACGACGATGAGATAAATGTCGGATGTATGCTTTTACTTTCGAAAGCAAATAGCAATAATATTCGGCTCCAGAAGATGCTATAAATGTCAGATGATTGTTTTTACGTTCGGAAGTGAATAGCAGTAATATTCTTCTCCTTTACGATGCTGAATAACTCGGATGTTTGCTTTTAAAATTCGAAATGAATAACAGTAACATTTAGCTGGGTTTGATGGTAAAGTTAATGTTTGATATTTGCATTGACGTTCGGAAATGAATAACAATAGTATTCAACTCCGTCCGATGATAAAATAAATGTCTGATGTTTGCTTTTATGTTCGAAAGTAAATAGCAATAACATTCCAGCTCCGGAAGATGCTAAAATAAATGTTGAATGTTTGCTTTGGCGTTCGGAAATGAATAACAATAGTATTCAACTCAATACAATGATGAAATAAATGCCGGATGTTCGCTTTTACGTTTGAAAGTAAATAGCAATAGCAATCAGCTCCGGAAGACGCTAAAATATATGTCGAATGATCCCTTTGACGTTCGGAAATGAATAACAATAATATTCAACTCTGTACGATGATGAAATAAATGCCGAATGTTCGCTTTTACGTTCGAAAGTATAAATAGCATGTAACATTCGGCTCCGGAAGATGCCAAAATAAATGTCAGAAGATTACTTTTACGTTCGGAAGTGAATAGCAGTAACATTCTGCTCCATAACTTAGATGGTAAAATGAACATCAGACATATGCTATTTAACATTTCGAAATGAAGAACAATAACATTCAGCTGCGTTTGATGGTAGAGTAAATGTCGGATATCTGCCTTGACGTTCGAATATGAAAAACAGTATAACATTCGGCTACTTACGATGTTGAAATAATTGTCAGATGATTCATTTCAATTTCGGAAGTGGACAGCAGTAACATTCGGCTCCTTACGATCATAAAATAAATGTCGGGTGTTTGCTTTTGAATTTGTAGATCGAATAACGGTAATATTCTGCTCCGTATACGATGCTAAAATAAGTAACTGATTGTTTCTTTTACATTTGGAATTTTAATGATTAACGGTATCAATCGGCTCAGTTAGATGATAAAATAAAAAGTGGATGTTTGCTTTCACGTTCGGAAATAAATAAGGATGATATTCAGCTCCGTAAGATCCTAGAGTGAATGTCGGTTGCTTGTTTTTACATTTGAAAACGATTAACGGTAACATTCGGCTCCGGAAGGTGTTAAAATACTTGTATGTGGTGGATGATTGCTTTTACAATCAGAAACAAATAACGGTAACTTTCGGACCGAACGTAGGACTGATTTAGTTTTTGTTTTTTTCGGGCCACCAAAAAATAAAAATCAATCATTTGGGGGCCACCAAAATAAAAGTTAGTGTGGAGCCCTGGCCTGCATCAATGTGGATAAAGTGTCTTGCTGGAGAGCAAATATCGGGCACACCGTTCCAGCTCTCGGCTCCAGAGTAGACAACATATATACATGTACACTATACAGATGTACGTGTGGTGTAACTTTAAGTCGATTTTTTTTCGACTTACGTACAAGTCGAAACTCGCCTAAGTCGATGTGTTTTGCTCAGTCCCGAGAAGATCGACTTATGCGAGTTTAACTGTATGTTAAGGGTAGCAATTATTCCCCCTGCTTTCTGAAAGCGGTTGGTCTATTGCTCTTTCATAATTCTAGAAAAGTGAATTTTTGTCGAATTTCCTTTATATTTTCTTTGTATAAGCCTTTTCGCAGTCTCGACTGCGCATGCGCGACATTTTCTTGTCTCCAATTTTTTGGAGATAAACAAGCCTGAGCGAGGCGACCTGACCGTGCGGATTGTGCATCTTCACTCGTACTCGTACTACTAGAATCGCTGGATTTCCTTCATTTCTATCGCTATTTTGTTACTAACGAATGTCAGTAGTTTCATTGGCAAATATCTAAGCCCTAATAGGTATTGTTAGTCTCGTTTAAAATGTATTTTTCCTACGTTACTTTCAATGAAATTCCACCAGTTAGTTAAAACATAACACATTCTATCACAAGTGGGACTGTGATATAACTACGATTAAAATATTTCCGAGCCGTGCCGTGTGACAAAACACAACTGAAATCGTGATTGAAATACCGAAATCTTATTCCATATTTACCATCCGAGCTACTTAGGTAGTCAAGCAGACAAATTTTTAACGGGAAAATGCCATTCAATTTTAATGAAAAATTGTTCAAAATGAAAAAAAAAAAAAATCTTGTAATTTTGTTTTCTGCTCGTAATCCTGTCTTGAGCTTGGTACGCTGGTACATGAAGCATCGTTGAGTAGCCATTCAACAATCTCAAAAATAGCTCAGTGGCGGCCAAAATCGTACACCTTCTTTTTCTGAAATCCAGTTATCAATCTCAACAAGGGGATCTGGAATTTTTTCCCCTCCAATGTTCAAAAGTTCTGCGTACTGCTCCAGTCTAAATCTGTCTTCTTCCACTTTTGTTTGTTTCACTTTGAATCCAAGTTGTATGGTATGTACCACCTATCGGCAGGGTACCTTGGCATGGGCACCCCCTGCGTATCATGGCTGTTTGTGTGTATAGTAGTAGCTATGAAAACTATAAAGAAGAAGAAACGAAAATCAAACTCATAAACAACTAAAAAACCAAACTAAACATGTTTCAATTACACATCCGCTCAGTAATGACGCACGGCTCTGAAATTCACGTGTATTACCTATGGAGGGAGGGGGTGCCGATCGCTAGGTACCCTTTTAAGCTGCGCAAAGAAAACGGACTTCATGCACTAAAATTGCGCTATTTTACAACGGAGATTCATAATCAACGAGACGGTCATGACATTCAAAACTGCAGTATTTATGGCATATTTGAGGTAAGAGTTAGGCGAATTTGTTTTATATATTTGGAATAAACAAGCTACAAGTCCTTCGGGTGACGATAGGTAGTACCCTCAACCATACAGCACTTAATACGAGAGCCTGTAGTTCAGCTTTTCTACCCACGGCTTTCAGTCCTCTTTCGCAAAGAAATACCTGTAATTCCTTCACAGTGAACTGTTGAATTTTTTCAAGACTAAACTGAACATCGTCTCCAGCCATTTTGAGTCATATAAAGGGGTCTAATATCCAATATTTTGCGAGTTTAATGAGCAAAACAATCAGGGCAGCGTGACTCGGTACACTCGGTCAGTGTGTATTGCACTCCGTTACGCATGGCAACGCTCTTTGTTTATCTCCAGCGATCCGCGAGTCTATCCCACAATGCACCGCGGCGCTGAGATAGCGAAATGGCTTATTGTTGTCCACTCATACGTCATATCCTCTAGTAGTCTCCTCATCCAGCGGTTCCAACACCAAAACTTTAAAAATTCATAACTTTTGCATCGACTGTCCGATTTTCCTCAAACTTTCACTGATGTGTTCTGCTAATGTTTCTGCTTTCACTCAATCCACATTGTTCTTTGGGTTTACCTTCCCTTTAACTATTCATCCCTAAGAATTGTTCATGTTTGTGATATGCCACCATGTTTTCACGTCAATGTCTTGATTTTGGTCTCACTGTTAATTTTAGTCCCTATGTGCCAGGTGTTCAGGACTCAGTGTTACAGTTGCTAAGTTCTGAATTGCTTTGGCAGTTTTGCATTACACTTCAAGTCGTTGTCATGTTTTTCTGTGAATAGATCCAGCAATGAGAGAGGCTCTTGGGCTCCGGACCTACTTCATGTTGGCAACATGCGGAGACAACTTGGTCAGACTCTGGGATCTGGACACTGCGCCTGGTAGGTGCTTGAGCAATTGCAAAAATAAGTCGTGTGATGTGATTGACTATTTGGTAGAGCCAGAGACATTAGCAGGGTGGTCTCTGAAAATGCACTGGGCTGTTTCCAGCATTGATATTTCTGTGTGACTTGGTTTATTATGTGCTGAATTTTGTTTTAAGATTCCACAAATTGAATCACAAATTTGGACTGTTGTTCATAAAATATATATATATATATATATATATACATATATATATATATATATAATAGTACAATATATAGTAGGAAGGAAGGCGTTGCTTTATTAGTGACTTAGCTGGATAGTCTGTTTCGGCCGAAGCCTCGTCAGCAACTAAATCAGTTTCTTGTTAATGTACAGTGTAAGACATACGACTGTGGTGCACTCAAGCAAGCAAACAAAAGATACAAAAGATACATGCACGTGGCTACTTAGCAACACAATAAAGTTGATAATGACACTGGTACTGGGCTTAATGTAAGGCAGGGGTACTAAATTGTTACATGTGGGCGCCGGGGGGGGGGGGGGGGGGGTTTAACCAAGCTCTGCAAGGGAAAACTTATTCTTATGTTTACATGTTGAAATGAGTTCTGTTCTTGAGTTCAGGATTGCTGGTTTCTTGGCCGTGATAATGTGGTATTTCTCCCATAGACACAGGTTGCACCGGTTTGTTTTGGGCGAGTACGGTTGGGCGTGCCTGACAATCCTCCATGTGAGTGAGTAGGGAGTGCCGTCATCCTTCAGTCCCCAGATGTATTTGCTCAGTTCTGTCTGGTTTTGTTTTTCCCTGTTTGTGAAGCTTGCCTTGTGTGTAGCATATCTTGATTTGAAAGAGGTTGAGGTGAGGCCAATGTATACTTTCTCGTCGTCTGGAGTCGCTACCTTCGCTTCATATGTAATGTTCCTGGCTGTGCATTTCCCAGGGATCAAGCAGTCCACTTTCTTTCTGCAGTTGCAGGAGTCCCTGGCTTGCTCTTGACTGTTGTTGATTATTTTGTTGTTGTGTGCCTTTGTTATGGAATGCATATTGTCCATGCAACTGTAGCTTACTTTCAGAGTGTTCTTGTTGCATATCTTGCGAAGCTGATGCCCGTTAGGGAAGTGATGTTCGACGAGGGCTAGGAACTTCCTCCCGATGTTTGTTTTAACATGTCTGCTGAACGGGGAGTTGAACCACGTTATGTTTCTTTTCCTTTGGTGTTGTCTTTCTTCTCTGCAGCATTCTCTGCAGTATTGTACTACATGAGCTCCTATATAGTTGAGCACTGTCAGCCATATTGCAGTTCACACCCTACTTACGTACATATATATATATATATATATATATATATATATATATATATATATATATATATATATATATATATTTATATACAAGAGCAATAAAATGAATGAGACTTCAGTACAGACAATTGTACAATTTTTGCTAATCATTCATTTAATTCAAATATGATATTTATTTTGATATGTGTTTCTAACATATACAGCTGTAGATATGTGAAATTCCTCTGCAGGTATAAGTGTGCCTTCAAAAATGTTTGTGTCATTTTATGTAATCATTCAATGTACTTATACTGACAAAATTGTTGTGTGAATTATGAAAGTGATACAAACGGTATTGTACTGATAATTGCAAGAAATTTAGGGATATTGTGCTGTCCCCTTTCGTTCGTGATCTGCACTCCCAAATTTTCCGGGATGATGTAGAGTGACTCAATTTTGATGTCTGTGATTATTAATTTTTTTCAGTGTGTTCCACCAAGCTGCGGTGTGACTTGACGGGTCATTCAGCAACCGTCCAATCAGTAGCCTTCTCTGCAGATGGGCACTTACTAGCATCAGGGTAAGATCTGCCATGTGGAAAAGTTGAAATGGGTATGGTTGCTGTATTAAAAACAAAGCAGGGTTCGAAATTGGCGAAGGTCCGCTGGCCATTGGCCACCCGAAATCACGTCGGACTAGCTAAAAATTGTAAAATTCTGAAGTTACTAGTCCGTCTGGCTAGCCAAAATATTGCTTCAATGTCAAAATTTATTCTAAGTAGTCCGCCTGGCTAGTTAAAAAAAAAAGTTAAGTGCGACCCCTGCAAAGCTCATTTCCATTGATATCTAGTAACAGTCACATACCCTGCATTCAAATTAGTCACTGCAATGCGGGGATAAGTCCCACAGTTAAGTCCCACACTGTCGGACTTTCTCCTCAAAAACCATAATGTGAATGCTCAATGGGACTTGTCCCCTCTTCACCTCGAAGCAAGTCAAGTCCGGGGCCAAGATTTGGAGGGTAGAGTTACCTTGGGGCACAATATTATTGATTGCAGCCAGCTGAATTCATCAAATGTGCGCGTGCCCGATGGCTGGTTCTAAGTAGCAGAGCTCGCTCCAAGCCCCAATTGCCCCACAGCTCAGGGACAGTCCAGATTGCAGTGTGGACGGTCAGTCGTAAAAAAATATAAGATGTCTGGTGACTGTCTTCTCAACACGGGGTCTAGTGTGAATGTCGGGATAAACGCAAACTGCAGGTTGGAACTAAGAGATAGAAAAATTGATAGATGGTTAGATAAATAGATATATAGTTACATGTATATAGAAAGATAGAGAGAGACTTTAAGCAAGAAGATGCAATTGATACCTTCATACCCAGTTTTAAGCCAAGTGAATACATGTTCAGTCATTGACTGCCTTGTATTAAAACCAATGGAAGAAAGAGATTGCTCGGAGATAATAATGCCTTGCAATCACACAAGATACCCCAACCATTCAAAACAGCAGGGCTTAGATAAGTTTACACCTGTTTGAGAAAATTGAAGACAGGCAACTTGTCGGGCAATATTTACTTGAAATTCATTGATTATTTTTTTTATGTGATTCGATGTTTGCTAATGAGTTACATGAGAAAATTCCCAGGAGTTGTATAATCTCTGTACATTAATTTTTTTCCCCTCCGTTTTCTCCGCAGAGCTGTGGACAAATTAGTCATACTATGGAACCCGGTAAGCATCACAGCAAAGTCAGGGTAGACTAGCTTCATACTAGTTTTATAGAAAAAGTAATAAAAAATTTTATTTTTGATTTCAGTGTTCATCGACTTACGCTCATGACCAGTGATAAAACGTATGAGGGTTTGTTTTGTTTTGTTGTGTTTTTTTTATCCAGGGTAGCCTCTTCAGTGTTGCCACTGTTCTACCAGAGGGTCCTGCCATTATTATTACCCTAACGCTGCCAGGTACCCATTTATACACCTGAGTCGAGAGGGACACTGTAGGCAAAATATCTTGTCCAAGGACGTATAAGTACTGGCTGGGATTCAAACTCGGGGAGTCAAACTCGGGTCCTCCAATTGGGAGTCGGGAGTATTATCCATTATGCCACAGTGCCACCACTTCTGATATCAAGTTCAAGTTCAAGTTTTATTAAACCAATTCATTAAACATTTGACATTTTACAAAAGGATATAGCATTAAGAATAATGAATGGTTTGGGACCCCAAAAGAAGACTAAAAAAAAAAAACTAAAACTAAAACTCAGCTGAAACTATGAAATCCAAGAGGGCATTTCTTGCTGGCTTTTTCTTATATAATATCGTATACAAACCCACAAATCTGTATAGATGTATGCATGTATGTTTTAATGTATGTATGTATGCATTTGTTTGAAATATGTCTGGAAGTACTGTTTGTATATTGACTTATACATTGGTATGTGTTACTTATATGGGTGTGTGGCCATAGAACGACTATTAATTTTCTTTACTCTTCAAGTTTTTATGTCTTTATCATCTGAAGTATTAGGGTTTTGATTGATGAGATGGCTGTAGTTTGTTTGAGCTCCTCATCTTGTCTCTCCACAAGAATCAGTAATAGTTCTTCAATCATGCTTTGGTTTACTTTACAGATTTCTGCAGAAATGATGTACACCTTAGAAGGTCATTCAAGGTATGTGAGAAATAGAGACATTGCGGTAAAGACAGCTTCCAGTGTATGAAACCCACAGTGATCCCAAGAAATAAGGCATCTGTATAGTCTGAGAAATGCACTAGCAAAAAAACAAAGCAAGACTAAACACAAAAACAAAACACAAAATGAAACAAAATCATCAAAAACCTCATAATCAGAACATGTCAGTCCCGTTTCTTGTATAACCTTGAAAAGAAAGATGGAAGTCAACAAGTGTGCATGTTAGATCTGGACTCGGGAAGGATCAACATACCAGAATCCTACAATCGATGCTTTCAAACCAATTCTTAGGCATGATCTTTTTCTTCTTCTTTTTTAAATCTACCAGACCTAAATAGCCATATCTGTTGCTTTATTGTCGATAAGCTTATGGCAACACTGATGAGGCTACCCTGGGTAAATAAGACCATGTTATTATTATTATTATTTTATTTTTTTTTGTTGTTGTTGTTGAACTAGCCAGCTAATTCACTGAAGGGCACACTAAAGTTTTGTGAACCAACAATCAAACACTAAGAACTTCTGTCAGATTCACGCAAAATAAAGTCCTTCTGGATTGTCAGATATGTTAGAAATAAAAATTGATGTCCTGGATCAAGAAAATTTAATGTGATCAAAAACATGTAATTTTGTTTGATGTTCTTTAATAAAAAAAATTGAAAGATAAAAAAAGAAAATTTAATGTGAATGGCCTACTCTAATTCCTTTTGGCCCTCTACAGTTGAAATCAAGAGTGATGCAAGGATTAAAGAGATGTGGTGACTTAATGTACATGTATATGCAGTATATTTAGCGAGTCTATAATATTTCACAAATCAGGATTTCGCGACATTTTTGTGAGTGGTTAAATTTGTGATTGTGGAGTACAGTATTATCATACATCTTGTTCTTGTACTGTGTACTTCTTACCAGTATATATATTGCATGCATGTAGCATTGATGTTGGGATCAGAGTCAATATTTACGCATGTTCTTAAATTAGGGACTGGGACCTGACTGGCGTATTCATGAAAATTTAAACCCAGTGAAATACACAGTTTTATGTGGCATATGCAGGATCTTCTCTTGTAACTTTTTCTTACATTTCATCTTCTGTTAGGTATGTGACCTCAGTGTCTTTCTCACCGGACAACCTATACCTGGCATCTGGCTCACATCACAAGGTCTATGTTTGGAGGTTGGGCTTTCAGCAACCTTTACTCCCCAGTAGCGAGAGTGAGTCGGGCTCTTTCCAATTCTACTGTAGTTTTTCTTTTTATTAAACTGACATTTGAAATGCACTTTTTCTTGAGAACATACCTGTGGTAAGAGAGAAAGAATTTGCATTTTAATGACATTCATGCTTTAAGTAGCTATAGATCTGGAGAAAAAAAAATGCATTATAATGATCTTTTATTCATTGCTATACAAATGGGTTCACCTTCAAATTGTTTGTTTTTACATCTGTCATGTGTCAAAGTGGAAGAATATTGAAAAAGGATTCTATGTGGTTTGGAAAATATACATATAATTATATGTATATATGTTAGTTTTGATTTCTTTTTATGTCATTGCATGTGATACACTTCATCCTGTGAAACACAATCACACTAATTGTCAATCAATCTTCAGTCTAATTGATCATTAAGTTATGACAAAGTTTAAGACACAAGAATAAAATGACAGCTTTTTTTGCTGTACTGAAGTTGATGCCTATGAAATGTGTGTATGTCCTTTGCCTTAACACTGCTTTTCAGGACCATGTAGAAAAAGAATGTCTTTATCAATGATATATCTTTTTCAAACCATTGTGAAATTCCTTTCAATGTCTAAAGAGTGGTTTCTAGCAAAGTAGTACATGTTATGCTTTTCAAACCATCGCACTGTTACAAAACAAAAGATTGAGTAAAACAACATGTAGCCCTCTCCTCTTCCCACCCTCTTCCTGTATGTCCTCAGCATGAAGAGAAATGTTATCTTGATTTTTCTTTGAATGCTATGAGAAATACTGTCAAAACCTCAACTGTTTGGCCACGTGGGGACCGATGTCCATCCGAATAAGTGAGATATGAGATATGCTCATGAGTGATACATGTAAGCTAGTTTGATTGAGGATAATAATTGTGAAAGGCATTGTTAGTGTACTACTCACTGTAATGATTTACATAATATTTAATGTTTTGTATTGGAAATGATGTGGAAATGAAATATGAGTGGAAATATGCTTTCCCCTTTGTCTTTGTTCTTTGTAGAACATTACTTCACATTGAAAAAAGCAAAGACAATGGTCTGCTAGTCTGTGGCTGGATAATCAAGGTCAGACTGTAGCATGTGCTCGTTTCAGAGACGAATGTATAGCATTAAGCCTGCCTTGCTCGTTGTTCTCGATGCAGATACCCCTCCACAGGGGAGTCCGGCTGTGGGTGACGCCAGTAGCCCTGAGAAGGAGACCAATCCAACCCTGGCTCACAATGTCATCTCGGAGTGGACGGTGGACGCAGTCTGTGAGTGGCTGAGCAGCATCGGACTGGAGGAGTACTGTGACGGTTTCCGTGACAACCAGATAGACGGGGAGGAGCTCCAGAATCTGACCTCCGACACTCTGTCAAGAGACCTTGGCGTCAGTACGTACAGATGAGGAGAAGTTAGGGCTAGAAGGATCAACAAGTTGATATAGTGTTCTCTACTGAAGATATGGCTGTAAAGATTTTGTGATTTTGTGATTTTGAGATTTTTTCTTTTTTTTTTTTTTGGTCGAGTTGATGCACATGCCAAATCAAAGAAAGAAGATGATGAGGCCATTTTTTTTAATATTTCTTTTTCATTCAATACACAATAGTATAATGAAATCAAGCTGATATTTCTCATCGTAATGCTCTAAATGGGAAGAGCATAATGGATCTATGGTATCTAGCATTCATATTTTTTCTTGCCTTTGTTTCAAATTACGTCAATCATGATATGATCAGAACACATTATTTAGGGTTATTGCTACATGTTCCTACTGCCTTGTCGATTTCAACTTCCAATAACAACAGTAACTGAGAGTCTACTTGTTGTTTGCCATGTAGTGGGAATGGCCTCCACTTTTAAGAAGTGTGGATAATATGAAATCAGCCTTCAAGCTGGCAATGGAATCAGTGTCTATGGTGATTACAAAAGATGAATTACCCCTGTATGCCACTGAACAAGAGACAGAAACAAGAATATGACATTGACAAGCTAATTTTATAATTTTTCATTAGTTTCTGTTGGTCACTAGTGAGAGAGGGCAGGGACTTGTCAATTCTAGTCTTAGAAAGAAAAGGAACTTAGGAGGAAATAAGAGAAGACCCAGCAATAGCAATAATAACATTAACATCTTATATAGCACATAATACAAGCATAAGTCTATATGCGCTTCATATTCATAACATTATGCATAAACAGAAAGAACAAACAAGCAAACAAAACTTAATATATAAACAATTATAGAGTATATCAGTGCAAAAAAGTATGTTTTTAGTGAGTTCTTGTAGCTGTTGACAGCTGATGCATCTCGGAGTTAGGGAGGAAGAGAATTCCAGGGTGTTAGTGCTAAGGTGCTGAAAGCATGCTGCCCATAGTACTGTACGAGCTGAAATTTTCGCGTACAGATATTTTCGCGAATTGCTACAAGGAGAACATTTTCACGTGTTGTTAATTTCGCGGTTGCGAGGTCTAACTGTGCGTTTCTGTTCGCACGTTGTTATTTTCGCGTGTTGTTATTTTCGCGGTTCAAAGGCCATTCGCGAAATTCGCGAAAATAAAACCACCGCGAAATTCGCGAAATTAAAACTACCGCGAAAATTTCAGCTCGTTCAGTACTTGGTATTAACCCTGGGTGTTTGGAGAAGGTTGAAAGAAGGTTTCTGGTAGGGCATAATCCTTGATTTCATTCCAGTTTTCCAGATTGTATCAACCCTATTAATATCAAGGGCCTTCATGCTCCAAGCAAGCTTATTTTCATGTTCTCAGAAGAACGACGTAAATCCCCGCCAGGTGCGTAATTTTAAATTATCGCGTGCATTCACATCATTCTTCTGCGCACACCTACGCGCCTCACGTGCATTCACATTGTTCTTACGGGCACTGAAACACTGACTCAATAGGCGCGGTCAGTCTGGCAAAAAAATCACGAAGTTTAAGATCGCGATCTTTAAGATCTCGAAGTTTTGCCAGTGTGACCACAAACTTCCCACGAAACTTCTCGATCTGTTTGCGGGCAGTGTCTCCGAAGCGCGAGGCCATAGTCATGTACAGATGTGCATTGTTACATCACAATCACTTGCCATCGGACTGCGCACTCTTTCTTGCGCACGTACGAATAGCCCAAACTTCGCGATCTTAAACTTCTCGATCTTTTGCCAGTCTGACCGCTCCTATAGTTGTCGTTTTTTTATGCCTCCGCCACGAAGTGGTGCCGGAGGCATTATGTTTTCAGGTTGTCTGTCCGTCCGTATGTCCGTACGTCCGTACGTCCGTCCGCTTTCGTTTACGCGATAACTTGAGTAATATTTACTGGAATTTTACCAAACTTGGTCCAAGTATGAAGTATGATGGGGCAATTAGTTGATAAGATTTTTGGTGAAATCGGCTAAAGGTCAAAGGTCAAGGTCAAATCATGAAATTTTATCCGTTTACGCGATAACTCAAGACTGGATGGAGCAAATTTCACCAAACTTTGTTGGAGGATGATGTATGATGGGACAATTAATTGATTAGTTTTTCAGTGAAATCAGACAGAGGTCAAAGGTCAAAGATCAAGGTCAAATCCTAAAATTTATCTGTTTACGTGATAACCCAAAACTGGATGAAGCAGCTTTCACCAAACTTGGTCCAAGGATGATGTATGATGGGACAATTAGTTGAGTAGATTTTAGTGACATTGGCAAGAGGTCAAAGGTCAAAAGGTCAAGGTCAAATTCTACAAATGTTGCAATTTTCCCCATATCTATGCAATGCCCGAAGGTATTTTCTTGAAACTTGGTGTGGACATGTACTACTGCATAAAGATTCTCCAATGAGAGTTTCAGGTCATAAGGTCAAAGGTCAAAAGGTCAAAGGTTAGGTGAAAATGTTGCAATATCACTTTTCTCGCAAATGGTTCGATGTATTTTCATGGAACTTGGTACATACGCATGTACTGTCTGGCAGGGATTCTCTATGGAATTTAGGGGTCATGGGTCAATAGTCAGGGGTCAAGGTCAAGGTCAACTCAAAATTTTACTATTTCCCCCATATACTAGTATATGCAATGCTTGCATTATTAGTTTCAAAACTTAGCACATGCATTACCTAATGGAGATTCTCCTGGAAATTTCCAGCCTGAAGGTCAAAGGTTAAAGGTCAAAGGCCAGGTTTCAATGCCCCCCCCCCCAATAAAAATATATATTTTGTACCGTTATCACACTCTTTCTTCATACCTTTGAAATTACTCAATGCATAAACTTCCCCAAAATTCCCCAAATATGTATACCTGCACTCTTAGAAAATTATGGCAAACACAGTTCAAGACATTTCTGACAAACCTGTCATTTCAATATTTTGCCAGTTATGTGAAAATGTCATGGATCACACATTGTGAAGACATTGTACTATACGCCTATTGGGAGAATCATGCATTAAGGCGGAGGCATCAGTCGCCATAGCGACATTTCTAGTTTTTCTCTCTCTCTCTTTCAGAGGCTCTTGGTCATCGTCAGAAGATCCTACGAGGGGTTCAAGCAGTCAGAGAGAAGGGTTTCTTTTCTGGTTCCCAAGGACCTGTACCAGGTGAAATACACTCTCGCATTATCCTCCAAAGTTACTCTCCTTATTCATGAAACTCGAAGTACTGCCAGAAAAAAAAAGAAGAAAATGAACAAATACAAACAGTAAATAAATTCTCAAATCAAATTAACTTTACCTTGAAACAAACACAGAAATGTAGAACAGTAGGTTTTTAATATGATTTGTCATCAACTAGTTACTAAAAAGAAGGAAGAGAATTTATCAGAGTTTCTGGAAGTGTTTAGGTTGTCAGTCTTATGTTTTCTGATACCAGAGTTTATAAGATATTAACTTGCAGTGTGTGAATTATATTGTATTAATTGGCTCATTATTTGCTTCGTAAATAGATTTACATGGTCATTTAAAATCCCTGTATAATGTGGGGGAATCTTAAGAAATGTGTAGGTATATTGCAAAAACGCATTTTCCATTCAACATCGCATATTACTCATTTCTCTTTCATGCAAGTAAGATTTGGATGTAGAAATTGTTTAAGGTTATCTCAATGGAATCATTGACAGAATAGTATCGAGACATGAGATAGAAAAGCAAGATCCAAAATCAACAGTACTCTGCATGATGTAGGATTCCAGTTTCTCATGACATGAAGTGATTTTATTTTTTAGCTGTCACTTTATCAGCCACATTTTCTGATTCATTGTATTATACAGATGATCAAGTACCTGATGAGTACCTGTGTCCCATCAGTCGAGAGATAATGAAAGACCCGGTCATAGCAGCTGGTGAGTCACACTGCTTCTTTTTTCAAATAGAGAGTTTGATAGCAGAACGAGTTAACTCCATTCTTGTTAAAGGTAGGGAATACCTTTAACAGACCTCCCAATATGCAGCAAAACATTAAATATGAACCTCAGGGGACTTGTTTAGGCCACTGCTGAGAAATTTGGAAGTCAACAGTTATCTACAATTTGAATAATGCACAAAACTCAACTACTCTGTAGTTCTGTGTGTCAGCCACACTTAAGCCTTTTTGTTGCAGTCTTCTGTATCTTTTATCTATAAACACAAATCTAAAAGTATAAGAGCTGATGTAATAACATATAGAGTGTGTGGCAAGAATGTATATAGAAATGTTTGTAAGTTTTGATGAACTTTCTTCACAAAATATACATGATGGACACACATGCAGTGCATGGGTCTGCAAAGGTAGCCTAGTAATGTACCGGAATTTTACGGTGAGCCCCGAAAAAAATTCAATTCAAAATCTAACGGTCAATAGAAATGTACTAAATGTTACCTTCCACTTTCAATACTTTATGGGAGTTTCTAAAAGGATACTCTCTTCAACATACCACTGTATTTATACAACTCTTCATTTAAGGCATGCAAATGGGATTCCCTACCTTTAAAGTTGATATATTTTCTGTTAAAGCTGCATAAAACAAACAAGGGAAATGAAAAGGAAATATGGGATATTTTTAATCATAACTTGAAGATTATTTCTTGTAATGTAAGTAAAGAGGTATCATTAGAAAAGTTTCATTTAGCTCTTTCTGATGATAGACTCTTGCTATGAAAGTCTTCAGTTGCTTCCATTTTAGCAGTTTGAGTCTTGAGGATACCAGAAAGTTTTCAGTGCTCAAGTATTGTACACACTGCTTCTCTCAGAATGCATCCACCTTACGTACATGTAGCTTGACTTGTGATGACAACTGATAAAATTAGGGCCTAAAGTGTAAAAATAGTATTGAATATGAATGCCTCCACCTTAATTGCTTGAATTGTGACAACAACTGACAATATTAGGTCCTTAAGTGTCAAAAGATTAGTTTATTAGTGTGTTAGTTGAAGAAACACATCAAATGTAATCAAGTGCCATGTCTAAACTGCAACTTCTTGAACAGTGTCATTATCTTGAATGCATTAGATCTCTTCAATCTTTCATATCACACACTTTACACATGATACATGTAGCTTGTTAGTTTTTTCATTTCATTGCTCTCGATAACAGATGGGTACACATACGAGCGCTCCGCCATCGAGAGCTGGCTGCGCGGTAGCCGCAACACCAGCCCCATGACCAACGCTCCCCTCAGTCACACCAACCTGACCCCGAACAGGAGCCTCAAGATGATCATAGCCAGGATATACGACCTCTGACCCCACAAGGAAGTAATGACCTCATAGACAGTTCGGGGAATATCAGTCATGTGATGAAGATGATAAAGGTCTCGGGGGTAAAGGAAGGTAGAAGCACGCAGTTACAGAGATAATGATATAGTGATAGATCAGCAAAGATCATGGTTTGTTTTTGCAAAACATGGGGCAGGGGCACAAAGTGAATGAGAGAGGGCCAAATGCACCTTTAAATGAAGCATTAATGCACCTTAAATGAAGCGTTAAGCATTAGTGTGACATGATATGCCACAAGGAACTCTTCAGAATTGTTCTTTTGATGTGTATGTGTGTGTGTGTGTGTGTGTGTGTGTGTGTTTGTTTGTATCAGTGTATCAACTTTTATAAGCAACTGTGGGGTGCCTGGAGCACTACAAGGAATAAGAAGGAAATCTACAAGATCCTTTTGTATCCCAATGCAAGGGGCTAAGGTTTGAACATGAAAGTGACAAGCATGGTCCTGTAATAATAATGATGATAATAATAATAATAATGATAATAGCCATTTTCATGTAGCACATTTCAGACTTGGTGAAAATTTCTGTGTGCTTTACAGACTGTTATTACCCCGGTCACTTGATACATTATTTCCAACCAACACTGACAGTGCTTATTATATCCCTCATGTAAAGTTTCTTGCCATATATCTTTCAGAGCACGAAAATGGTGTAGTTTTACTAGCTAGCTACGACCAGCTGGATGCAGTGCAAAGAGTTACTAGCCAGTGTGATATAGTACTTTTGGGAATCCATGATCTGCACCCAATCGTGATCGTGTGATCAATATCTACATTTCTCACTTTAGAATGTACGCAGACCAGCTGGATGCAGTGCAAAGAGTTACTAGCCAGTGTGATATAGTACTTTTGGGAATCCATGATCTGCACCCAATCGTGATCGTGTGATCAATATCTACATTTCTCACTTTAGAATGTACGCAGTGCGCGTAATAGCGATACTTTGGCTAGAGACAGACCTGTGGCTTGTAGCTAGATAACTAGCTAGCGCGGTGCGCGACGGCATTACAGAAATCTGTGGTGCGATGGCGTGTGTATAACGTTAGTGTGATCAATGCAGTTCAGCTCAATTGACAAAGTGACTGCTTTAAGTAACGGAGGAATGATTGCAGGTACGAATTAGGAATAAACTAAAACCGATTTTGAAGATGATATGGGTACAAAGCCGCTTTAGGCCTACTTCTAGTCCTGGACCTCCTAGATCTTTCGGAGTTTTGCACGCTGTCGTGTAGACTCTAGCACGTGCGTATCAACAACGGTTTAATACACGGTGGCCTATACAGCGCAGCGGTGTCGTTCGCTACGCACTGCACGCACTGTTGCTGCACTGCCACGGCCTAACGTTAGATTTAATGTTAAACCTGCACATTTTTCCAAAAGGGAACCTTGTCATCACTCTAGTAAAATGCTCGAGAGGGATATAAAACAAATATCGACTGCTTTCTTTCGGGCCATGGTAAAACAATTTGACCTCGGTGATTTCTCAACACTGCCATGTCTCTCGACTTCGTCTCGGGACATAGCACTGTTGAGAAATCACCTCGGTGCAAATAGTTTTACCATTTCCCTCTGTAGCAGGCGATATTTGTATACTCTCCACTCCCTGGAGAGCATTTCAGCCAGTCACTATCTTACAGGCGCATGCATGTGCTGATCAACCAACCTAAACATTCTCAATCTACCAGGTACTCATTTATACTCTCGGGTGGAGAGCAGCAGTGTGGGCAAAATGCTTTGCTGAACAGCAAATGTGTCGGGCTTCACATGGGCTCGAACCCCTGAACCCAAACCACACTTATGTGATTCAGAGACAAGTGCTTTTATCCGCTTGGCCACGACACCTCCACATTTACAGAATGCTATCTGAAGGTCGACTTTGATTTGAACTGAGGAGTCTCTTATGAAGCAAGAAGCATACTACCTTTAATAATAGCCCCTTGCCAGTGACAACAAATATGTGCTGTGTATTATAGCTGTGGTGAGGTATTTCTGTGAATTTTTTTTTGTGTGTGAAAATTTTCATGTATTTTACAGGACATGAAACTAGCAAGAAAATAAAAGTGCGCGAATGTTTCCACTTGCAATATGTATTTATATGTTATCTTTTTGAACCAGCAGAATTAGGAACATGCAAGATTTATTTTATCTGACGCCAAAAATTACCCATACAAAAGTTTGCATTTTTACAGTATACTCTGGAGGCAAGGAGTTACGACATGTACAGTGTTGTGAAACATTGAGAGAGGAATAAAAGAATTGGCAGGAATGTTGGGTTAGATCGTTCCTCTGTGGTAATACAACCCATCAAATCTGTTATGTCGTTACTGTAAAACGAGGAATGTTTGCGTGCATTATAATTTCGCGAGAGCCAAGATTTGCAAAACTAAAATGCACACAAAAGTTCTTGTCTACACTATATGCATTGAATACCAGTGGCAATTTGCGAAAATTTCATGCTGTGAAAAAGGCCACTGGCTCCAATTCGTGAAAATTTCATGCCGCGAATACATGTACTGTCATGTTTTACAGTATGTGGATATTGCTTTGACAGTAGAGCTGATGTAGTGACTGACTTAGACCAAGAGATCAAAATGGTGCCCCTATGTAACAGGGAAGAAGAACAAATATATACAAGTTATATATTACCTTAAAGTGTAAGTGAAAACTGGCAAATTGATGACAGTATTGCAAAAGTGGTGTAGATGGCCACAAACTTGGAATGATTAGATTAATGAGTGCACTACATTTTGTTGTGAAGAGGCAAATGAAAGAAAAAAAAACAAACAACTTTGCTATTAGTCAGTGAAAGAAAGAAAAAAAAAACATTGAAAATAATTTTACTACCAATAGCTGAACACATTTGCATGTAGATTTTGGAAATCACTGTACCGTAGTAGAGCCTTTTCAGTTAACTTGACACTTAAAACTTAAAAATCGACCATGGATATAAACCAGTCAATTTGTGCTGCACAAAATGAGTGAATATAGAAGGAAAAGGATGTAAATTATGTCAATATGTACATACAAATGATATATGACCAAACATATTTTATACCAAATGCATTACCTAGCAATGGATGGTACTATTTCAATTTGATTTCTTGATGTTATGTGGTGTGCGTGCCATACAATGATGGTATGGAAGGATGCAATGTTGATAAAAACAACAGTTTCTATTGTGTGTTGATGAGAAAGATCTTCACTATTTAAGAATTCTTTACATATCTTTGATGTGTGATTTACATGTTAAGTAGTTCAATTAATAATTAAATTGAAATAGTCATTTATTTTTATCCATCCATTAATGTATTTGTATATTCAGTAATTAATTTATATAATATGTATTTTTTTCTTATTCTCTATTATATTCTTATTTCTTGTTTTTCCTTTTGTGTGTGTGAGTCAGTGGGGGGGGGGAGGGATTTGTAGTGGGGGGGGGGGGCTTGGAATATTGCCACCTCCTCATGAGAGATGTATCTTTTTCATTTCATACACAGATTTTAGTCCTAAAAGAAGCAACCAAGCTGTGCATTGGATTTTTCTTTTTTCACTCATAACATACATGAAAAACTCTCATTGCTTCAGACTAGTGCAATTCATGGTGTCATTTGTCAATATGTGTGTATGTCTGAAATTGAAGCGGAGCGAGGTAATTCTCTCTCCGTCGGAGCTCAGGCCCATCTGTTGTCTCATAACTGTTCCATTATTCTTTGATATACCGTTAACCTGAAATTGGTTTGTGGACATTCATTAGGGAGCTTTAGATTTTGACGCGCGGACGTTCAGAGGGAAAAAAACATGTTGTGAGCATGCCCAGAAGCGCGCGTCAAGTCAATCTATTTTTAGCTTGCGTCGCCTGAGTTTTTCACCACAGTACTGGGCTATTTTTACATCCGCACAGTTTGCAACGTAGAGAGCTACTTCATGCACCGATCATATGGGGGCGCGATTATATTTTTTATACGTTGCATCCCAGCGTAATCTAAAGCTACTTTTCAACGCGACGCAGGGGAGAGGAGAACGTCCAGTGCATTCGTCGTCTCAAACGTCCGCGCGTCAAAATCTAAAGCTCCCTATTCTGCCAAACAAGACATCATGTGTAAATCGATCAAACTCCTTACTTAGTCTGGTTGATCTCAGTTTATATTAGGTGTTTGCTTGTTCAGTGGTACTTTTGCTGATGGTCCTTTTGCTGTCATCTTGACTTGGGTTTTATCCTTTAGAAGAGCCATGATTCACTTCAGATACCCGCTCTTGTTCTGCATACATTTCTGCATAGACTGCATTTATTTGTTTGTTTCATAGGTAAAGTATTCTTTCATATGGAAATTTTGTTGTGTCAGAGTTGCAGTAGTCAATGGTATACACAGAGAGATTGAACAAAACAGAGGAGAAAATTCCTCTTAACGGAAAGGTGAGGTTATGCACTGAGAGATAACACACAACAATATCTGCACCTGTACATCTTACACACTTTTCAAGAAACCATTGTTTGCAAGGCAGAGTTGTTCTTGGAGGTCTCTTTCTTTCTCTCAAGTTTCACTGATGAATTTTTCATCTGAAACTAAACAAGACTATCGATGCTTTGTGTATTAATAGAGTTTCATAGGTGATGGCTTCTTTTATTCTCATGCAGAAATTATATGTCTTTAGTCCTACTATCATTTACAGTATAACCCCTCTTACCCTTCAAAGTGAAATTACATGCATATACAAACAGTTTTCTTACTTTTCATTGTACGGCAAAGAGTCCATGTTCCGTGAATGTGAAATTCATGAGTAATGAATATCCATTTATTTGTAATTTGCTAGTATTCATTGGTATTATACTGGTATTTAAGGGAGAATTCTCGTTCATTAATGAACGAAAAAAATTGCAGAGGGAAGTACAGAATGTTTTTATTGATAAAAGTACTGACTGATAACAGTAATTATGAGTAGATGTAATGATATCGAAGTGTGATTTTTTTCTTTTCATTTGTATTGCTGTCATTTAGTTGTTTTGATATGTGTCACTACTATGTTTACGGTGCTCTTATGTAGAGCATTTTTATACCTCCGCCAACGAAGTGGCCGGAGGCATTATGTTTTCGGGTCGTCCGTCTGTCCGTCCGTCCGTCTGTCCGTCCGTCCGTACGTCCATACGTCTGTACGTACGTACGACCGTCCGTCCCGTTTTGTTTTTGTCGATATCTCAAGAACCATGTGGTGGTTTTGCATCAAACTTGGTATGAGGGTATATCCTTGGGGGATAATACTTTGTGTGGATTTTAGGGTCACAGGGTCAAAGGTCAAAGGTCACAGATTATTTTGTGAAAAAAAATTGAAATTTCATGTTTTTCTCCATATCTCGCAAATGGTTCAAGGTATCTTCATGGAACTTAGTATATATGCTTGTACCGATTGGCAGTGATTATCTAGGGAAGTTTGGGGTCATGGGTCAAAGGTCAGGGGTCAAAGGTCAAGGTCAACTCCTCAAAATATCACTACTTTCCTTATATTTATGCAATGCCTGAAGGATTTTTTTTTTTTTTAACTTCATGTATGCATGTATAATCCAATATATATTCTGTGGGAAGTTTCTTGCCAAAAGGTCAAAGGTCAAAAGGTCAAAGGTCAAGCGAAAGTGCTAAATTGCACTTTTTCCTCCATATCTCAAAAGTAACTTAAGGTATTATCATGAAACTTACATATTTATGCATGTTCTACCTAACAGTGATTCTCTTTGGAACTGTGGGGTCAAAGGTCAAAGGTCAGGTTTCGATAATACTATTTTACCATTTGATACTGAAATTATACTTTTTCTCAATACCTTGAAAATTACTCAATGCATAAACTTGTAAAAGGGTCAAAAGTAAAGTGAAAATCATCATTTCCCCCAAATACCTGCACTCTGACATTTTAATCATTCATCCAATTCAACCTAGTTCTAGGAAAGCGAACATTCAGCACATTTGTGGCAAACCTGTCATTTTAATATTTTGCCAATTGTGTGAAACTTTCATCACACATTGTCAAGACATTGTACTATAGACCTATTAGGAGAACCATGCATTATGGCAGAGGCATACACCAGTCGACGCGGCGACATTTCTAGTTATTTATGCAAATGAGAGCAAATGTACTGTACTCAAAACTTACATGACCTTAAATGTACATTCACAATACTTAACTTTTCATTTTAGCAGAACGGTTTTGTGCACTCCCTTTGCATATTTCATGAGTTATATTATGTATGCATGTAGATCATATGTTTTGTGTGATAATTACCTTTCATGTACATAACATGATTTAGCAGCTCTTTATGACTTCTGATTATGACCCATCAAACAGCGCTTGGGTTTGTTCAAGTTTATTTATGGCAAAAAAAAAAAGAAGTACAAAATGTACTTGTCTTCATAAAATAAAATCAGTTAAATTTCATTCTGTGCAGGTGGAAGATGCCTGATAAATCTATTCTTATTTTGTAAATACAAATACAATGAACTTTTCTTTGTGTTTTTTTTTTTTAGATGCAGTAAGAATGAAATTAAAATAAAAAGATTACTCTATCCAGTATTATGTACTTCTCATGGATAAACAGATTCCCTAATTTTCCTAAATTTTGGCTAATTTCAAAATTGTATTGCAATTAAGAGTGTTGAAGTACACATCTAGCTGTTGGCTAAATTTTCTACAATGATATCAAATAGTTGTGTGTGTGTGTTTGTGTTTGTGTGTAGTGACATAACACACAAACTGATTTACATTGATACTAAGTCTGCTTCCACTGAACATGCACAAACTTGAAATATTACTGTCACAAGTGAGAAGCTATTTCAGTGTGTTACAAATGTGCAGTCAAAATGAAGGCAAAGTTCACAGTACTTTATGGAAGAGAATGTCCCCATGGAGATGTGTTTTATTTACTTTACATTAAAAACTGTATTTCTTGTTTTATTTTAATTTGTTTATGAAGTTAAAGAAAATGAGACAACAGAGCAGTGAAAGGTCTAGTTCAATTAACCAAATGAATAGAGAACTATGACCAGTGGAACGTTAATCTCAGAGCGTTTTAGTTGGCATCTTAAAAACTCGTCTATGATTTTGTTTGTCAATCCCACTGCACTTATTGCACAGAGTATTATCAATCTGACATTTCTCAAACATGTTTTCTTTGTGGCTGTGCTCAGAACAGATCAAGGATAATGAAGTGATATTTACAGAGATAGAGACCAAGGTATCTGACCTCACAAGGTCGAGGAAACTCATCTGGTCTGTTTTGTGTACATGATGGCAAAAAGATGGTTCAAAACAGATGGTACAAGAGATGCCAAGTCTCTGTGATTCTGCAGGAGGGTCAATCAAAAATTATGTGCTCTTTCAAATTTTGACTGAAGAATACGCATGCCTCCCTGATTTGGGAGTAAGCTAAAGTTTGGTCGCAAAAAGGGCTGGGCGCCGTTTTTTAATGTTCTAAAGAAAATCCGTCAGATAGAGCAAAACAACACCTTTCCGATGATACCTCACTTGTTGCATAACAAGAAATACTCTTAAAGTTACAATTAAAGAATCACATTCTTTATTGTCATTTTGAATGTATTATCTCAAATTGATAAGAGTGGAGTTCAGTCGTTTTGCAGTCAGCATCTCTCAAGTATTATTGAGATACATGTGATACATGAGTATCTCCTTTATAGTCTTTTGGAACTGATCTTGATGTGTGAAAGTTAACTTATGTGAGATATGGAGAGATTCTTCTTGACAAGGTCACCACACATTTACTCTCTAAAAAAATCGAGTGAAAATTTTCACTCTTGAAGGAGTCACGGAATACAAAAAAGAGTGAATTTAGAGTGAAATTGGAGTGAATTTTGAGTGAAAATGTTCATTTTCACTCGTTTTAGAGTGACGTCAGGGATCACTCCAAAATCTTCGAGTGATCCCTGAGGTCACTCCAAAATGAGTGAAAATGAACATTTTTCACTCCAATTCCACTCTAAATTCACTCTTTTTTTTTGTATTCACTCCTTCAAGAGTGAAAATTTTCACTCGATTTTTTTTAGAGAGTAGGATGAACCGTTTGTTCAATGATTACGTGCAGACGAAATCAGCCATAGTTGAGGGAATTCTTTCTGTAGAGAACCTGAGAAAAGTGTTCATTTCATCATGACGTTCACACTTGCATGATATATGAAATCCAGCTAAGACTTTATTGACCAAGAGAACAGGGTGGGGGGGGGGGGGCGTCATCAATTTAGTCAGTGCTGACAAGTTGTAAGTCTGACAATTTCAGCAAAATTCTTGGTTTTGATTGGTTGAGATGCTCTGGTCATTGACTGTTACTATGGTAATTGTCAGTAACTGACAACTTGTCAGGTGACAACTTTGATGAAAGGGTGCCCAGATACTTTAATTTTGACGATTTAAAACCTGGAAGGGAGAATCTGCTTGTCACAAAGAAGGAGCAGGGTAATCCAGCTCTCTGCCACACAATGAATACTCATGACCCACATGTTGTTATTCTCAAGGATATTTAGCAGCAACATAAAAGCTGGCTCGACCTCCAGCTGACTACACTCACAAACTAACGAAGCAGAAGGTCTATAGATCAGAGTGTAACAGATACAAATAACTGCTGCATGAGTGGAAAGATTTTTCTTTTGTCAAAATCATGGTGTGTGAAAAGCAGTTGACTAAGTACTGCAAATTACTGCATAATAAATCATCAGAAATTTCACAGAATTTTAGCCTCTTCGCAGTTTGTATTTTGTATTTCTGTATATATAAATATATATATATATATATATATATATATATATATATATATATATATCTATATATATAATAGGCGAAGTTGTTGTTGTTGTCGCGGCCTTATGTATTTCCTGTTTTATTCCGGCGTTGCTGGATTGTCTATCTCCTCCCGAGCCGTCGGCTCCGGGCAGCTGCGACCGGTGCCGTCGGCCGCGGGAGAGTATCCTGCATCGAATGGCGCGGGTTTCGTCCCCGCTCCGCCTCCGTGTCGACGTCGAGGACGAAAAAGAAAAATTAATTAGATAGATGCATAATGCATTTTTGTGCGTGACGTCAAAGCCGAGCGTTTTAATATTCACCGATCCTGCGCTGGACTCCTGCTTTCTCGATCGTCCATCTTTTAGCTTGCAGAGACAATGGGGATACTAAAGTCAAAAAGATGATGGCGTGCAGCGAAATCTCTGTCATATTCCGGCGGACACGCACGCACACACACAATGTACTCTCGGGTACGGTATGCCAGTGTGTGGCCTGAGCCTGTGTATGTATTGACGATGGTTACACGAAACACTATCTGCGTGCGCGTGATATGGACACTCATTATGGTATAATACACGGCGCGGTCATTGTTAGTACAAGGGCATTTACGTACAGCGACGTTCGCGCGACGTTCGCCATTGGCGTGCCCAAATGAAAACAACGAATGCTGTTATTTTATTGTATTTTGCACAACTGCAGGATACTATGCAGCTCAGGTACGTCATTTAGTTTACTCTCCAGTCGGGTATCATTGTACTCAGACTGTTCAGGACGGCTAAAATATCCACTTAAATTTTGTCCTCGCCGATCGTACCCTTCCATATCAGAGTACACGCGCCGCTGTTCATTCGTTTACTGCATGGCTGCTGTAAACATGAATATTCATAAGACGAGCGGACGCGGGGGAAACCCTCGCTTTGCTGACCGCCAATTTTTGAAGTTACAAGTGGACATCAAATGTGTGGTTCTATGGTGCATCAAACCAAGTTTTGGTGATAAAAATAAAAAAAAAGAGGGAGCAAATGACGACAAAAATATTCTTCTTTCTCCCATAACGTGGGAAAAAAAATACAGAAAAAATACGAGGCCTTGAGACCCATGGATACCCACGGATGCCTACTTATTAAACCTATAACGACTCTCCCCTTTCCAAAATAATATTTATTAAATGATGATACAATAATAGTATTCATATAATAATGATGGTAATGATAATATACAGTCTGAAGCAGATAAACGGGCGAGGATATGTAAACATATTGTCGTTGTGTGGGTTTTTTTTCTTTTAAATGATAAATGGTAAATAATAAATGAATAATAAATGGTAAATTGAATATTATTCATGACATACGCCACTTTTCAGCTTTTTCATGAAGAGAAAAAAAAAAGACAAAGACAGAGAAAGAGGACAGAAAATATTCTCTGGAAATTTGTCGAGCTTTCTCTTCCTCTCCCTCTCTCAGTGAGTCAGATCAGATTGTCAGGTCATTTTCTGAAAGGCCTTATTTCGTTGATGCAGACACATGTTCTCGAAAGGGGGAGAAAAAAACAATGCTATCAATTAAAAAAAAGACAAAGAGAAAGAGGACAGAAAATATTCTCTGGAAATTTATCGAGCTCTCTCTTCCTCTCCCTCTCTCACCCTCTCTCACACTCTTATTTATATCCTGTACAACTGAGCAGTGGAATTCTTAGCGTACTTCCAGTGACAATTTATTCTATAAACACAAAACACCACAATTTTTTTAATGAAAACAAACAAATATGAAATAGATAAAACATGAAGTAAGAAAATACCACAAAAGTCCGAGTCACATGACGGGGTGGTTTAATGAAAAGTCTGACTTTGTCTATATATAGACACATGATTGTTCTCGAGAGGAAATTTAAGAACATCAGAATGAGAGAGAGAGAGAGAGAGAGAGAGAGAAGGGGGAATCAATGAATGATCCATCAAGTGCATTTCAGGAACAAGTCATAATCCTCAGATGAGATTGTCATCGGGTGGAAGGAGCACAGACGGGTTTTTCAAATAAAAACGTCGGAAAAGAGATATAAATGATGATATAACCCATTTGCATCTTTTTATTGAACCGAAAAGGTGTGTGTGTGTGTGTGTGTGTGTTATTATGTGTGTGTAATGATCGATCAAACAGGTGTATCAACATTAGGAACGGACGACAACTTATTAGATGGGATTTCGTTGGGAGGGAAAATAATTTTTTTTTTTAATGAAAATGTGGTAAAAGAAGTATGAATCATGACATACAATGTAAGCTTCTTTCAAGCTTACGAATGAAGAGAAAAGATGTGTGTCTGTGGGGGCCAGAGAGGACTCATGTAAAAAAAAAAAAAAAAAAAAAAAAAACATAAACAAACAGGAAGTTCTTTCGCTTCAACTAATAAAATGGGGCGAAAGAAATATATATAAATCTAAAAATATGGGGCCCGCAGCACCCGTGGATTTCCACGGGTGCTGCTAGTCTATATATATAATAGGCGAAGTTGTTGTTGTTGTCGCGGCCTTATGTATTTCCTGTTTTATTCCGGCGTTGCTGGATTGTCTATCTCCTCCCGAGCCGTCGGCTCCGGGGAGCTGCGACCGGTGCCGTCGGCCGCGGGAGAGTATCCTGCATCGAATGGCGCGGGTTTCGTCCCCGCTCCGCCTCCGTGTCGACGTCGAGGACGAAAAAGAAAAATTAATTAGATAGATGCATAATGCATTTTTGTGCGTGACGTCAGAGCCGAGCGTTTAAATATTCACCGATCCTGCGCTGGACTGCTGCTTTCTCGATCGTCCATCTTTTAGCTTGCAGAGACAATGGGGATACTAAAGTCAAAAAGATGATGGCGTGCAGCGAAATCTCTGTCATATTCCGGCGGACACGCACGCACACACACAATGTACTCTCGGGTATACGGTATGCCAGTGTGTGGCCTGAGCCTGTGTATGTATTGACGATGGTTACCCGAAACACTATCTGCGTGCGCGTGATATGGACACTCATCATGGAGGTATACCTCCTTGGGTATATCAATACACGGCGCGGTCATTGTTAGTACAAGGGCATTTACGTACAGCGACGTTCGCCATTGGCGTGCCCAAATGAAAACAACGAATGCTGTTATTTTATTGTATTTTGCACAACTGCAGGATACTGCAGCTCAGGTATGTCATTTAATTTACTCTCAAGTCGGGTATCATTGTACTGAGACTGTTCAGGACGGCTAAATATCCACTTAAATTTTGTCCTTGCCGATCGTACCCTTCCATATCAGAGTACGCGCCGCTGTTCATTCGTTTACTATGGCTGCTGTAAACATGAATATTCATAAGACGAGCGGACGCGGGGGAAACCCTCGCTTTGCTGACCGCCAATTTTTGAAGTTACAAGTGGACATCAAATGTGTGGTTCTATGGTGCATCAAACCAAGTTTTGGTGATAAAAATAAAAAAGAGGGAGCAAATGACGACAAAAATATTCTTCTCTCTCCCATTACGTGGGAAAAGAAATATTAAAGAGAAAATACGAGGCCCTGAGACACATGGATTCCCACGGGTGCCTACTTATTAAAGCTATAATGACTATCATCTCCCCTCCCAAAATAATTTTATTAAATGAAATTAAATGTAATAATAGTATTCATAATAATAACAATAATGATAATGTACAGTTTGAAGCAGATAAACGGGTGAGGATTATGTAAACATATTGTCGTTGTGTGGGATTTCTTTTTTTAAATGATGTGTTAAAAAATAAATATTATTCATGACATACGCCATTTTTTAGCTTTTTCATGAAGAGAAAAGATGTGTACGTGCGTTGGGGCCAGAAAGGGCTCATGTTTTTTTTTTTTTTTTTTTCAACGGGCGTCGAGACTGAGGGTAAATGGCATGGGGGAGGGGAGATATGCAGGGCAAAATGTCAATGGCACCTCCTTCCCCCGTGCTTCGACGGGAAGAATCTTTGGGCAAAGAAGACAACCCTCGAATTTCCACGGGTGCTGCTAAGTTGATCTGTGATAACAGCAAGCGGGGTTATTTTAAAGTCCCATTCCATGGACCGGCTCCTCAGCTCATGTGTTAGGAGGGGATGGCCATGGGTAGAAGAGGGTGCAAAAGAAGGAAGGAGAAAATAATAAAGTTCTTTCTTTCTGACTACTAAAAACGTGGCGAAAAATAATATGAATAAATACCCACGGATGCCTGCTTATTAAACCTATAATGACTATATCATCTCCCCTCCCAAAATAATATTTATTAAATGATGATACAATAATAGTATTCATAAAATAATGAAAATAATGATAATGTACAGTCTGAAGCAGATAAACGGGCGAGGATATGTAAACATATTGTTGTGTGGGTTGTATTTTTTTTTTTTTGAATGACGTACGTGGTAAAATGAATATTATTCATGACATACGCCACTTTTCAGCTTTTTCATGAAGAGAAAAGATGTGTGTGCGTTGGGGACAGATAGGGCTCATGTATTGTTTTTTTTTTTTTGTCAACGGGCGTCGAGATTGAGGGCGAATGGCATGGGGAAGGGGGAGATATGCAGGGCAAAATGTCAATGGCACCCCCTTCCCCCGTGCTTCGACGGGAAGAATCTTTGGGCAAAGAAGACAATCCTCGAATTTCCACGGGTGCTGCTAAGTTGATCTGTGATAACAGCAAGCGGGGTTATTTTAAAGTCCCATTCCATGGACCGGCTCCTCAGCTCATGTGTTAGGAGGGGATGGCCATGGGTAGAAGAGGGTGCAAAAGAAGGAAGGAGAACATAATAAAGATCTTTCTTTCTGACTACTAAAAACGCGGCGAATAATATGAATAAATTCAAAAAAATATGAGGCCCTCAGACCCGTGGATTTCCACGGGTGCTGCTAGTCTATAATAGTAAAAGGCGAAGTTGTTGTTGTTGTCGGGGCCTTATGTATTTCCTGTTTTATTCTGGCGTTGTTGGTTTGTCTATCTCCTCCCGAGCCGTCGGCTCCGGGCCCCCGAGAACGGTGCCGTCGGCAGCGGGAGGGTCTCCTACGTGCCTTGGACCGGGTTTCGTCCGCGTTCCGCCTCCGTGTCGACGTCGAGGACGACAAAGAGAAATTAATTAGATAGATGCATAATGCATTTTTGTGCGTGACGTCAGAGCCGAGCGTTTAAATATTCACCGATCGTGCGCTGGACTCTTGCTTTCTCGATCGTCCATCTTTTAGCTTGCAGAGACAGTGGGGACACTAAAGTCAAAAAGATGTTGGCGTGCAGCGAAATCTCTGTCATATTCCGGCGGACACAACACGCACATACACAATGTACTCTCGGGTACGGTATGCCAGTGTGTGGCCTGCGCCTGTGTATGTATTGACGATGGTTACACGAAACACTATCTGCGTGCGCGTGATATGGACACTCATGGTATAATACACGGCGCGGTCATTGGTAGTACAAGCAAGGGTATTTACGTACAGCGACGTTCGCCATTGGCGTGCTCAAATGAAAACAATGAATGCTGTTATTTTATTGTATTTTGCACAACTGCAGGATACTATACAGCTCAGGTACGTCATTTAGTTTACTCTCAAGTCGGGTATCATTGTACTCAGACTGTTAAGGACGGCTAAATATCTACTTAAATTTTGTCCTTGCCGATCGTACCCTTCCATATCAGAGTACACGCGCCGCTGTTCATTCGTTTACTGCGTTGCTGCTGTAAACATGAATATTCATGAGACGAGCGGACGCGGGGGAAACCCTCGCTTTGCTGACCGCCAATTTTTGAAGTTACAAGTGGACATCAAATGTGTGGTCGGTGCATGAAACCAAGTTTTGGTGATAAAAAGAAAAAAAGAGGGAGCAAATGACAAAAATATCCTTCTTTCTCCCATAACGTGGGAAAAGAATTATTAAAGAAAAAATACGAGGCCCTGAGATCCATGGATTCCCACGGGTGCCTACTTATTAAACCTAATGACTATGATCTCCCCCTCCCCAAATATGACAATGATGATTATAATGATAATATAATAATAATAATAATAATAATAATAATAATAATAATAATAATAATAACAATCATAGTAATATTTATAATACTAATAATAACAATAATGATGATAATGTACAGCCTGAAGCAGAAGAAGGACATTAATGATTATGATAATAATGATACTAAAAATGTACAGTCTGAAGCAGATAAACGGGTGGTTCTATGATCCATCAAACCAAGGTTTGGTGATAAAAACAAAAAGAAGAGAGCAAACGAAGACGAAAATATTTTATTTCTCTCAGCACAATAGTAACAAAAACATTGGGGGTCTATATGAAGTAGTCCTACTCAGCACAAGATTACGTAAACACAAACAAACACTTAACAAATTAACATTTCCGCCTCCCTTGGTTGATCATCCCTATATTATGACTCTACTCTCTCCTCTCCCCTAAATAATAATAATAATGTTAGTAATGATAATAATGATAATAACAATAACATTAATACACTGAAATAATGATAATAATACAATAGGCCAATGCAAATGAATGGGGAGGGGGTGCTATGATCCATAACTTAAGAGTGGGCGGAAGAGACACAAACAGGTACTGAATTGTTTTGATGTTTAAAATGAATAGGCAATGATTATGAAGCCATTTGAAACGTCTATCAGTAGTAGAGAAACCTTGGCATGACGGGAAAAAAAAGATATTCACTATCCTTCACCGATAACTTATTGTCCTTAATTCCCTTGATATACCCCCATGTCAATGAATAATATAAAATAATAAAAAAACGAATGACTATGATCTCCCCTCCCACAAAATAACAATAACAATAACAATAACAATAACAATAATGATAATAATGATGATAATGCTATTTATTATAATAAAAACAATGAACAGTATCAATGACATAAACGGATGGTTCAAGATCCATCAAGCCAAGTTTTGATTATGAAAACAGAATGAGGGAGCAAATGAATACGAAAATATTCTTTGTGTATTTCTTCCCTCATAACGTGGTTGAAGAAATATTTAAGGAAAAATACGAAGCCCTGAGACCCGCGGATTCCCACGGGTGCCCAATACTTATAAAATCTAATGACTATGATCCCCCTCCCCAAATAACAGTAATAATTATAATAGCAATATAACAATAGGGGGCTAATGAGAATAATAATATGATAATAATGATGTATAGTCTGAAGCAGATAAACGGATGGTTCTATAATGATCTATCAAACCAAGTTTTGGTGATTAAAAACAAAAAGGAGGGAGCAATTGAAGACAATCAAAAATATTATATTTTTCTCCCATAACGTGGGAAAAGAAATAGGAATGAAAAAAAAAAAAAGAAGCTAGGCCTTGAGACCAGCCGTGGATTCCCTCGGGTGCCTGCATGGATGCAAGAGCAGGGGGTATAATTAATATCAAAGTCATAGTGTCAATAGTATCTCCTCATTTCGACGGGAAGAATCTGTGGGCAGAACTTCCGGAGAATCTCATA
Organism: Diadema setosum; assembly: GCA_033980235.1. Taxonomy (NCBI): domain Eukaryota; kingdom Metazoa; phylum Echinodermata; class Echinoidea; order Diadematoida; family Diadematidae; genus Diadema; species Diadema setosum. Next base: position 21,304,046 of record CM067067.1, read on the forward strand.
AGCGTTTTTGGTAATTTTTCCCTGAATGTTTGTTTTTGTGTTTTGTTTTGTTTTTTGTTTGTTTGGGTTTTTTTTTTTTTTTTGTTCTGCGGGGGTGGAAATGTGTGTGTGTGTGTGTGTGTGTGTGTGTGTGGTGGGGGTGGTGGTCATGGGTAGAAGAGATCGAGCACAAGTAACGAAAGAATTAGAAAAAAATTTCTTTTTATTTCATCAATAAAAATGTGCAAAATCGTATCTATGAGAAAAAAAAATGAAACCCCTCAAACCCGTGGATTTCCACGGGTGCTGCTAGTATATATATATATATATATATATATATATATATATATATATATATATATATGTACGTGTATATATATATAATACGTATCTATTATATATAAAATTATAATTCATCAGTATATCAGGATCAGGGCTCGACATTATAGCGGTAGCTAGGGGTCACTAAAAATTGATGTCGGGCTTTTTTTGTGCGCTTTTGGTGCACTTTGGGCACTAAAGATTCAAAAGGGGATATGTTGTTTCCTTTTATTTCGGGCCAATACATTTCTTTTTCAGGCCACCAAAATTTCAGATTAAAAGTTAAATTTTTGATGGCCAGAACGGACTACGAGAGAAACAAATTAGTGTCGAACCCTGTATATAATATGATATATTAGGCGTATGTGCGTAATATACATCTGTACATTATGTATCGTGTGAGTTAAATGCCACTGTAAATCACTGAGCAGCTCGGGAGAGGAAGTGCACAAAATGCCAAGAATGTTTGATTATAATCCCGGAAATCAGTTATAACTCTCCCTAATCAATCATAACTCCATGAACCGTAGGAGATCTATGACAAATCAATTATATATAACATCCTCCCGAATCATGACTTTTCAAAATTAACCCCAACTTCCCAAATCAATTATAACTCTGATCATAGATTCAAATGCATCATCGTATTATGTCGCCACCCCTTCATTGACTGCTCTGTATTTTTTTATGCTAGTCCGTATTGAAGGCGAGCGCTTTCAGCCTCCACAGACTTGGTACACAGGGAAGATGCACACGCAGAAGACCTGACAGATAATTAAGCCTATACATGTTTGAACCATTCGAATTTTTCAGTTTCTTACTATTTTGATTAATGATTTTTCAATAATCCATCAAAGTGTGCATCGCAAAGAAGACTTACCCCCGGGGAAGCTGAGCTACCCCGTGTGGAGGGTGGGAGATACCCCTTTCCACTCCACTCCTCCCCCTGTTGTTTGCTGCTCTGTAATATCATAGTTTCAAATAAAATATGATAAACATTATCATAATGAGTAATTGAGAAATCATGCAACAACTACAGAATTTAATTGGTCTATTTTTTATGCAAATTAAATGATAAGCCAACTCGTCTTCTTCAAAGTCGGTTTTAATCAAATAGACTTTGAATTCCTCTTAAAATTGTATACTCTTTGATATTTTAAAAGTGGTTTCTACTAACCTTGCAAAAAAATTAAATACTGAATCTCCCACCTCAACCAAAACTATCATTCCTTTAAAATGTGAGCTGCGCGGAACGGAACTTCGAACTCGTACGTGTATAAAGCGTACGTATATTGATGAACAATTTTCGCGCTCGCGGGAAACCAAACTGAAGGGTGATGTGACAGGTTACCATAGAAACTACTTTGGTCTCTAGATTGGCAGTATCAAAAGAACGACTTATCCCGAGCTCTAGGTATATCTCGCTTCAGAAGCTGGTTAGCAGTCTTGCAGCACTCTGAAAGGCAGGGTAACAAGTCACGCGCAAGGTTTGTACTTGTTTGCAGTGAAGCCGGCCTAAAAAGTGACGGCATGAACGGTGGAATCTTAATAGCCCTCATGTTTTTTGTTCTCACTGGTGAGTCAGTAGTGTACTTTGATAGATGTATATAATTATGCTCGTTAAGACATTTTCGCAAAGCAGTGGCATGTTAAAAAAAAATAATAATTAAAAGAGTAATAATTTTTCACACATTTAATTGTGACTCTGCGCCTCCATAACATGAAAATCTACCAATATTTTCATATAGTTATGCCCGCTGTCGTATTATAAACAGTCATGGAAACTCTCGACATTCATATATAATCATACTTTACAACATTCAATATTCCTAAGCTACTGATGTCTTATTGAGATCAAATGTGTACTGTATATACAGTACTATTGTGAGAGTGGTGCACTGAATCTCTCGTATACGTCTATGATCCCAAACCAGTCGGAAGTAGTATACCTGCAAGTACAGTCATATCTTCAGGCTTTAGATACTGGAATATCATATCATGCGCTACCTTTCTTCCTCGTTTTTGATCCTTGTTGTTTGTTTGTTTGTTTGTTTGTTTGTTTGTTTGTTTGTTTTTTGTTTTTTTTGGAGGGGGGTGGTGATGCATGTTAACATTTAGTCCAGCATCTTTTAGAATAAAAGCATTTTGAGTAATTGGCATTTAAATTGCAGTACGTGCTTGTATGTATAACGTGTACACTGTACGTGTAATTATTGTGTGGGTTATTCATCCTGTGTGATTGTGAGTACATGTATAGTGCATTTGCATTTGCATTTGCCGTCTCAGTTTAATGAAACAGAATGTAGTGGTCTTTTATCAGTACGATTCTCTGAATATTTTTATACTTACATAAACACTCCTCTTGGCTTGACTTGGGTTCCATAAAGAATTCGTTTGAACTGAGTGTATGTTATTGTAAGTTTGGTCACTCAGGAAATGTAGAAGAGATTAGCACATATACTCTAACGATTAAATCCAAATGATTTTATTGACTTGCACATTCTCAATCGAACATGAGCGTGACAACGCCTCACTGCCCATTTTGTCACAATAAAGCGATTTGGTTTTTGGATTTTTTTTTTTTTTTTTTTTGGAAATTCGGCAAAGTCCAGATATGCTCGAATACGCTCGTATTCTTGATGAAAAACTGGTTTTCAGCGTACTGGAAAATGTATAAGACGCACGCCTCACGCATGATGAGCGTATGGTTACCGCATGGCGATCGTGTAAAGTAACGAAGGAAAGCGCATGTGTAGTGTTCATCGAACGGACGCTGAGCACTGGAATCGATCGACCAGAGAATGCCCAACATATGCATAGTGTGTTGATGGCAGTCAAGTGACATATATGAGGTCTCGATCTGGGCTTCCTCATAACTACTGGTTTGGCTAAGTTTAGTTTAATATAGTTTACTTTACTATAATAACATTATGAATAACTGACTTATAGGTAGGACGATGTATTCCTATGCGCTCCTTTGGGTGAGCTCACTCCAACCTCTCCTTTCCTTGGCCTGGTTTTCAAAAGTCGGCAGGGATGATCTTTTATCACTGCGTAATTGGTCCTTCCACCGGAGGGGAGGGTGTCCAGCTGGTGGTCGTGTTGTAAATTGAAGGTATTGTACAGACGCCTGACATGCCGAAACTATTTCATTTTGCGTGAAGTAATTTCTTGATTGATTGGTGTTAATATTCAGGGACTTCGTGCTAGTGTCCCGGAGATCATGGAACACTTGTTGCAATGGTTCTGAGGCATCTCATCTCCAAGGATTCGAGTCTACTTGTGTCTCCTCTCTTTAGAGTCCATGTTTCAGCTCCATAAGTTGCGATTGGTCTGTTGAGTCCTTTACAAATTCGCACTTTTAAAGGTTTTTGTAATGTTTTGGTTTGACCATTATTGTTCCTTTGAGACGGCCGAGCTGCAAGGGTAGTACCCTTGCGTTTAACATTATTGCTACTGATCGTTAAGAAAGTCAAGCTTGTCTGTCTTTGCTATTGCGTTACCATTTTGATGTCACCTTGTTCGTTTGAAATTACTCGACACTTTGAGTTAATGATTTTCATTCGCCATGATTTACATGCTTTTTCTAATGCCTGTGTTAAAATCCGTAAGTCATCAAATATCAGTTCTAGCAGAGGGTGTCATCAGCATAACGTACGTTATTGATATGCATTCTGTCCATTATGGAGACCACCATCTGACTTTTCAATGTCATCGGCCACAAATTCAAGGAAAAGATTAAAAAGGCTGGGGAAGTGAAGGTTGAAGTATAGGTTCAAAGGTTCCTCCAATCCTTGCTTTAAAGTCGTCTGCAATGGCAGGATCTTCGGTTCTACTCGCATCAAAAGTTTTTAGGAGGCTCTTCATTCGTTTTAGTTTTGTTGATTGTAGCTTTATGTTTGCCAGGACTAAGAGAAGATCTGAACCAATTTCTGCTGAAGAGAATAATTTACAGTAACTGTGGTGGAAGAGTTTCAGTAATTTTTGTTTTGTAACACTAAAACCAAACTGATTTTTTTTTTTGTAGGTACCACATTAGGAAATCAAGGTTATCCTCCTACAATTGTTGTATTGGAAGTGTGTGTTACGTAGGGCAAGTTTATGGAATGTACAAAACTCCAGGAGTTTTTCTCCCCTGTCATTTCTCTGACCCAGCCCAAACTTGCCTAGAGTTGGTGTCTGTACGCGCTGAAATCAAGGCCTGCTTTTGCGTTAAAGTCACCCATGACAATGAGCTCCTCTTTCTTTGGAACTTTTTGGATGTGATGGAGTAGAATGCAGTAGAACAGATCACTCGACTGTTTAGGTCACTATATGGGCTGAAGTAAGTTCGTACAGACTTGAATGATGTTCAGAATGCCTGAATTAATACCTTCATCTTGAACTTAAAGGACAAGTTCACCTTCATTAACATAAGGATTGAGAGAATGCAGCAATATTAGTAGAACACATCAGTGAAAGTTTGAGGAAAATTGGACAATCTGTTCAAAAGTTATGAATTTTTAAAACTTTTGTGTTGGAACCGCTGGATGAGAAGACTAGTAAGGCTCGTGATGTCATATGAGTACAGCAGTATAAAGGAAATGTAAAAAAAATTCAACATATTTTCACTTTTTCGCATAATAAAAGAGCACTTGACTTGCCTCTTTCTAAAGGCAATGGAAATAATATTACCCATAACATATGTCAGTAACGAGTCAAGGGAATGTATACTTTTTCAAAAGATGAAATTTTGTGAAATTCTCTCTATATTTTCCTTATATTGTTGTACGCATGTGACATCATACACTGCAGTAGTCTTCTCATCCAGCGGTGACCGCACAAAAATTTCAAAAATTCATAACTTTTGAACGGATTGTCCGATTTTCCTCAAACTTTCAATGATGTGTTCTACTAATATTGCTACATTCTCTCAATCCTTATGTTAATGAAGGTGAACTTGTCCTTTAACGGTTACAAGTCGAGATGAAAATGCTTTAATGTCATAAAGGCAACCCCCTTTTTTGCCAATGTCGTCTACTCTATTGGACGAGATGCATGTAAAGTTGTCCTTGGTTATAAAGGTCTGTCTGTTTGTCAGATGCGTTTCACCAAAAGGCCAAGGATGTCTACGTTGAACCGCAGTGCTTCTGCGTTAATTGGGAATGTCCGACTGGCCGTCGGCCCTCATGGTTCTCATACTCCATGTAGCCTATATTGAGTCCATTGCCATTCCTGTTTTTAGTCAGAAGTGTTTGCATGGATATACGTCATGTCTTGTTAGTTATGTTGAATCCTGGCATTTGTCCCTGTGTCGCTAAATTAGGTCTTGGGGGAAAGGTCTTCTTTTTCTGTGTAAGTGTTCTTGTCGGCGCTGTTCCGTGCAGATTTCTCCTTTCTATTTACCTGTCGTTATAGGAGTCCCTTTTCTCAAGGGTTGACTGTTGCTCTTCCCGATGTCTTCGCTCTTGGTACGTACTCTACCTGTAAGGATGGCAGCCCTTACAAGTGTCGTCGACCGGATTATGCACCCTGCTCTCTGGCGGTGAATGAATGACATGAATGAAGTGCGTGGGTTCTATACATGCATGAGTTCTTACTCTCTCATACATGGGACCTCCATTATGTCCTATCAGAGGGAAAGAGTATTTTTGCCTTTTACTAGAGGGGACGGGATGATCACCGTGCTCAGTTAGAGGCTCGGAAATCGAACCCGAGTCCTTTGGATCTGGAACCAGCTAGGCGCGCTATCGAATGAACCAAATCATCGCCTTTAGTGTTCCATCTTCGGCAGTGTCAGGGGACTACGTCGGACTACGTCCCCCCCCCCCCCCCCATAAAATCATAAATCTCATAAAATTCTCTTCACTTGGTGTAAGAAATCATAATTGAAACAAGTATTATGAGTCACCAATATGTCTTGCGATACTGCACTGAGAGCGAGAGAGAGAATGAGGGGTCCTGGGATTTTGAAATGTAGAACATGTAAAGTACACTTTTTTCCCAATTCAATTCAATTCAATTCAATGTTTTTATTTCATTACTCGACAAGAACATATTATAGACATCACTTTTTTGGGTAACAGAAAATAAGGTGCGTAAAACTATGTAGGATGAAAGGAATGTACAATGACCCTTCCTAACATGTTTTTATTTTGTTTGTTTTTTATATGTATTTTTCTTCATCACACCATATAGCGAGAGACGATTAAAAAAAAAAGGAATCGGAACAGAAATTTAGTGCAAGTTTCGATTCTGCCTCAGAAATTTTCTGCGTGTTTATATTCCCTTGCGGAAATACGTAACTTTCGATCTTTTTCACTTTTTTTTCAATTGTATTCTATGGCGAGGCATATCCATATTTTACGACATGTCGTTCCTCCGTTGCTACTGTAAGAATGCCTATATAATAAAGTATTGTTGCTATAGAAAAGAAAGTGTTTAAAGCTTTGTATCTTTCTAGTTCGTATATAGGGTATAACTAAAATTAATGGCCGTGTTTCAAGAGATGGCGTGATTAAAGAAATTTTGTTACGGTAAAGTGCTTGGAGATGTCATGACCAAGACACGTGTTTTATTTGTGTGTGTGTGTGTGTGTGTGTGTGTGTGTGTGTGTGTGTGTGTGTGGGTGTGTGTGTGTGTGTGTGGAGTGTGTGCGTGTGTGTGTGTGTGTGTGTTTGTGTGTGTGTGTGTGGGTGTGTGTGTGTGTGTTTGTGTCAAATTGACTCTTAAATTCCTGCTCTGCTACTGGCAAAATTCACGGTCACTGAGAGACTCTTCCTACAATAGTGTACTGTAGTTTAATACCAATACATTAGATACCAAGAGAACCCCAAAACCTAAATTGTGGGATTGCTGTAATGCTAGAAATAATGCACAGGTGAGAGTGGTTAGTGAAGATGCAGCGCCCTCGAAGGTATTTACAATAGGGAGCTTTAAATATCCGGCGCGGACGTTTGAGACAACGAGTGCGTTGGTACGTTCTCCTCTATCCATGCGTCGTGCTGAAATTGCCTGAAAAGTAGCTTTAGATTTTAACAGACGTCGTGAATTGAGCGGACGTAAAGGTAGCCCAGAACGCGTAGTGAAAACTCAGACGACGCAAGATATGAATAGATCAAATTTGATGAGCAATTTTTCGCATGCTCAGAACAGGCTTTTTTTTCCTCTGAACGTCCCCGTCGCGAAAATCTAAAGCTCCCTAATGTTGAAACATGAACGAGGCGCAGCAGTCGAGTGCATGTTGCACGACACACTGAATCCCCGTGAAGGAGCTTTACCTCCACTTTATAAATGTTACGAACTTAAACCTGTGCATTGCTGAAATAAAGAGCGCACAGGTGACTCACCCAAGTGCTTCTGCATGACTATATGTACATTGTTGAACCCATTTGTAAACCCGAGTAACAATATTTGAGTATACATATGCAAGTATAGATCACAATCATATATTTCATTTTATTTTTGCAGGGGTGCTGAGCCCCTGACTTGTGTTCAGCCCTTAGCATGCTTGTCTGAAAGTAACGTCTCAGGACGTTTCTTGTTTTGTTTTGTTTTTTTTTTTGGGGGGGGGGGTGGGGATACGGCATCCGCTGACATGTTCTACGTGGTCATATCTGTGCCGGTTTGTCTGTTTGCTGGAGGGGAAGGGGTGGTAAAAACATTGTCAAAATTGATGGCATTCGAAAGCAAGGGAGCGCAGCAACCCATCGCAAGTATAAGGTACGGGAGGTGGTGCTGGAGGGGGTGGGGTTTTCTCCTCCCATAATCACATCCTGAGGAAACATGTTTTTAGACATTTAAATTCAATAGGCTGGTGCAAACTTCGGGTGGAATATTTAGAAAACTTTCAGTCGAAGAAGTAAGGCAAGAAGTTGGTTAAACGTTTAAGTTAACACTATACAAAAGTAGGTCCTACTAGGAAGATGCTGAAACAAGCCATGAATACTGAAAAAAAAAGGAGAAGCCAAATACTACTATCACAAAAATACGATTTACAACAAATTAACTAAAAGTTCCAGTGATAAAGTAGATATTTGTTTCTTATATTTTCAGACAATTTATTGGTACAAATTTTGCTTGAAAAGTCCAGCAGTGTGATAAACACTTCTCCGTATTCTTAAGCCATATCAAAAATGAAATAACACAACACTTTTCAAAAGTGGGGTGTCGTCCCAAAAGAAAACTAAAAGAAGATTCGTATTCGATCTATACATGGGGAGTGTAACTGGACAAAAAAACAAAGAAGAAAAAAACTTTGTGGGAGACAAAGTCGGCCGCGGGGGAAAATTAGAAGTGTAGAAATAAGAAATATTCTTATAATGCTATGAATAACAAACAATAAAAGCGCAGGCTTTGACGACAAAAGTACTTTATTTCTTTGCCGGAATAAGTAAATTTTATTTTCCCTCTCTTCAATTCTGTGTAGTGGCGAGGCGTATCTATATTTTACGACATGTCGTTCCTTCGTTGCTGCTGTAAGAATATCTGTATATCAGAAAGTATCGTTGCTATAGATAGAAAAGAAAGTGTTCAAAGCTTTCTCTCTTTCTGTTTTTTGTTTTGTTTTGATTTTGTTTTTTTATATACAAAGTGTTAATGGCCGTGTTTCAGGAGATGGCGTGATTAAGGAAATGTTGTTACGGTAAAGTGCTTCGAGATGTCATGACCAAAACACGTTTTGTGTGTCAAATTGACTGTTAAATTCCTGCATTTTGCTACTCGCAAGGTTCACGGTCACTGAGGGACTCTTTCTACAATAGTGTAGTTTAATATCAATACCAAGACAGCAAAAAAAAAAAAAAGCAAAACAAAACAAAACAAAAACCCACAAAACTCAACCTTAACTGTGTATTGTTGTAATGCTATACAAATAATGCACAGACGATGAGAGTAGTAAGTGGAGATGCAGCGCACTCGAAGGTATTTACAATGCTAAAAGTAATATGAACGAGGAGCAGCGGTCTAGTGCATGTTGCACGACATTGTAAATACCCGATGGGGGGGGGGGGGGGGTAAAATATTCCAAATACAGCCATATTATTGTGCCTGTTCGTTTGTTCGTTTGTTGGAAGGGAAGGAGTGGTTAAAAATACATTCTATATATTGATGGCATTTGAAAGCGAGGTATAGCGTAGCAACCCATCGCGGGTAAGGTGCCACCGGGGAGGGGAGGGGGTGTTCTCCTCCCATGCAATGCCATGTGAGGCCTACTCTGATGGGCACTCTTGTTTGATACCGTAAATTCCAAATTGCAAAAAGATACTCAACGGATAAGGGCAGATAAATTGTCGCTAAATCTGCAGAAACATAAGAACATTTTTTTTTTCAGCAAGACGATAGACGTTTTGCCAACGAATATATTATTTGATCGCACTCTTGAAAAAAATGCAACTAAGATTACATTTGTGGTATAGTCAATGCTAAATTGTCGCGGAGACCACATTATATTCGACATCTTCAAAACAATTTCACGTAATATTGGTATTGCTAACATACTCGATTAAGCTCTTCCTCTTATTTGATGAATTTATACACTTCCTTGATTTTACCTTACTTACATTTTTTTTTTTTTTTTGCATTGGGAAACACCCGTCATAATTCGTTAGAAAAACCCCGATTACCATGATTACGAAAAAAAAAAGAAAAAGAACGACTCTGCGAATATATTTGAGGACTTAACCAGCGTTCCTCTCAGATACACGCTTCTCTTGTTATAGAATTCTAAAAAATCTAAGATTTGTATTTGAATTCATGAATGATTACAGCAATAATAATAATATTTCCATGTATTTTTGACTCCATACGCTTCCGAGATATGAATAATTTCAAAATACCTTTCTATAATACTAGGCAGTGTGACTGATTTCATTTATCTTTCTTGTCGATTTCATTAGTTCAAAATACGTTCATAATACGGGCCCTAGATTTTGGAATTTTCTGGACTACGAAATTAAACAAACACACACACACACACACACATTGTAATAGTGGGTGTTGAAATGTCTTCTCTTTGAGTCAAACGAGGTAGTATTGATATTCCAAAATAAACTCAGACATCATCCCCACGTCATAAATTGCAAACTTCACTGATATATAAACACTAAGACAAAAAACAAACAAACAAAACCCGAAAGTGAACACTTTTTCCTGTATATATTTTTCGTAGATTTTGATAAAAATCATGTGCCATATACCATAATAGTTATTCAATTGGCGATCAAACTAGTGGGTTAATACGAAGGAAAATTTTACGCATGAGTGAACACATTCGTTTATGTTCTCCAAATGCACCAAAGTAAAATTTTATTTCACTTTATTTCATTTCTTTGTTTGTCATAATTATGTTTATAACATGTTATGAAAATTTGGTTTTGTCACAAACAGGGGCGCGGGAAGAGGGGGAGGGGGGGTCGGGGGCACTTGCGGTAAAATGAACAGTTTTCATAAGTTATGATCATAGTCCTTCCCAGTGATTTTTTTTTTTTACTATGTTTAATCCCTAGAAATTTGAATTAAATGTTCTGTAAACGCGACTTTTATACTCTGTGTTTACAAAAAGTCCCTACCGTGATACCCCCTCCCACACCCTCATCCGCTCGGTCGCAACGCTCCCTCGCCGAGGTTCTGACACCGTCACAACATACCCCAGTATGTTATAATCGCAGTTTTTTCGTCATGTTTAATTCCCTAGAAATTTGCTTTTAAATGCTCTATGAACGCGACTTCGAACGTTCCTTAAGTGTGCCGTACCGTACTGTACCGAGCCAAAAGCGGACCACTTCCCGATGTGCTCCAAAAGCGTACCAAAGCGTACCGTACCAAAAGTTCGTTGTAAAGCATGCGCGTATCATGCGCATACGTCACAATGCAAAGACACCATTCTCTTTGTTCGGGACAGGTGTAAGTACGTGTAGTTCAAGCGACAGGTGAATGACATTCTTGCTACAAACAAGCGTGACCTTTTCTAAAAATAACTCGTGAGGTACGCTTTCTCCACAGAGCGCTCGAACGCTCCAAAACTGGCACAGTTCGGTACGGTACGCTTTGGTTCAGTTCGCTTTGGTTCGCTTTAGAGCGCTCGAACGCACCCATATTCATCATGGGCCCATCTTGACAAAGACAACAAATCACATCAAAAATAACGTCGAATGTATACTAAAAAAAAAAAAAAAATACAAGGAACTAAACATTCAATAAAGACACAAACTATCATTGTACGGTAAACATACAATATGTTTATGTATATGTATAATATATGTATATATATATATATATATATATATATATATATATCAACCCCAAATTTTAAAACATATTTCATTTAAAGATACTTCATAAAAACTACAAAATTGTAGAAACTGACATAGGCCATATTGTCATTATTTTGCAAATGCTCTCTAGTATGTAGTATGAATTTGAACAAGTTGTGCAGATATCAAGACAATTCAGGTGTTGTAATGTACAATTAAATGTGTAACACCAAGACCACGGTTTTATACACAGAGATTAGTGTTATCGAGTAATATATAATGTATGCCAATCGACAAACCCATAACTTTTTTCCTTACCAGTTTTTGCTGGTTTTATAGCAGATGCTATGTCCCATTTGTCCTTTTTAATCTCTTTTCACATTTATTATCTTAAATGGCTGAGAAGCCGCGCAGCAGTGCAAAGAGATAATGACGATCTGCGGTAAGAGACGACTGGTGGATGGAAGCACCGTCCAGCTTACGGCGAAGAACTCTCCTTCAGACCCAGCAAGGCAAACCTCTGCATTGGCATCGAATGTGAAACAGTGGGTTCTCTGCGAGGAGAAAGGTAAAAATTCCCTTGTTTTGGTTAAAGTGTGTGTACAGTTCTGGTCGAGGTGAAGATTTATAGCTTTTAACGTTTTGCCAGATATCCAGAAACCACTCTATGAGATGTCAAAGAGCATGCAGTTCTAGGGGGTGTCAAAAGTTTATTCGATGAAAATCGGTTTTGAAATGGCCGAGATATCCAAAAAACAAGGTGAAACAAAGAGATCCTAATAAAGTTGTGGCATGTCGCCTTTTATTATTAGCACCTTTTTTTGATATCTCAGCCATTTGAAAACCAATTTTCATCAAATAAACGTTGAATCATTCTTAGAATTACATGCTCTTTCATAATATTTCATAAGAGCCTTTTTATTATCTCACGTAGGAATGTTCAAAACATGAATCCTTACCTCAACCAGTACTGTACAGTCCCTTTAAGCCTATTTTATATAGTCACAACAAATCATTCTTACTAGAACATACGTATGGCCTACATATTTATTTTACAATACACCAGTACCAGTTAAACACTTGCGCTTTTCCTGAAATTAAAAATGGCGCGGGAAATGGCAGCCATTTTCTGTTTTTCTCTCAACTTTGCATGTAAGCAACCATATCACAACTTCTAAAATGAAAATGTTTTGAACCGTATGTCACACAGTGATATAATATGTAAATAAGTATTTTATAGGGTTCCTTCTGTCTCAAAACATGATTTGCTTAGGCATTTAAAATCGGGGTTACCTATAAGGAGCTTGCAAAGCACTGAGAATAAGAGGAAAAACTGCTAATTTGAAGGCCATTTTGCATTTGTGGAATAGCTGCCTTAGTGCCTTGAATTTATTTAGACATAACTTTAAACTATGTTTTGGGAGTATCTTGTTGTAAAATTATTAGAAAACCGAAAATGGGGGCCACTGATTTCTGAAAGAGCTCAAGTGTTTTTACCTTAAAGGGGTGCTTACGTTTCAAAATGTCTGAAAAACTATTTTATTGGGTTCCTTACGTCTGAAAACATAGCTTTTAGACATTTAAAATGTGTATTTAGGTTACCTACTTGCAAAGTTATGACACACACACACACACACACACACACACACACAAAGATGTTTCGGCCAGTTAAAATTGAGAGGTCATACTCTTATTTTCATTTTTTTTTTTTTTTGGTGATAGCTCGAGATTTTTTTTTTTTTTTTTTTTTTTTGGTACTTGTATTTTATTGGGCTCCTTTTCCTCAAAACATATGATAATGATTTAGGCACGTTAAGTGTGCATTGGTTATACCTAATTGCAAAGTTATGTGAAAACGGGTATGGCGGCCATTTTGGACGCCATCTTCGATTGCAGATATGCCCATGAATTATTTTTAGGATTTCTAATATATTATTGGAGACATGTTCCTGGATATTTACTGAAAAAAAAATTGATACCTGAATGGTCCAGGAAAATCATTGATAATGCGAATGTTCTTTGCCTAATGCAAATTCTTTTTTTTTTTAGACTTCATTATTAAGTTGTCAAACAATATATACAATTATAGTAGATGTTGCTCAATAATGACAATGCTGTCTGAAGTTATTAGACCTTCAAACAAAGAAATAAGATGTGTTGCCTGTAATGTTGGGTAATGTAAACTTGACCCGATACCGAACTTACAAAACCTAAAAATTGTAGGTTCAATAGTCAGCAGGCGCTGATTTTCAAGATGTAAAACATATATGCATTCCTAACCCAGGAGACCACCCTCAGTTCCTAGAGGGGGCTATATGCCCATGATACAGCGAGGGTCTGTATTTGATTATTTTACGCTGAAACCGAACTGCTGCAGTCTTCAAACGCCAATTTATGAGGTTCTTTCGATCAACTTATTTAACCTCTAGTGTTGTCGAGGACTTGCATCACCTTGGAATATTTGCTCTAACGTACCTTCTTCTTGCTTTGCATTTTTTAAATGACAATTTACCTTGAAGATAAACTCTTTCTTTGAATGTTTAAAAGATAGAATCAAATGAAGAATGTATTTTTCTCTGTTAGATTCGCCACTGGAGGAGCGCACGTTTGCAGTCATTAGGAAAGCCAATTCATTTTTCGTAGCCGACTTGAAATTAGTTAAGAGAATAAGAATTGGCCGTTTCAGTACATATACATGGGTAGCGCCCTCACCGACTCCCACTGTCCTGTCATTTGATCCTGTCGAGACGGCTGTGTACTGGATTCAGGAGGAAACAAACTCGATTATCCGGACTTCTCTTCTAGACACAGCAACCACCAGCATCACTGCAAGTAAGGGATTATTACAAAAAAACAAAAAAAAAATACAAAGCTTCGAATGTCGCATCAATGTTTATGAAACTTGATCCACAGCGATATATCTATGTATACTGTATAATTCTATATGTATAATATATAAAGATTTCTATGTGTGTGTGTGTGTGTGTATATGTGTTATATATGAAGAGTTTGTTCGCAAAAACCGATAAGTCCATATTTGAGAAATGGAGATATTTGCGATTAAAGGTTAAGAAAAATAAAGAGAATAATAAGAAAATTTTTGCTTCTTTTGACCAAAACTTTAAAAATGTACCTTTATATGAAGTGACCAATATAATTTAAAAGGTATTATTTTGTACTTTATGACAGAGGCCGTACTTCAAAACCTTCAAAAATAGACTTATCGGTTTTTACGAACAAACTCTTCATATATATATATATATATATATATATAAACTTATTTATTTATTTATTTATTTAGAAGGAATATGAATGTAAATGGTCACTTGTTCTCCATAAGATTCTGAAGTATTCTATAATATGTAAACGATGCTTCAGGTTTCTGAGGCGATGGGTTAATGATGGTTTCAAAATAATGTATATTATATTTCGCTTCTCGCTTAGCATAACATTTGAAGTATCCCTTCATCTAATAAAGTGTTTTATGATTTCTTAGATATACCTAATCCTAAAACTATATTTTGTACCCTAGGTATAATGAAGAAGTTATTGATATCATTTATAGTTTGAAAGAAGGGAAAAGCCCAGGTTGTGATGGAATCGATAATTATTTGTTGAAAAATATAATTCTTCAAATAATAGATCCTTTAGTATATATTATTAATTTATCACTTATTACTGGGCTTGTACCAAATCAGATGAAGACTGCCAAAGTTATACCTATATATAAGAAAGGGGAGAAGAATGATGTCAATAATTACAGACCAATATCGTTATTAACTTCAATTTCTAAAATTTTGGAAAGAATAGTATATATCCGAACTGTAAAATTTTTTAATATGAGTAATATACTTACGAATTTTCAATTTGGATTCAGAGAAAATCACAACACCACCCACGCTTTACTTACCTTTGTGGAACAGATTACACATGCACTTGATACATTTTCGCATACAATAGGCATCTTTCTGGACTTTTCCAAGGCTTTTGATACGATTAATCACGATATACTTCTCTCTAAATTATCCCATTATGGTATCCGCGGAAAAGCCTTGCAATGGTTTACGAGTTATTTATCTGACAGATATCAATATGTACATGTGAACAGTTTTGATTCTTCTATGAAAAAAATAGAATGTGGTGTTCCGAAAGGAAGTTTGTTAGGCCCACTGTTATTTATAGTTTATATTAATGATTTTTGTAGATCTTCAGATAAACTCTCTTTCATATTATTCGCCGATGATTCCAATCTATTTTATTCCCACCCTGACCCTAATACTTTAATTAGTACAGTGAATTATGAATTGAAGAATGCCTCACAATGGATATATGCTAATAAATTGTCACTGAATATTGAGAAAACAAAGTATATGTTTTTCAGTAATTCTTTAGATAGATTACCAGATAATGTTATATTTGACACTACTCCCCTAGAAGAGGTTTCGTCTATCAAATTCTTAGGTGTTTGTGTTGATAATAAGTTATCATGGAGGTGTCACATAAACAATATTTGTAATGTAATTGCACGTAACATAGGCATAATGAATAGATTGAAATATTATCTTCCTTCTTCGGCTTTGATTACGCTTTATTCAAGTTTGGTATTGCCGTACTTGAATTACGGAATTCTTGCTTGGGGGAATACATATTCGACATTGCTAGATAAACTTTTTCTTCTGCAGAAGATGGCGCTCAGAATTGTTTTTAACCTTCATATCCGTGCACATACTGACAAGCTGTTCCTTGAACACAAAATTCTGAAAATAAAAGAGTTGTATTTGTTTCAACTTGGTCAATTTATGTTTAATTACAACTGCAACCATCTACCCAAAATATTTTATTCTTTATTCCACTGTAACAGCCACGTACATAATTATCCCACGAGACAATCTAAAGAATTTCATCTTCCCTTAGTGGGAACTGTACACACTCAAAATACATTTGTTTATACCGGACCCAGATTTTGGAATAGCTTAGATAATGATCTAAAAGAATCTGTGAAGTTAATTACATTTAAGTATAAACTTCTAAATATACCAGTTAATTTTGTTCAGTGAAATAACCCATCATGTTTCACTTTTCCTCGAGATTTCGTAGTGTGTCCACAGACCTTTTCCATCAATCTCCTTTTCCCTCTCCTTTTCCTTCTCTATTCTTCCCTGCTCCTTTTTCCTCGTTCTTCGTTGTCCAGTATCTGTTTGAGTGCATTTCCTCAAGTTCTGTTATTTCTGTGTTTTGTGTTATTGTTGTTGTTGTCGTCGTTATGTTTTTTTTTTGTTTTTTTTTTTTTGTGGCCGATTGCATATCTTCCTTTCCGTTCAATTTTCCTGGCATACCTGGCCCCATAGTGTCTGTGCCACAAATGTGATATGTTACATAGTTTATACGTTTGCATTCTAAAAATCCTAGTGTATTGTTCATAGTATCAGCATCGTTATATCAATGAGTAAAATGTACAATAGTATATAGAAGAATTTAAAATGAATATGTTTTATTGGTATAACAAATTGGTGCTGTTGTTGTTTTGTTCCAGTGTTCCACGTCTTACAAGCTTGGCCTTTTTAGTGGAACACTGTTTTCCATCATTGTGATTATTTACTATTTTTGTTGCCATGGCAAAGTGCATTGTTTCTTTTTTACGACATCATTTGTGTATACACTTTATATTGTATTAAAAAAAAAAAAACTTTATCAGATGAGTGTAAGAGAAATGAAAAAAAAAAATGTGTCACTATGGATCATGTCAACTTTTTCCCTTTTTTTTTCTTTTTGATGATGGAAATAAATAAACTATTGAATTGAATTGAATTGAAAAGTGTTGATTATAGTCTATGAATAGCAGATGTATGTGTGCGGATGGAGCAATAACTAAAAATTACTTGAGTCACTCACTGAGTTTTGCAATACGTAATTACACCTTGTGAAACGAGATTTGAGTTTTGAATCGAGGAACAGAACGATGTGACTTTTTTCTTCCCTATCTAATTCTCTCCCTCGTTCCTTCTAAACACTAGCAATCTGTGAAGTCTCCTTGTTTCTTGTAATACATTCTGCTTTGTCTTGTTTTCTAAAAGGTCTGCCCGGAAAAGGACTCTCCCTTTCGCTCGACCACTCCGATCACAAAGCTTACATGCTGAATTACAACAAAATCGAAAATGACTTGACAGTTGTGCGCACAGATATGACCAGGGGTCCAATACGTATCATTCTACGCCTTCGCAAGTACGTCGTAAACTCAACAATGCATCTCGACATAAAAGACAGGTAACTGCCGGTATTATATCATTGCCCCGTCAAAATCATATTCAATCATGTTTTGTCTGTATTATGTTTGCTATTGTCATAGCATTTATTTCTATTAGTATACATATCCATACCACAGTATTCTCCTATTGACATTGATAGTATAGAATGCAGACAATCAGAAAATAATTCCCGATATGTGAAAAATTTCCTTGCTTTTTGATAGAAAACTGTCTCAATATTTCACCCAAAGTATGCACCAGATCGTTCAATTTCAATTCTGAAAATGCAAAATCTTCCTCGCTTGGAAGGTGGATATCATCCTGCCACACCCTCCCCGATTTGGTCCTTTCCCCAAAGTATATCTTTGGATTGACAGATTTCTGATTATTCCGTCAAAAGTGTGCACCAGGGCCCTGTTTCATAAAAGATGTTAGAATGGCAACTACCAATAGCACTAGCCAATCAGGAAGCTGGATTCTTGCCGTTACCATGACAATTGCCATTCCAGCTAGAGTTGTCATCTTATCAACCTTTTATGAAATGGGGCCCAGATCTGTCATTTTCATTAAAAAGAAAATGCTGAAGTGCACGCCCTCGAGCGGGAGGGAAATCTCCTTTCAGTTAATCATTTTCCCCTTTCAGTTAATCATTTTCCAACTTGGTTCCCCCTACAAATGTATAGAACAGTTGGCGGGTTAACAATTTATTTCCCAAATTCAATCAAAAAGGAGTTGACGAGCTATTTTCATTTGAAATCTAACAGTCTCCCTCGTCTACGCAGGGGTGTCAATCCTGTAGGACAATATGGGTAGTTTCCCCTCCCCCGCGAATGATTATATATATATATATATATATATATATATATATATATATATATATACATATATGAAGCGTTTGTTTGCAAAAACCGATAAGTCCATATTTGCCAAATGGAGATATTTGCGATGAAAGGTCAAGAAAAATAAAGAGAATAATAAGAAAATTTTTGCTGCTTTTGACCATAACTTCAAAAATATACCTTTATATGTAGTGACCAATTAAAAGGTATTATTTTGTACTTTACGTACTTCAGAATCTTAAAAAATGGACTTATCGGTTTTTGCAAACAAACCCTTCATATATATATATATATATATATATATATATGTATATGTATGTATATATCCCTAGTTGGCACCTTAGGGAGACATATTGGGGGGAAGTGTCTTCATTAGGGAGACAACTGGTCATTAAGGAGACAATTTTCGTGTCTCCATTTCGTAAATTGCCATTGAATATGTATTTTAAAATTTGCATATAAAACAAATGGAAATGTCTTCCAAATGACCCATCTAGGAGTATATATATATATATATATATATATATATATATATATATATATTCTTTTTGGGGGGATCCCCGGGATGTGGAAAATTTTCTTGCTTTTTTTTTTTGATAGAAAACTGTCTAAAATATTGCATCCATAGGGTACATCAGATTGCTAGATTTCAATTCTTAAAATGCAACATCTCCCTCTCATGGGAGGGGGCTACCATCCCCCCCCCCCCATTCTCCCCCGTTGGATCCCCTTTCATACACTTAGTACATTTTTTTTTTTTTAGATTGACAAAATTTAGAGTATTTCATCAAAAAAGTGCAGTCATAAATTAAGTACACTTCTTTGATTGACAATTTCCCAAAAATTCCATTAAAAATGTATACACGACATATGTTTATTTCAATTCTTACAATGCAAAAAGTTCCCTCGTATAAGCGGTATATACCCATAAGACTCACCTCCATGCACTGATTATGGCTTTACTACATTACATCCATCCAAAGTGTGCACCAGATCGTTGAATTGCGGTGATTAAGATGCAAAAGCTCCCTCATGTGGGAGGAGGAAATATAGCTCCTCCCACATCCTTTCCCCGCTTGGTCTCCCTCCATGGCGGACTACACTTCTCTGAAACAAATTTCCAGATATTTTACCCAAAGTGTGCGTCAGATCGTTGTTCAAAGTCCAATTGTAAAGTTAATACAAAAGCTCCCTCAAATTGGAGGGGGATACCCCCATCCCTTTTCGACCCTCCCCTTGCTCTGTCCCCCTTCATATAGACTTGGTACAATAATATTTGGGGATTGACAATTTTCCGAATATTCCACAAAACATGTGCAGCATATTGTTTTATATCAATTCTTAAAATGTGTGTGTGTGTGTGTGGGGGGGGGGGGGGATCCCCTGTCCACCCCCACCGCCATGCACTCTCAGTCCCTGCGCTTCCTCGCACAGATCTTCCAAGTTTTGTCCCCCCCCCCCCCCAAGCACGAAAACGGATCGACGCCCCTGATAGATATACATGTATAAACAAATACTATGATTTTCTTATCAGGGCTATTACTCGAAGGCATGCACTTGAACAGTCGTTGTGTATTTACGTCGATGGAAGTCTACTTTGTCAGTTTGTCAATCAGTTGCCATATCATGTATGGCTCTGTTTGTTCCTTATTTCATCGCTACAAGCAAAGCGTCTTTCCATGTTCTCGCTTTCATCTGCAGATTGATTTATGTGGTCCTAAATACGTATACGGTCATTACAGTGACATTTGATGGTCGCGAAAAGAATCTGATCGTCTCAAAAAGGGTTCTACCGTCTGACACACGCGTTCATTTCGAAAGTAAGAACCTTTATATAGGCCGTGTAATCAATACAATAAATTTGTTTTGCGTATAGATTTTCTTTGGAAATACATGGAACGTAACTGGGGCTTTAACTGAAATCCTTAATTTCTCTATCCAACATCCAAGTCTTCTGCCAGTTGAAACATGGTGCATAACTAACCATTGTTTGAGGATTATAATCCAGTCTCCATTGTTTTTACCTTGATAGCAGATCATAAGTCAACTCTTTTCCTGTTAAACTTATCATGCAAGCATATTTGTGAAGTATGTTGGGATATTAAATGTCAATCAAAAATACACTGATCTTATCCAGAGGACAGTTTGCTTCTGGGTATAGCTCAACATTGTCATCACTCTCGGGGTCCCATCATTCATGCAATATAGCCTCGTAAGTGTATAGCCGTACGTAGTACTGACATAACAAAATTGCCAGAGAGTTATCGCGTCAGAGTTATAGGGACCTGATGCACTGAAGACCACCGGTATATATAGCTGCAGTGGTATATAAACAATATGTTCTTTCGTTGAAATTTTTGACAACCCACACACACACACACACACACACACACACACACACACACACCTTATGGTTATTTTAGGATTTCAGCTCTATTAGATTGCAGGTATAATCTTCTGATAATTCATAGCGAAGCATTAGAATCATTCCGCAATTGCGACGATGAGACTTGAAATGCACTATACATCTCAAATACTTCCTTATATGCTATTGTTCAATTACTCTCCCCGCCATTATAGATGATAAATAGCGTATTGTCATAATATCATTATGGTTCGAATATAAAATCGAATATAAAATGACAATCCAGAAAATGGAAGGTTGATACGCTTGCTTTACATCATAGAATTCACAGAAATCACGACTAAATTTACAATAACATTAAATCTATATAATAAATTTGCATGATAGTATAGGTTTTCCCGGCCGATTTCGAAACCTTGTCATTCACTTTCATTTTATGTGCGTTCATATTCATGTGTTCGAAGCAGTGCAGTGACTTTGGTCAAACTTTTTGCCTGTTGGGTCATAAAAATTCCATATTTATACGTAGAAATAAAAACAACGAAAAAAAATAAGGGAATACAAGGTATTTATAGGCTAATGGGAGTTTCCACGACAAATTAAAGCAAACATTCGCTGAATGACATGACACAGAATATGACAGTTACTGTTAAACTGTATAAACTGTAAATCGACTAAGAACCCCCCCCCCCCATATTAGGTTATCAAAATTGTGATTTAAGTACAAGATTATCATGAGTCCACCGTATGAATAGCAAGAAAAATATTAAATCTAAAATACGTTAAACTTAGACATATAGATATCATCAATATCACTTTATGAGACACCGGGAGGGGGGGGGGGGCATTTCATATGAAGCATTTTGTCCGACAAAGTTTTCGGACAAATTTGCTCTCAGCCAATCAGAAACGCTTCATGAAATGCCCCCCCCCCCCCCCCCCCCCCCACCCCCGGAACAAGCAGTAGCTCTCCAAAAACATAGATAAACGCGCGGCGCAGATTCTGAGATTATTGAACGTGCACCATTATATTTTCGAAATACGTAGACTGAATAACATTTTGCTTTGATCTTCTGCAGACATCGACCCAGCAGGTGTAGGTTTCTACCGGTGCTTCATTTTGGAGGGTAATGTGATTGTTCGTACATTTCGTACTACTGGAAAGTATGAGACATATAGGCTGACAGTTGCCGGAATGCAGTGGTGTGCCATTCGCCACTTTGGCGGGCCCTTGTTCGTCGTGATTTCCAACGAAAGAGTTCTGCAGTTGAACATAACTATAATACCCAAAGCTTATGTACAAGCTCCAGTTCATCTGTTGCGAAACACAAACACAGAATACAGCTTCTTATTTGATGGGATAGAGCAATTCGATATTGTAAGTGCGTTCATGTATTGATCGTCAGAAGCATAGTAACATACCTAGGTAATAAATGTACCGGTAGTCGGTTTTATTTGCCCTTTCACGAGCTTCAAAGGGACACCTGTCAAAAGGGAATCACGATTGAAGACACACCCATAAATATATCGTACATAATGATTGTAGAAATTTTCCAGAAGAAACGATTTCATATAAAGATCAGAACTAAATAAAAAAAGAGAGAGAGAGAGAGAGAGAGAGAAATGACAGCATCGCTGTTTTGTTTTGTTTTGTTTTTTCTTCAAAAATATCATGGATTTTACTGTTGCTCCGCTGGTACTTGTGAGTAATAATATGTCATTAAATAATGGTCTTTTCCCTGAGGCTATTTCCCTATAATTCCAGTCCATGATAGGAATGGGGAAAGGGAAGATGTTTAAAACTATAATGTGTCAATATCCCTGCAAACCATATTTCGAAATTATTCGAACAATGTTATTTCCTCAAGACTACTGTTTAAGTTAAGACTAAGTTTTTAGATATTCAAAAAGTCATTTCTGATTATCACTTCCGTTTACGGTATAAACACTATACATCTCATGCAATCCTTACCTTTCTTGATAAAGTCTAAAAAATATTGATACATTTTATCATACTATTGGTGTCTTTCTGCACTTTTCCAAAGTTTTTGATACCACCGACTATAACATACTTTTCATAAATTACATTATGGTAATTGAGGAAAGATTTTGCAGTGGTTCAGGAATTACTAATCGCAAACATTTTTTTTTCTCAATCAATGGTTATACATCTTTTATGAAAATTGTCTATTGTGATGTACCTGAAGGAAGATTGTTGCTTTTTTTTTCTTTATATCAGCGATTTGCCAAATTCATCAAGTAGTCTTTATCATTATTATTGTTATTATTACTATTATTATCATCATAATTATTTATTCACTTATTCATTTTTCATTTCAACTTAATATACAAACAGAAAATCATATTACCGGTACATGATATAAAGAATGTGGTGATTCTAAGTACATACCACTGGTGCCCAGGGGAGGAAAAGGCAAACTTAATCACCGAGGCTCGAGGCCTTCCTCCCCTAATGCACCCAGAATCAGCTGTATCAATGTAAAACAATTACAAACAATGTCAAATAATGCATTGATACACAAAAGAAATATGCATCTCAAAGACAAATGAATATGCGTATCAATGAAACTAGAACTATCAGTGAATGCGATTTATACCGCCACCTAAACATGAGGGTGTAAGCCCATTCAACAAAACTTGCATTCATGTTCTTTATTGAAGAAAAAAAAAATTACCATTGCAATGCATTATTCAACATTGATTAAAGACATTTTCTGCTCAATTAAAATTAGTCACATTTGCCAAATCTCAATTCAAATGCTCAAAAACTACTGAAGTGAGCAAAATCCACTGGTACTTTATATATTTTTCTTTTGAAATGTTGTTACCGTGGCAACACACTCTTTGACATTGACAAAAGGTGAAGTTCGCACATTTACATAGCAAAGCGATCACTTGTGTCAAATTTCAAGACAGATACTACAAAACTGAGGGAATTTGCTCAATCCGACGTTTTTGTTATAAAAATATGGTTACCATGGCAACGCATTGTTTAACACTGTAAAGTGATAAAGTTTGCACATCTATGTACTATTTCGTCATATATGCCAAATTTCAAGCCAAATACTTAAAACCCAAGGGAGTTAGCTCAAGCTACATTCTTCTTCTTATTATTTTTGTATGGTTCATATTTTTAAAAAAAAAAATGCTTTTATCATGGCAACACGTTGTTCAGCATTGCTGGAAAATGTATTTGGCACATCTGACATTTGTATTGGTCAAAATAATTTGCCAAACCTAAAGTCAAATCCTTAAAAAAAAAATAAATAAAAAAAATCCCCCTCTTTAGTCTTTTCCTGTCCCATATTCCTTCCAGGCTTATAGTTTGTCTTTTTTTTTAAACAATTAAGTTTGTGTGTTTGTGCAATGTTGATTCAGTATTTGCCACAAAAGTCATAACATCTATCGTATCTTATTTCGCAGTATTTTAATCGATTACAATGTTGTACTGATTTTGTGTAATTATTGTATTGACGTGTCTTATTGTAATTTCATCTTTGTAGGAAATAAAATAAATGAAATGAAAATATTAAACTTTCGCTGTCTATCGTGTGTGGCGAGTGTCTTTCTGTGAATATTATGTATGTATATCATGTACATGTACTTACGTATGTGTGCATTCTACGGCAATGGAAACCAATGCTATCGGAGGAGATAAACGCATTTGCAATATCCTTATTATGATTTAAATGAAATGAATTTTCTCTCCATGTATTAAGTTCTACTTCAACTTACATTCGCGACAAGCATCTACAAATCAAACAATATTAGGTCTGGTATAGATTTTCCCGGCCGTTTCATTGTTTTGTCATTCAAATTTAAATTAGAAGCATTAATTTTCGTCAAATTTTCTCAGGCATCTAAATAAATGTACCGTCATTCCAAATCGTTGTTCTTCGTTCAAATCGACAAATTTGGCGACTGATTTCGCATTTGCGCATTCCAATTCACTGAATGCGCATACATTGTAATTTTCGGCAATGACTATTCAACTTCGTCTCCACCTGTCGCCAGCTCTTTTCGAGTATTCAAATTCGGAAATGGGCAAACAAGTTCAGTAAAGAGCATACAATCTCTATGATGTCCTCTACAAGTACAGTTTGTTTTAGTGCGTTTTAAATTAAATGTTAAAAACGTTTTCATTTGGGTCGCACATGATGATCAGGGTGATGCAAACAAGTATGTATACGCCCTAGAATGAAGCTCACAAACCAGTGATGATTATAATTTAAAAAAAAAAGTCAAATGAATATCATAAGCACAATGGCCCGAATTCACGAAGGTGGTACAATCTTTGTCCATGGTTTAAACCATTGACAAAGACAGTAGTTTGTGTAGGGTGCCAAGTGTCGCATGGCCTATTTCGTTACGAAATCAGTCATTTTGTCGACGAAATGACCGATTTCGTATAAAACGAAATAGGCCATGCGACACTTGGCGCCCCATACAAAACTACAGTCACACACACACACACACACACACACGTTTTTCTTTTTGTGTTATGATATTCTTTATTTGAATATATTCTTTATTTGATTTCCAATCGATATCAGGTCCATGTAACAATGCAATTAATATGAACAAAAATAAGCGGCTGTATTCTTCTCTCTTGTGCTGCTGAATCATTCTTTTTTTCCAACATACAGTAAAATATGTTTTGGTTTTTCTCTTTCTTTTGCAAATCATTCCATGTATAAGAAAAATGACAAAAGATTCTGAAGACTCACAAAAAACTATCTTGATCAACTTAAGCCAATCCATATCTGCCTCATTACACAAAAAACTTGTGCTGTTGAATCATTTTTAACGTACCTTTTTTTTCTTTGCACAGCATACTCTTTATAACAAAAAATATATTAAATTTTGCATAAATCTCAGAAAAAAAACTAACTTGATCAACATGATCAAATTAATCAATATCTGCTTCATTAAATAAACTCCGTTACACTCTCTTGAGAATACAGCATTTCCCAAAACCTGCAGTAAACTTAAAAAAAAAAAAAAAAAAAACTCAACAGAAATTAATTTTTGTTAACCTATCAACCAGATACTCCCACCCCCCTTCATCTCTGATGTTGTTATACAGTGCACAAACACACACACACACACACAGATACAGTCATGGCAACAAAGTACCAAGCATGGATTAACTTTCACCCCAAGACCGGAAGTTGCAAGCAATAACTTCCCCCGATGTTGGTACCTGCAAATCCATCTGTATTACATGTATTGTGGTCACATGGAGGTCATTACTAGATGAAATATGGTACGGTCACTCACTCTTGGCTTGTGTTTGAACAATTGCATAATAGAATTGTTCAGAAGTAGTTGTGTGGAAATAAACAATTGATTTCAATTCAGGACATCTGACACACTTTCCCAAGTTGTACATGTATTTTGCACATTTATGTTTATACATGTATGTGTGGTGTGAATGTGGTTGCAGGATGTGTGTAGTTAGCTAGATATACATGTAGCTTGTGAAGTCATATGATGACTAGCAGATGACTGCAAATTCAAAATGGAGAAATACTACACAGCACGAGGGGGGGGGGAATCTGTAGTCCAGCAGATCTGGCAAATGAGATTCCACAGCGCTTGTCCTTATGTTTACACAGAACTTATCATCAGCACTCTTCACTCGTACTTTTCATACTATGTTCAAAATGACCTGAATAAACATGAGCAACCCAGATGAAGAGAATGATATAAGTTTCATCACAATCAGACATAAATAGTAACAAAATTGTCATTTGTAAAAATATCGTGTGCATGGCAGATTGTCATAACAGTGTGTTTCTGCGCCTGGCAGATAGTTGTTAGTGCACTTTCCTGCAAATGGCAGAACGTTAACTCTATGCGCACTCCCATACCCTAACGACAATCTGCCATGCACACTATAACGACAATCTGCCATCTGCAGGGAAGCGCTGTAACAATCTGCCATGCGCACGCATGCAAAACTTGATAAGTCCATAATCTTCCTCATTTTGGGTCTGATTTTGATGAAATAGTCACCACTCCGTTAATCTGTATGTACCCATTTATTATTCTCAACTTGAACATGGCATAAAATTGCACTCCACGGATATTAGAAATGATCAGGAAATGGTACCACAAAAGAAATCTAACAAAATAAAACAAACAGTCCGACACCTGCCAGTTGCGTGAGAAGATTGAGCCATAGCCATTTAATTGTGTGATTTCATATTGTACATGCACAACAGCTCTCAGACAATTTCAGATCTTCCTATACGAGTACATGTTCAGGATCTCAATAAACAAGAAAACAATTCTTGTTTCCATTTCGGTCTTAAAGTTGTGCGTGATTACCTATTATAGTAGAGTTCTACATAGCCATGGCCAATCTGTTATAGGATGTTTCTTTATATCATTGGAATGGCATGGTTGTTAACATGTACATTGTCTTCTATGCACTGGTATGCATTACTGGTTGTTCTTCCCCATTTTTCTCCTTAGCTGCATGCACAAGTCACTGTCCCTGGGTCTTGTGTCGGAACAGAGTGCCACGGTTCTCCATCATCCCACGGAATTTTCTCCTCCGTCTCACATTCACGTTCCTTAGTGGGCCTTTCTCCTGAAGGAGCAGCCTGAATATGAGAAATGCGAGTAGGATATACAACATGTAGTAATAAATGTGATCTTTTCACATGAAGAAGGCTTAAAATACTGCTGTGATATCCCAATCATGCATCTTGAATGATTCCTGCTCTGTTCTACATGTACATTCTGGAATATTATCTTCAAGTAGACTCTGTCACCGACAAGGCAATTGATTAGAGAGCAATGCACAACAAAATCTGCCTTCCAGAGGGCTACTTATTGGGAAGCTCTTATGTACAACTGTTATATCCAAATCTTATTGGGCCTAAATTTTATCTGGGGACAATATTTCCCTTGATAATCATTGAGATGAACTGTTTCTTGGCATTGAAAAAGATTTATGTATTCAAGTCTGAATTTCCTCACTTTCTTTAATTACTTGGGACATCTCTCTCCCTAATCACTTGTTGCTGCTTCTTCTAATAGCTCATACAGTCGACTCGTATTTATAAGGAAGTCCTCTGGAATGGCAGTTATCTTTCTTTATGTCGAAAATTTTGTTTCGATAATAAATAAACAATAAAAAAACACAGAGCAGATAATGCTGAAGCCTGAATTTTTACTTCGTTGTTACTGCAATTTCATTATAACCGTGTTCGTTATAATGGGCATGCACTGTATACACTCATCATTTATTCCAGACCGTGAGTTTTCTGCTCCATGACCTTCATGCTTTGCACATGAAGAACATAAACTATTGTGTAAAAACTCTTTGCCACCACAAGCAATCATCCTGCCATAAAAATCCAACTGCAACTTGCAGGAAGAGAAATCTGAACCACTTTGTCAACCTTTCAGAGAAAGACTTCCTTTATTAATATCACAAATGCCAGGATAGCTGTCAATCGTTTAGAAGTCCCTTAAAGGACAAGTTCACCTTCATAAACATGTGGGTTTTGTGAATGCAGCAATGTTAGTAGAACAAATCAGTGAGAGTTTGAGGAAAATCGGACAATCCGTTCAAAAGTTATGAATTTTTGAAGTTTCTGCTCAGTCACGGCTGGATGAGAAGACTACTGTAGCTTGTGATGTCACATGTGTACAACAATACAAAGAAAGAATCAAGAAAACTCAACACATTTTCACTTTTCTCGCATAACACAAGAACAATCGACTTCTCTCTTTTAGAAAGCAGGGTAAATAATATTACCCTTAATATACATCAGTAACAAGTCGAAGAAATGTGCACTTTATTAAAAAAGTGAGGTTTTGTGAAATTCTCTTTTTATTTTCCTTATACTGTATCGTTGTACGCATGTGACATCATACACTGTAGTAGTCTTCTCATCCAGCAGTGACTGCGCAGATACTTAAAAAATTCGTAACTTTTGAACAGACTGTCTGATTTTTCCCAAACTTTCACTGATGTGTTCTACTAATACTGTTGCCTTCACTCAATCCACATGTATATGAAGGTGGACTTGTCCTTTAATGTTTGACATGCAACATGTCTCTGCCGAATAAAACAGGCAAAACATCAAATCTCAATATGAACTGAATTATGGTGCATTATGTACTTCATACACTTGTAGCTCTCCCATATTTCTACTTGCAAACTGCATGCTTTTCAGCATGGGAAAGGCTTCATAGAATGAAAATTTTTGCTGCAATTACCGATAGGTAAAGTAATGAAGTCTTGTGAGGCCTGAATTTTTACTTCGTTGTAACCAGAATTTCGTTTTAACCATGTTTGTTACAACAGGAGTGCACTGTATGTATAATCCATACTTGTCTCTGACAAGCAAAACCTTATCTGAACGTGAATTGAATTAATTATCAGTAATAAAGCTTTGTATATATACCCTTCTTTGTGGCCTTTCTCTTTTGGCCCTACCAATACTTCACAAATACTTAGCTAACATTGAACCAACTCTGAATAAAATTTGTTAATTTGCTTGTTCATTTCCATTAAGAAGATGGCTGGATAGCCCATATTCAGCTACACTAAGCTGGTCTTCCATGAGGTCCAGCTGGATCTGAGGTGGGACCACTTCACTGGGTTAAGCACCCTGCTCTTTGCGAGGAATAAATGAAGCGGGATCTTTTACATGTATGAGTTGTGACTTGACACGGGACCTCCATTTTATGTCCTATCCGAGGGAAAGAGTGTTTTGCCTCTAGAAGCGACGGCATGATTACACACAACATTGCTCAGTCCAGACTCGGGTTCGAACCCAGGTCCTTAGGATTGCGAGGCAGACGTGCTACTGACTGAGCCAACTCACTGCTTGAGATGGATGTAATCATGTCACTAGAAGTGCAAACATTTATTTTTTCTAAGTAATACATACACCAGAAAGTGGAGGTACAAGTAATGACGACAACAACAAACAAACTGCATCATTAGAATCATAAATGGTGCATGGTAGTAAGCAAGCTTATACAATCACTTCATAGCATACAGCAATGCCACTTGACAATATCCCATCACAGCTTTGCAGCACAAAAGGATTCCATGTGACAAAGTTCAAAGCAAACTAGCTGAAATAATATCACAATATATCAGTAGTGTAGCTGTATCTAAGAAGCGGTAAGCCTCATACCTTCTGTGAGTCTGGCCTTGCCCCCAGTGGGTTGACAGAGTACAGTGGAGCAGCCAACACAGAGGACTACTGTCTGTGCATGACTGAACACTGTTGTGATCTTGTAGCAGCCTTCATGGAGAAATAAAAAAGAACTCATACTGTAAAACATGATATTTTCGCAGCATGAAATTTTCACGAATCAGAGCCGATGGCCTTGTTTGCGACATGAAACTTTCACAAAGTGCCTCTGGTATTCAGTGCTTAAGTGTCAACAAGAACTTTAACATGCATTTTAATTTGCGAATCTTGGCTCTTGCAAAATTCTTAAAATTAGAGTGCATATGAACATTCTTCATTTTACAGTGTTATGACGAGTGCAGCCTTTACAAATACCACATAACCTCACAGATCTAGAGACATCATCATCAGTAATTCTTCCCCGCAATTTAGTTATAGGCATTCCTCTACCAAATGGTGTAACATTATCTCAAGTACATAAGCACAATGCTTTTGCCTTCTTTGCTTAAATCAAATTATTTGCTTTAAAAAAATAATAATAATAAAGAAACAATGTAATTTACATTTGTCAATTTACAGTGATATCAAAACATACATTTGCAGATTTTCCTTTACAAATTCATATAAATTTCATAACAACAATTGTGTAAAAGACATATACAAGGTGTTTGTGGCAACTCTACTTTAGTCTCCAAACATACACACCTTCCAGGACAAAAGATGAACATGATTTTAGCAAATACTAGTAAAGCAATTTCAGGACTTCTTCTGAAGGAACTCACTCACCTGGGCACTTGACATCCATAAAGTAGGAGTTAGGGCTCTGCACAAGACGCTTCTTCTTGTGCCGCCTCTTCTCCGTTTCAAGGCTCGGGTGTAGCAAATCTCGTGCAAGCTAGAAAGAGAAGTCAATTCAAATGCCATGAGGTAGCTGAAATTTTCCATCAACACTAAGGCCTCATATTATATCTCACTAGCTAATGCTAACTATCAACAAGGGGGGTCTGAAAAACCTTTTTCAAATCAGAATTTTTCAACTGCACTGAATCAACAAATAGATGTACGCCAGCAAAAATGACACAGTACTTACTGGCATTTTCCTTGTTTTTCTGCACTTCCAGTAAAACCCTTATTCAAGTTTGATTGTAGTAGAAATCCTTCTCTCCTTGTGTTACAGAGCACAATAGTATCATTGCACCTCCTTGCTGACATGCAGATAACTGCTTTACACTGAACTGTGTTAGTTTTACAACTGTGCTTCCACATAATGGGATTGCACCATAACAATGAAATCTCATTTCCAATCTTTACAAAGTATATAATGACAAATAATATTGACAAAACATGGTGCAATGTCATTGCCCTCACATGTTGCTGGATATAAACAAACATTCACAAACATTGTATCTCAAAATAGTAGGCTCTACGGAGGGTTCACATGTTGGTATGATCAACCCAGTATGATATAATGATGTGCACATTATCTGATAATCTTGAGACAGGTCTGGACATGACATTTACCCAAGCATTAATATGTGGCAGTTCCTTTCATCAGCATATTTGGAATATATATCATCTACCCTCCCCCATTATATCCAATATGTCTGCTGCCCTCATTCACGGGATGTTTCCCCCTTTTGTGTGTGTGTGTGTGTGTGTGTGTGTGTGTGTGTGTGTGTATGTATGTATGTTGAAAGTTTCTGATATATAAAAGTTTGTATGAACTAGGTTAGGAGGTCAAAGATCATCTTCCAGCAGCAAATTTTTTCTGATTTGGGGAGCTGAGAGAAGCGGCAGCCAAAAATATGAAGATTTTTTTTTTTTTTTTTGTCTTTTATTTTTATTTTTGCTTTTTGCTAGTCAGCTGATTTTGGTAGATAAGAGGCAGCAAAAAATGTGGATTTTTTTTTTCCCCCGTCATGAGACGTAACTCATCATCATTGGGTCGAACTGAAACCCCACCCCTTTAGAAGAAAACTAGATCTGCCCCTGTTGTGAGTATTTTAAACACTTTTTACAGTCTGCAAGTGTTGGATAAATTTAGAATGATCCGCATCTGAGCCGAGCTGAAGCACAATCATCAGCCATTATCGTCAATGAGATTGGAACTCGGGTCCGTCTGCGTCCGACAATCGATCCGCACAGACAAGGATAACAGCAACACCAAATGTTGCCAATATTTGATGGACTGAGAGAAGCAACTACTCAATTAGATTATCATTAGATATACTTTTTTCACTTTTTTTTTTTTTTTTTGGCTTGTCATGAGACATGACCCATAGTCATTGCGTTAAACTGAGTGAAACCCCCATCTTCTTAGCAAAAAGCTAGGTCCGCCCTTATTGTATGAGCATTCTAAGCACTTTTTACAGTCTGCAAGTGTTGGATAAATTGTAAGGGGAATAGAGTAGAGGTCTAGACCGATACTGTACAAAGTGTACACTGTGTGTAGATCAATGACGAGGTGTGAGGATCGATTAAGGGTGGGAAATGTAACGACGAAAGAATGTTGTGTGCCCAGTTGGAAGAAGTAAAAGAAGAACAGTTTATATAATCCCTGGCCGTATTGATATCAATAGCAGTCATTCCGTATGTACTGTATGTTGTTAGACATCCCCTTACATTTAGCCTAGTACCGTAGGCCTTAGGCCCTGAATACATCGATCCTCACACCTCATATAGAGTTAATAGACCTCTAATTGATCTACACTTTTTGTACAGCAAGTACAGATATCAGTCTACTATTCCCCTTATAATTCATACAAATTTGGAATGATCTGTATCTGAGCTGAGCTGTGGTTAATGAAGCATAACTAACAATGTTAAGTACAATCATCAGCCATTGCCATTCAAATGAGATTGAAACTCGCGTCCGACAAACGATCCGCACTGCACTCAGACAACAGGACAACACTGCACTCTGTCAACAGCAACACCAAATGTTACCAATTAAGCAATTAGATTCTAGAAAGCCATTATATAGGGCCTACATTGTTATTACCACGGCCTGCGATTAAATTTGCAAAGCCTGTGACGGTACGAGTCAACAGTTTCCCTCATTAGAACTCAACAAGGTTGAACAATCAATTTCGCGTTCGTCTTCATTCTATCTCGCCCCGTTGCGACATAATTGCGAAACGCGTGGTGTGTGTATGACACGCACGCGAAGCACGCAACACCCGCGAACGACGAAGGAAGGAACATCGAACGCGTTTATCTACACAAGACATGAAATGCGTTAAAATACGCAGTTTTATTGTAATCTAACAGCAAAACACAACATAGAGTGTTGCATAGACATTTTATCCGACTTTCAACACAATTCATGATACAGATTAATAAATCTATCGCATAGAAATGTGTTATAATTTGTCCATCACTCACTGGCATGTTGTTTCGCTGTGCGATCACATAGGAAAGAGGCCGATGAAAGGGTGCACTTCCGCAAGTTGACCTTTCACAGCCACCTCGTGTCGCCAAAGGGCGGTTTTCCCGCCGAAGCTGCCGGTGGTGGTGGTGGAGGGAGGCGTTTTTTTTTTTTTTTAAGACGGCACAGATTGGGGCATGGCGCGTGTTAAACCTATATGGGAAAAACGTTGGGTTAGGGTTTATGGTTAGGGTTAGGGTTAGGGTTGGGGTCAGGGTTAGGGTTAGGGTTTAACCGGTTAGGGTTAGGGTTTGATGGTTAGGGTTAGGATTAGGATTAGGGTTAGGTTTAGGGATAGGGTCCCCAATCAGCCTGTGCCGTCTAAAAAAAAAACACGCCGGAGGGAGGGGGCGCATTACTGAAAAAAAAACAAAACAAAACCCAACAACTCATTTTGAAATGTAAAGAATTTGTATTAACATGTTACCAAGGAGCTTCAGAAGCTACTTGACGTTACAAAGGCCTACTGTTTTCATCAATCCGCCCTATGAAGAAGAAGAAGAAGAAGAAGAGAAGGAGAAAGAGAAAAATAATAATGTCATCAATTTGGCCAAATTGTTGTGCAGTTTATCATCTTGCGGCAGGAAAAGTTGTTTGAAAAGATCAGAGTGATGAAAGATTTTGCGCAATATAAATGCTTTGGTGATATATGGTCACAATATGTGGTGATGAATCATAATGCCATATGAATGGAAAAAACAAACAAAACAAAACAAAGAAAGAAAGAAACAAACAAACAAAGAAAGAAACAAAACAAAATAAAACAAAGAAACAAAACAAAACATAAAAGATAGTCAGTGCTTGTTTTGTCTGTAGACGTTGGAAAATTCATAGGTCGATCCTCTGAGCTCACAGCGTCACTATCTCAGCTTCCGAACAGTAAGTCAGTGGACGTGTCATCAAAGAACATGACCTGTAATTGAGGAGAGCAGCATGTAATATGGCTTTGATACCAAAATTTCTAAGGATAACGGGCTTTCTAATTTCGTTTTATATTACAATGTATGACCAATCATCCCGTTACCACTTCACAGCGCTGATTTTTTTCCCCTCCACACGCAGTGTTTATTGGCAGCTGTGGAGAAACCATTGTCCGTGGGATAGGGCATCCTATAATGCAATGTTGTGTTGTAAAACCTTTATAAACATGACCTACGCCAGTTATGTACATGTAAGCCTGCCATATAAGATGTTCTCATTCAAATTTCAAGTTTATTTTTTACCCTAATATACTATAGAGAAAGAAGAAAAACGAGGTCAATTTAATATCAGAATATGTGGCTTTCGGAATGTTTCGCACAATTTTTTCTTATTCTCAAAACATTATTATTATTAGGGCCTATACTTCATAATCATCACATATGCTATCATTATCGCCATCTTATCATTATCATCATTGTTATACAGGGGGTGGCTAGTAGAGACCCGATCAGCGGGAATCGGTGGGAATGCTTCAGAATGGTCGCATGTTCAAATAATGTGCAGTTCAATGTTTCCAGGTTTTAATAGCATGCCTGTGACAGTGCCGGGGCAATCGTTAACGGGCTGTTAACGATTGAATGAATAATTGCAAGGTGAGGGAATGCCAATGTTCAACTTGAGAGGCAAAATGATTTAACAAACGGACAGTGCATCGGACACAAATAAGAGGTTTATTGTGACACAAGTTTTTGCCATGTAAAAAAAAAAGAAAAAAATAGCGGTCTTGGTTTATCACAATGATGATACATTTTACAAATAGGGCCTATTATGCATGGATCACACTAGCGTCTCCTCCGGAGATTTCAATTGACATGCCCCCCCCCCCCCCCTAAAAAAAAAAATAATAAAAAAAAAAAAATATATATATACAGTCAAACCTGTCTATAGCGGCCACCCAAGGGATACAGGAAAAGTGGCCGTTATAGACAGGTGGCCGCTATAGGCAGGTAACATGTATCGTCGTTGTATACATCTATATATACTTACATGTACATGTATGTGTGTACGTATGCACATGTGTGTATCATGCATAGAACAATGCCGGTGTTCATGAAATTGTTGCACAGTACATGTAGCATGTGCACAGTCATGAAGAAAGCTTAACACTAGTGCATCATTGTGACTGAATAAGTGATGAATGCAACGGTGGCGATCACTGAACGTTGCCCAGGAATGACTGGCACGGCTAACAAGCAGAAAAACACGCTGAATTATGGCCGCTATAGACAGGTTAAAATCTACCACGGGAAACAAAATTTGTGGCCGCTGGCCGCGTTAGACAGGTGGCCGCTATACACAGGGTCTTTAACATTGCTGTTCTCTCGGGGGGATTTTTCAGTGGCCGCTATAGACAGGTGGCCGCTATAGAGAGGTGGCCGCTAAGGCAGGTTTGACTGTATATATATATATATATATATATATATATACTAGCAGCACCCGTGGAAATCCACGGGTCTGAGGTTTTTTTTTTTCTCTTATGTACGATTTGCACATCTTTATTGATGAAATAAAAAGATAAGTTTTCTCATTTTTTTCGTTACTTGTCCTCTCTTCTACCCATGACCACCCCCCCCCCCCTACACACACACAAATTACCAAAAACGCCTATGAGATTCTCCGAAAGTTCTGCCCACAGATTCTTCCAGTCTGAACGGGGGGGGGGGGGTGCCATTGACATTTTGCCCTGCATATCTCCCCATTCCCCATGCCATTCGCCCTCAGTCTCGACGCCCGTTGAAAAAAAAAAAATACATGAGCCCTATCTGTCCCCAACGCACACACATCTTTTCTCTTCATGAAAAAGCTGAAAAGTGGCGTATGTCATGAATAATATTCATTTTACCACGTACGTCATTCAAAAAAAAAAAATACAACCCACACAACAATATGTTTACATATCCTCGCCCGTTTATCTGCTTCAGACTGTACATTATCATTATTTTCATTATTTTATGAATACTATTATTGTATCATCATTTAATAAATATTATTTTGGGAGGGGAGATATTATAGGTTTAATAAGCAGGCATCCGTGGGTATTTATTCATATTATTTTTCGCCACGTTTTTAGTAGTCAGAAAGAAAGAACTTTATTATTTTCTCCTTCCTTCTTTTGCACCCTCTTCTACCCATGGCCATCCTCTCCTAACACATGAGCTGAGGAGCCGGTCCATGGAATGGGACTTTAAAGTAACCCCGCTTGCTGTTATCACAGATCAATTTAGCAACATTTGTGGAAATTCGAGGATTGTCTTCTTTGCCCAAAGATTCTTCCCGTCGAAGCACGGGGGAAGGGGGTGCCATTGACATTTTGCCCTGCATATCTCCCCTCCCCAATGCCATTTACCCTCAGTCTCGACGCCCGTTGGAAAAAAAAAAACAAAAAAACATGAGCCCTTTCTGGACCCAACGCACGTACACATCTTTTCTCTTCATGAAAAAGCTAAAAAATTGGCGTATGTCATGAATAATATTTATTTTTTAACACATCATTTAAAAAAAGAAATCCCACACAACGACAATATGTTTACATAATCCTCACCCGTTTATCTGCTTCAGACTGTACATTATCATTATTGTTATTATTATGAATACTATTATTACATTTAATTTCATTTAATAAAATTATTTTGGGAGGGGAGATGATAGTCATAGCTTTAATAAGTAGGCACCCGTGGGAATCCATGGGTCTCAGGGCCTAGTATTTTTTCTTTAATATTTCTTTTCCCACGTAATGGGAGAAAGAATATTTTTGTCGTCATTTGCTCCCTCTTTTTTATTTTTATCACCAAAACTTGGTTTGATGCACCATAGAACCACACATTTGATGTCCACTTGTAACTTCAAAAATTGGCGGTCAGCAAAGCGAGGGTTTCCCCCGCGTCCGCTCGTCTTATGAATATTCATGTTTACAGCAGCCATAGTAAACGAATGAACAGCGGCGCGATCGGCAAGGACAAAATTTAAGTGGATATTTAGCCGTCCTGAACAGTCTGAGTACAATGATACCTGACTTGAGAGTAAATTAAATGACATACCTGAGCTGCAGTATCCTGCAGTTGTGCAAAATACAATAAAATAACAGCATTCGTTGTTTTCATTTGGGCACGCCAATGGCGAACGTCGCTGTATACGTAAATGCACTTGTACTAACAATGACCGCGCCGCGTATTGATATACCCAAGAAGGTATACCTCCTTGATATACCATAATGATTGTCCATATCACGCGCACGCAGATAGTGTTTCGTGTAACCATCGTCAATACATACACAGGCGCAGGCCACACACTGGCATACCGTACCCGAGAGTACATTGTGTGCGTGCGTGCGTGTTCGCCGGAATATGACAGAGATTTCGCTGCACGCCATCATCTTTTTGACTTTATAGTATCCCCATTGTCTCTGCAAGCTAAAAGATGGACGATCGAGAAAGCAGGAGTCCAGCGCAGGATCGGTGAATATATAAACGCTCGGCTCTGACGTCACGCACAAAAATGCATTATGCATCTATCTAATTAATTTCTCTTTGTCGTCCTCGACGTCGACACGGAGGCGGAGCGCGGACGAAACCCGGTCCAAGGCACGTAGGAGACCCACCCGCTGCCGACGGCACAGGTCTCGGGGGCCCGGAGCCGACGGCTCGGGAGGAGATAGACAAACCAGCAACGCCGGAATAAAACAGGAAATACATAAGGCCCCGACAACAACAACAACTTCGCCTTTTACTTATATAGACTAGCAGCACCCGTGGAAATCCACGGGTCTGAGGGCCTCATATTTTTTTGAATTTATTCATATTATTCGCCGCGTTTTTAGTAGTCAAAAAGAAAGAACTTTACTATTTTCTCCTTTCTTCCTTTGCACCCTCTTCTATATACCCATGGCCAGTGCCGTATATACGGCACTGCCCATGGCCATCTCCTCCTAACACCTGAGCTAAGGAGCCGGTCCATGGAATGGGACTTTAAAATAACCCCGCTTGCTGTTATCACAGATCAACTTAGCAGCACCCGTGGAAATTCGAGGATTGTCATCTTTGCCCAAAGATTCTTCCCGTCGAAGCACCGGGGGGGGGGGGGGGGGGGTGCCATTGACATTTTGCCCTGCATATCTCCCCCTTCCCCATGCCATTCGCCCTCAGTCTCGACGCCCGTTGAAAAGAAAAAAATACATGAGCCCTATCTGTCCCCAACGCACACACATCTTTTCTCTTCATGAAAAAGCTGAAAAGTGGCGTATGTCATGAATAATATTCATTTTACCACGTACGTCATTCAAAAAAAAAAATACAACCCACACAACAATATGTTTACATATCCTCGCCCGTTTATCTGCTTCATTATCATTATCATTATTTTCATTATTTTATGAATACTATTATTATATCATCATTGAATAAATAATATTTTGGGAGGGGAGATGATATAGTCATTATAGGTTTAATAAGCAGGCATCCGTGGGTATTTATTCATATTATTTTTCGCCACGTTTTTAGTAGTCAGAAAGAAAGAACTTTATTATTTTCTCCTTCCTTCTTTTGCACCCTCTTCTACCCATGGCCATCCCCTCCTAACACATGAGCTGAGGAGCTGGTCCATGGAATGGGACTTTAAAATAACCCCGCTTGCTGTTATCACAGATCAACTTAGCAGCATCCGTGGCAATTCGAGGGTTGTCTTCTTTGCCCAAAGATTCTTCCCGTCGAAGCAAAAAACAAACAAACAATACATGGGCAAAAAACATCAGCCCTTTCTGGCCCCAACGCACGTACACATCTTTTCTCTTCATGAAAAAGCTAAAAAATGGCGTATGTCATGAATAATAATTATTTTTTAACACATCATTTAAAAAAAGAAATCCCACACAACGACAAAATGTTTACATAATCCTCACCCGTTTATCTGCTTCAGACTGTACATTATCATTATTGTTATTATTATGAATACTATTATTACATTTAATTTCATTTAATAAAATTATTTTGGGAGGGGAGATGATAGTCATTATAGCTTTAATAAGTAGGCACCCGTGGGAATCCATGGGTCTCAGGGCCTCGTATTTTTTCTTTAATATTTCTTTTCCCACGTAATGGGAGAAAGAATATTTTTGTCATCATTTGCTCCCTCTTTTTTTTTTTTATCACCAAAACTTGGTTTGATGCACCATAGAACCACACATTTGATGTCCACTTGTAACTTCAAAAATTGGCGGTCAGCAAAGAGAGGATTTCCCCCGCGTCCGCTCGTCTTATGAATATTCATGTTTACAGCAGCCATAGTAAACGAATGAACAGCGGCGCGTGTACTCTGATATGGAAGGGTACGATCGGCAAGGACAAAATTTAAGTGGATATTTAGCCGTCCTGAACAGTCTGAGTACAATGATACCCGACTTGAGAGTAAATTAAATGACATACCTGAGCTGCAGTATCCTGCAGTTGTGCAAAATACAATAAAATAACAGCGTTCGTTGTTTTCATTTGGGCACGCCAATGGCGAACGTCGCTGTACGTAAATGCCCTTGTACTAACAATGACCGCGCCGTGTATTGATATACCCAAGGAGGTATACCTCCTTGATATACCATAATGAGTGTCCATATCACGCGCACGCAGATAGTGTTTCGTGTAACCATCGTCAATACATACACAGGCTCAGGCCACACACTGGCATACCGTACCCGAGAGTACATTGTGTGTGTGTGTGCGTGCGTGTCCACCGGAATATGACAGAGATTTCGCTGCACGCCATCATCTTTAGTATCCCCATTGTCTGCAAGCTAAAAGATGGACGATCGAGAAAGCAGGAGTCCAGCGCAGGATCGGTGAATATTAAAACGCTCGGCTTTGACGTCACGCACAAAAATGCATTATGCATCTATCTAATTAATTTTTCTTTTTCGTCCTCGACGTCGACACGGAGGCGGAGCGGGGACGAAACCCACGCCATTCGATGCAGGATACTCTCCCGCGGCCGACGGCACCGGTCGCAGCTGCCCGGAGCCGACGGCTCGGGAGGAGATAGACAATCCAGCAACGCCGGAATAAAACAGGAAATACATAAGGCCGCGACAACAACAACAACTTCGCCTATTATATATATAGAAGACTAGCAGCACCCGTGGAAATCCACGGGTCTGAGGGCCTCATATTTTTTTGAATTTATTCATATTATTCGCCGCGTTTTTAGTAGTCAAAAAGAAAGAACTTTACTATTTTCTCCTTTCTTCTTTTGCACCCTCTTCTATATACCCATGGCCAGTGCCGTATATACGGCACTGCCCATGGCCATCCCAGAGACTCCAACCCCAAGCACCTTCTGATCTGGAGATTCTCCCGCCCGAAACTCCTAGCAAACGGGAGACTCCAAGTTGATGTGTGCGAAGTTCCTAGGATTCTAGATGTTCTCTAGTGCTATCTAAGGCTTATTTTTTCAACATACGATAGAAATAAGTAAGAAATCCTTTCCACCGGGAGACACAGAGCCAGGGCGGGAGAAATCATATCTCAAACGGGAGAACGGGAGATTGTGCAAAAATGGGCTTTCGGCGGGAGATCTCCCGTCGAAAACGGGAGAGTTGGAGTCTCTGCCATCCCCTCCTAACACCTGAGCTGAGGAGCCGGTCCATGGAATGGGACTTTAAAATAACCCCGCTTGCTGTTATCACAGATCAACTTAGCAGCACCCGTGGAAATTCGAGGATTGTCATCTTTGCCCAAAAATTCTTCCCGTCGAAGCACCGGGGGGGGGGGGGGGGGGAAGGTGCCATTGACATTTGATTTTTGTCCTGCATATCTCCCCCTTCCCCATGCCATTCGCCCTCAGTCTCGACGCCCGTTGAAAAAAAAAAACAATACATGAGCCATATCTCTCCCCAACGCACACACATCTTTTCTCTTCATGAAAAAGCTGAAAAGTGGCGTATGTCATGAATAATATTCATTTTACCACGTACGTCATTAAAAAAAAATGCAACCCACGCAACGATATGTTTACATATCCTCGCCCGTTTATCTGCTTCAGACTGTACATTATCATTATTATCATTATTTTATGAATACTATCATTGTATCATCATTTAATAAATATTATTTTGGGAGGGGAGATGATATAGTCATTATAGGTTTAATAAGTAGGCATCCGTGGGTATTTATTCATATTATTTTTCGCCACGTTTTTAGTAGTCAGAAAGAAAGAACTTTATTATTTTCTCCTTCCTTCTTTTGCACCCTCTTCTACCCATGGCCATCCCCTCCTAACACATGAGCTGAGGAGCCGGTCCATGGAATGGGACTTTAAAATAACCCCGCTTGCTGTTATCACAGATCAACTTAGCAGCACCCGTGGAAATTCGAGGATTGTCTTCTTTGCCCAAAGATTCTTCCCGTCGAAGTACGGGGGAAGGGGGTGCCACTGACATTTTGCCCTGCATATCTCCCCCTTCCCCATGCCATTCGCCCTCAGTCTCGACGCCCGTTGAAAAAAAAAAAAAAAAAAAAAAACAATATATGAGCCCTATCTGTCCCCAACGCACACACATCTTTTCTCTTCATGAAAAAGCTGAAAAGTGGCGTATGTCATGAATAATATTCATTTTACCACGTACGTCATTAAAAAAAAAAAAAATACAACCCACACAACAATATGTTTACATATCCTCGCCCGTTTATCTGCTTCAGACTGTACATTATCATTATTTTCATTATTTTATGAATACTATTATTGTATCATCATTTAATAAATATTATTTTGGGAGGGGAGATGATATAGTCATTATAGGTTTAATAAGCAGGCATCCGTGGGTATTTATTCATATTATTTTTCGCCACGTTTTTAGTAGTCAGAAAGAAAGAACTTTATTATTTTCTCCTTCCTTCTTTTGCACCCTCTTCTACCCATGGCCATCCCCTCCTAACACATGAGCTGAGGAGCCGGTCCATGGAATGGGACTTTAAAATAACCCCGCTTGCTGTTATCACAGATCAACTTAGCAGCACCCGTGGAAATTCGAGGGTTGTCTTCTTTGCCCAAAGATTCTTCCCGTCGAAGCACGGGGGAAGGAGGGGCCATTGACATTTTGCCCTGCTTATCTCCCCTCCCCCATGCCATTTACCCTCAGTCTCGACGCCCGTTGAAAAAAAACAAAAACAAAAACATGAGCCCTTTCTGGCCCCAACGCACGTACACATTTTTTCTCTTCATGAAAAAGCTAAAAAATGGCGTATGTCATGAATAATATTTATTTTTTAACACATCATTTACAAAAAGAAATCCCACACAACGACAATATGTTTACATAATCCTCACCCGTTTATCTGCTTCAGACTGTACATTATCATTATTGTTATTATTATGAATACTATTATTACATTTAATTTCATTTAATAAAATTATTTTGGGAGGGGAGATGATAGTCATTATAGCTTTAATAAGTAGGCACCCGTGGGAATCCATGGGTCTCAGGGCCTCGTATTTTTTCTTTAATATTTCTTTTCCCACGTAATGGGAGAAAGAAAAATATTTTTGTCGTCATTTGCTCCCTCTTTTTTTATTTTTATCACCAAAACTTGGTTTGATGCACCATAGAACCACACATTTTGATGTCCACTTGTAACTTCAAAAATTGGCGGTCAGCAAAGCGAGGGTTTCCCCCGCGTCCGCTCGTCTCATGAATATTCATGTTACAGCAGCCATAGTAAACGAATGAACAGCGGGCGCGTGTACTCTGATATGGAAGGGTACGATCGGCAAGGACAAAATTTAAGTGGATATTTAGCCGTCCTGAACAGTCTGAGTACAATGATACCCAACTTGAGAGTAAATTAAATGACATACCTGAGCTGCAGTATCCTGCAGTTGTGCAAAATACAATAAAATAACAGCATTCGTTGTTTTCATTTGGGCACGCCAATGGCGAACGTCGCTGTACGTAAATGCCCTTGTACTAACAATGACCGCGCCGTGTATTGATATACCCAAGGAGGTATGCCTCCTTGATATACCATAATGAGTGTCCATATCACGCGCACGCAGATAGTGTTTCGTGTAACCATCGTCAATACATACACAGGCTCAGGCCACACACTGGCATACCGTACCCGAGAGTACATTGTG
The DNA here is from genome assembly GCA_033980235.1 of Diadema setosum. Lineage (NCBI taxonomy): Eukaryota > Metazoa > Echinodermata > Echinoidea > Diadematoida > Diadematidae > Diadema > Diadema setosum. The sequence goes on from CM067067.1 coordinate 21,347,736, forward strand.
TGTGTGCGTGCGTGTCCACCGGAATATGACAGAGATTTCGCTGCACGCCATCATCTTTTTGACTTATAGTATCCCCACTGTCTCTGCAAGCTAAAAGATGGACGATCGAGAAAGCAGGAGTCCAGCGCAGGATCGGTGAATATTTAAACGCTCGGCTCTGACGTCACGCACAAAAATGCATTATGCATCTATCTAATTAATTTTTCTTTTTCGTCCTCGACGTCGACACGGAGGCGGAGCGGCGACGAAACCCGCGCCATTCGATGCAGGATACTCTCCCGCGGCCGACGGCACCGGTCGCAGCTGCCCGGAGCCGACGGCTCGGGAGGAGATAGACAATCCAGCAACGCCGGAATAAAACAGGAAATACATAAGGCCGCGACAACAACAACAACTTCGCCTATTATATATATAGATATATATATATATACATGATATCATAATCTTAATCACAATCTCTCCTTTTCAATGAAATTAAAAAGAAGATATTATATCCCTTCAATTTCTCTTTATGCACAATACACTGCTGGGAGAGCTGTGAATTCATCATTATATAGGCCCTAAAAGTTTCATAAGAATTGGAATTGTGACGATCAACATCACTAATTTTTCTGAATATACGGTTTAGTGAAAATATACAAAACTTGTGTAGGCCTACATGACATGCTAGAAAACGAAAATTAACCTTCTCATTTTTTGGATCTAAGAAACATTTTCTAAGTTTAAATTCCAGCCCTTTTATCAAAGACCAACAGACCTTTGAATTAACCATATTGCATGAAACTTTGGAGGGAAAATAGAGAAAAGAAGAGATCGCATAGTCTGGCTTCTTGCGGTCATTTTTCCGCTATTTCAAGTATATTTTACCGCACAGCTTGATGGACAGCGGCGCCAAATTGGTTACGTACGGAGTGATGTTCGCAATGCTGCGCATGTGCCTCACTCGCGGAGAGTCGTCGCGCTAGCTGCAGCGCCAGCTATAGCTCATTGTGGAATCCAATGACAAAGCGTGTTGGTAGAGTTCTGTGGTTGAAGGTTTGTGCTGCTGTGTATTCTCCTGTTGCGGTGTGAAATCATCATCCGAAAAGGTAAATAAAATGAACTTAAGAAACAAATAGAAATAATAAGTTAACAAACTGTTATCGATTCCTTATATACTGGACGTGGCAAAATCGTGAAATAGGCCCCACCGCAGTGCGCGTGCACCCGTGCGTTAGCAAGCAAGGTTAGGTTAGGGTTAGGGTTTAGGGTTAGGTAGGGTTGTATTTATGGTTAAATTGGCCATTAAATTAGTCAAGGGGCATTAGGGAGTCCTTCCGAGAATAAAAAGTAGAACCCCAAAGAAAAAACGGGAGAAATGGAGGACGAAAGATGCTATGCTGTGGAAATCGGCCCCTCCGCCGTATGCATCTCGCGTAAACGCCGTTTGGTGGGGCCGCATTCACGAGTATTATACTGTGGAAGAAAGCCCCACCTGTACCGCCGTGCTTACCTACCGATGAACGCCACACGGTGGGGCTGAATTCACGAGTATAAACAGGCGAGCCGCCGTAGTATTTGTACGGACACGCAGTGGTGGGGCCTATTTCACGAGTATGCCCTGGACGTTTTCACAAGAATCATGGGACCTCTGCTTCGTAGGTTACGCCACGTTTTTCGGTTTTTGCGGTTGGAAGTTTTCCTCCTCAGTCCCATATCTTGAATGTGGTGTAATGATTACGAGTAGACATCTGTTAATGTTTTACTAATTAAAATAACGTTACTGTTCTAACGTTAGATTCTTGTTTCCCGAGCAAACACTGTCGCCGTCGGTAAAAAATCAGCCGGAATATATGAACCAGCAGATGTTTTTTTTTTTGTGTGTATATATATAGGCTATACAATCTTAATTTTGCTTGAATACGTGTAGGCCTAACCTATTTATTGATGCACAAGAAAAAAAAAATATTATCTAACGTTAGAATAATAGAAACCTAGTAAACTTAGGCCTACTAAACTAACTACGTTAGTTTAGTAGGCCTAAGACCTTTGAATTAACCATATTGCATGAAACTTTGGAGGGAAAATAGTAGAAAGAAACCACCCACCAATATGCAATAAAGTGGCCTGATGATAGATGAGGATAGACCTGGAAGCTCGACTGCTGCTACACAGCAATCTTCCAGTATCTTCGCTAAAGTGAAGTAAAAGGTAAATAATTCTAGGCGTACTCCGATTCAGTAAAAAAAAAAAGAAAGAAAGAGGGGTTAACTTAATGTTTCAGTGTACATGGAAACATTTGATTCTTTGTTCACGTGTACAGTAAATACAGCAGTAGAATCTACAGCCCTATTTGTACAGTATAATACAATTGTTGTTTATTCACACACCCCTTCCTGGATCCTGGTGATATTTTGTCATTGTGAATTTAAGTTCGCTCACCACAAAAAGTGGCAATCTTTGGGCACAGATTTCCATCCATATTAATGTTTCATCAATTTCTGGTAAGCACTGCACTATTAATTACAGAGCGCATGATAGTGTTTGGATATATGCATTCATGATTCATATTCATCCTGCACATGGACCACATGCTTTTTTAACAAGAACCATTCTTAAAGTTAAATTATCGGGAAAGGGAGAGGGTTGCTTTCATGCATTCACAGATTGTTTCCCTTACTCGCCATTGGCCATTTTGTGCTCCCATTCTAGAATTCAAATGTATGTACAGTACTTGTAAATCATGGTAGTTTTGTACTGATGCTACAACTGGCAATTCCATTTCATTATGACCTGAAAATGTACCTCCCACAGAAACATGACAGATAAAGCAAACGAAAAGGAGAAGAAAGTCGACCTTGGTCTTCTTGAAGAAGATGATGAATTTGAAGAATTCCCTGCAGAAGGTGAGTTATGGAACTTGTGTCAAACAGGTTTAGGCAGACAAACCTCTGAATTCATCCACATGTAAATATGTGCATGGTTGAATGATATACTCGACTAAACTTTGTCTTGAATGATCAGGTTCACAGAAGTGTGTGATTACAGTATCAGACTTTATTCACAGAAAATTTGACAGAATTAAAGGACAAGTTTACCTTCATTAACATAAGGATTGAGAGAATGTAGCAATATTAGTAGAACACATCATTGAAAGTTTGAGGAAAATCGGACAATCCGTCCAAAAGTTATGAATTTTTGAAGTTTTTGTGCAGTCACCGCTGGATGAGAAGACTACTGCAGTGTATGATGTCACATGCGTACAACAATATAAGGAAAATATAAAGAGAATTTCACAAAATTTCATCTTTTGAAGAAAGTACACATTCCCTTGACTCGTTACTGACATATATTATGGGTAATATTATTCCCATTGCCTTTAGAAAGAGGCAAGTCAAGTGCTCTTTTATCATGTGAAAAAAAGTGAAAATATGTTGAATTTTCTTTACATTTTCTTTATACTGTTGTACTCATATGACATCACGAGCCTTAGTAGTCTCCTCATCCAGCGGTTCCAACACAAAAATTCATAACTTTTGCATCGATTGTCCAATTTTCCTCAAACTTTCACTGATGTGTTCTACAATTTTGTACTAATATTGCTGCATTCTCTCAATCCTTATGTTTATGAAGGTGAACTTTTCCTTTAAATAGAAAAATGAAAACTAATAATTAAGTCATGCATAAAAACAGAAGTCGATTTCAAGAGTACCTTCTACCTCAAGCTATGATTGAAAGCAATCAAACAAATGGATGTGGTGGACCAGAATGACATGTATTTTTCTCTAAAGAAAGTATTACTTCACTCAATTAAGTTCTTAAAATACTGGTTAATATAAAAAGCTGTAGTTGCTCTCAGTGTGGTGCCTGATGCCTGCCTTGGCAAAATGATTTTGAAGTAATGTGTTGATGGTTTGCAGACTCATGCACTGGTTGTGTAGCCTCAGTGGCCCTTATATCAATTGATGTTTATTTAATTTCCAGAAATATGACAGAGTTTTGTTTGTTTGTTCATTTTTTTTTCCACCACAATCATTAAGTATGAAGCTTAAGAAAGTAAAATGATACATGTACAGTCAAAATTCTTATCATTTGCTCTTAATATTTGCAGGTAAGTAAAGTGAGGTATTTGTGCACACCGGAGGCAGTAACTTTCTGTCATTTTATCAAAGTCTTCTGAACCCAAATGATTAACATAAATTGGGATTTACATCAAATATTTCAGACAGTACAAAGAATTTCAAAGTAATTTGTTAACAATGCAGAACTTGAGTTCCAGTAAGTGCATACAATGTAGAATGTTGACAACTAAGGTGGTCCTTTTTTTCTTCCTTTTTTTCCGTCTATTTTTTTTTTTCTTATCTCTCTGTTATTCCTTTTTTCATATGAAGAGTGGAAGAGGGATGAAGAAGATCCATCTGATAACAACGTGTGGGAAGACAACTGGGATGATGATAATGTTGAGGATGACTTCTCTGTGCAGCTAAGGTATGGGAAAGTACATTGGGCTTTTATCAGTTAAAGGGAAGGTAAACCCAAAGAGCAATGTGGATTGAGTGAAAGCAGCAACATTAGTAGAACACATCAGTGAAAGTTTGAGGAAAATCGGACAATCGATGCAAAAGTTATGAATTTGTAAAGTTTTGGTGTTGGAACCGCTGGATGAGGAGACTACTAGAGGATATGACGTATGAGTGGACAACAATACAAAGAAAATATAAAGGAAATTCAACAAAAAATCACTTTTCTAGAATTATGAAAGAGCAATGGACCAACCGCTTTCAGAAAGCAGGGGGAATAATTGCTACCCTTAACAAGAGTCAATATCAAGTTGATGGAATTTGTAGTTTTCGTGAAAAATGGATTTTTGTTTTATTTTCTTTATATTTTCTTGGTATTGTTGTCCACTCATACGTCATAACCTCTAGTAGTCTCCTCATCCAGCGGTTCCAACACCAAAACTTTAACAATTCATAACTTTTGCATCGATTGTCCGATTTTCTTCAAATTTTCACTGATGTGTTCTACTAATGTTGCTGCTTTCACTCAATCCACATTGCTCTTGGGGTTTATCTTCCCTTTAATACAGTCAAACCTGTCTATAGCACCCACCCAAGGGAGACAAAAAGAGTGGCCGTTATACAGGTGGCCGCTCTAGAGAGGTTATTGGACATTTTGTGTGCATCGCCTACATGTATGTATATGCGTACATGTGTGCACACGTGTGCTTCATACATTGAACAATGCCAATATTGATCTAGTTGTTGCACAGTAGCATGCGTAGGCCTACTTCAAGCAAGGTTTTTACAATTAAGTGCATTACTATGACTAAATGGCGGATTAATGTAGCGAAGGCCATGACTGAATGCTAGCCATGAATGACAGGCACGGCTGCAAATTGGAAAAACATGCTGAATTATTGGCTTTGCTGCGGCTCCATATGGGTCTGTGGCTACTGTAGACAGGTTAAAGTCTACCATGGGAGGCAAAAATGGTGGCCGCTGGCTACGTTACACAGGTGGCCACTATACAGAGGGTCTATAACATGGCTTTTATCTTGGGGGGATTTCTCAGTAGCTGCATACGGCAGGTGGCCACTAAGACAGATGGCCAATAAGGCAGGTTTGACTATACACCTTGCATTTTTTCCTTCCACTTTGTGGGTGTATGTTTGTATCATTGTCAACCTTATCTGCCAATGGGCATTAAAAAGTTGGTTAAACCACTCAAAAGATTTCCACTTTTGTGATGTCATTCCTTAATTTGTTAAGGACGGGCTGATTTTGCTAAAACACACATTTCCCAAAGACACTTACCCAAGTAAACTTAGGACTAGTCTTCAACAGGTTCAAATCTCATCTAGTGTACTGACACAGACAGATGGGATGAAATGAAAAATGTACAAACTGTATTATATTCCCAAGGTACTTATCTCCATTCAAGCAAAGGGCCCCAAACAAGCAAGTGTCAATTCATGTTACTTGCCTGACTGTGAGTTTTGGTTCCTTCGACAAGGAGGCAAATTGGTTTGTAGAAGGTACAATGTACACCATACTATGGACTGTACTGGTGTCATATTGACTGAGTATATTGGGACTCACTGTCTTTGTAGTTTTACAATGCACTGGAGTCTTGTTAAAGGTAAAATATACATGTAGTTCTCGTACACCTGCAGAGCTATCAAATTTCACTCCAAAATGTACAGGTATTGAGTATGCCTAAGAAATGTGTGGAATAATACTGCAATAACAAGATATTTGTTGGGTAACAACGAAAATGGATACATCAAGGTGTGTTAGTGTACGTATGTGAGATAACATTTACATTTACATGTCGTTACATTCCCTGAATGTTGGCATTCTCTTTACTCCATCTTACATTATACGTTGAGTGTCTGATTCGTATTATGTATCTACAATGTATTTTTCTCATGAAGATTACACTGACTATATTTCCTGTGAATACACTCTTTGTCCCCACTTCAGGGCAGAATTGGAACAACATGGACACAAAGTGAACCACCAAGAACAGGAACCCATGAGATCGTAGCAGCACCTGAAACTAACCAAATCTGTACAAATTGTAAAATTTCTCTTTGTTCAAGTATGCTGTACGCAAGCTATGACTTGTTTTATGTTATGTAACACAGTGAAGTTTCATCCTCGCATTGTATCCATGATAGATTATCCTGCCTTTCTGTAATTTGTTAGTTTTGGGTTTTTTTTCACTTCTTGTAGTTGCCTGTAGATGATATCAGGATGAGGGCATTCTGCTAGTACTCTGGCAAAGTACGAGACTAAGGATATCAGTTTTTTTCTTTAATTCAGAAAAACTGTTATCAATACCATCCAGTCTCTAATCATGATTACAGCAAAATACTGTAGTTTCAAACTACAGTATTTTGCCATAATCATGATTAGAGACTGCTTTCTGTGGTATGCACACACATGTGTTAGTTTTGATGCTGTACAGCATGAAGTGGTACATGTACCAAATAAATCAGTAGATAAATATGGAGTTGTTGCATCAGGAAATCTCTCCCCACTCCCTAGTCAGATGTTGCTACCCCTTGTAGTCATAAACTCATACAAAAAAATTCCTGTAATGTTGTTACAAAGGTTTAGTGTAGATGTATATACTGTGTCATTTCAGCCTGACTGAAATTACTTAGTTTACTGACAAATAAAACCCAGCAGTAAAGAAACATGTGTGATTGTGTGTGACTTTGGCATGGACATGTGCATACATCTATTACTCAGTCTTCTTTCAAAGTGATCCATGTACATACATGTACAGTGCACTCCGGTTATAATGAACATGGTTATTGTAACGAAATTCCGGTTACAACGAAGTGAAAATTTAGGCCGCAACATCACATGCTCTTTGTTTTTTATTGTTTATTTGTTCGGTTTTAACAAAATTTCAATATTACGAAAGAAAAATGCCGGTCCTGAGGACTTTGTTATAAAGGTTGTCCACTCTATGTAGTTTTGTTTTGTAGATGTTGTGGGAATGCTATCATTTGAAACAAAATGCTGATAAAGTTGAAGTGTGCTGAAGATTTCCCAAACCCTGTTCCCATGCTGTCTTACACTCACTACCACTCAGTTTCATGTAGGCCTATATGGATCAAAATGTTTTAGCACAATAGACTGGTTCTGTAATGTCTTCAGGTTTTATACATACAATGTACTTTGTTCAAAAAAGTTGCCCTTAACAACCAACAAAGCTTGTGGAGGCTGCCTTTCCTTGCAACAACTAAATGTATCCCTGCCTGTTGATGTTAGAGGGAAAATCTGGGACAAATAAAGATACAGCTGTAGTCTAAAAACAAAGAGTGAAATCTTACAAGCAGCAAGGAAGCACAACAGTGGGAGTTTGCTCAAAATTGGATGAAAATTGAGGAAGTCATGAAATTGTGAAGCTTCGTTAACTTAAGCTTCGCTAATACTGTATATGTATTCACAAAACAGTTCTTGAACAGACAATACAAATATTCAAATACTGTAGTGAAGTGATGATGTCATCCCCTCACAATTTGTCATAAGGTACATTGTCCATTAAAAATCATGGAATTTTCCATTTTTTCTTTTTTTTTTTTTGCTGAAACACAATTAAATTCTATAAACAGTTCAATTATTTTAAAGCTATTCAACCAGAAATTACATTTTTCAAAATTTTGAGGTGATGACATCATCAGTACATGCATTTACACATTCATATCAATAACTGTTGTACGGAAATTAGCAAATCTTTAAAATTTCATCACTTTCTTACTTTTGCTATGACTTTGATCAAATTTTCACTGTTGTGCTTTTCTTTTTTCTTTTTTTTTCCAGAATTGAATAACTGGTCTGGAACTCCCCTTTAATGAAATGCTTCCCTACTAGGCTGCAGGAAAAGAAACATCCATAAATTGTAATGAATTACAGAAACGGTGTATCTGAAAGAACAAACAAACAAGATAAACAAAAATAAAATCATTCAAATCAATACCTCATGAACATAACAAGTGTGCATATTATGAGTTCTGTAGTTTAGCACAAGATTGCAAAGGATGTAACCCAGTTATTTTTGAAGCTTGGGTTGAGATATTTCTCTTTGAAATTGATTGCTTAAACCAGTGTTTGAATATGTGCATATTATGTGTGTGTGTGTGTGTGTGTGTGCGTGTGTGTCTGTGTGTCTGTGTGTCTGTGTCTGTGTGTCTGTCACGAGTACATGGGGTGTGTACAGAGTGTAGAGCTCGAGCCATAGAAACTTTGTACATGTACAAATCCTTTATGCCAGTCACTCCAATCATTCTGTATCTACACAGAGGTCAACATGTTCACAAGAATGTTTTGTGAAACTGTATTTCTGCCTACTATTCAGGACCCCGAGTACTTAAAGGGGTCATATACACTGTTTTTTTAGGTGAGATAATGAGAAACCACTTATAAAATAAGAAAGAGCATGTAATTCCATGATAAATCTAATGCTTATTAACTGATGAAAATTGTAGATTTGAAATGGCTGAGACATGCAAAATGGAGGGATCCTAATAAAAGGTGATCCCTTGTTTCACCTTGTTTTCGGATGTCTCGGCCGTTCCAAAACCAATTTTCATCAAATAAACTTTGAATTCCTCTTAGAATGCTATGTTCTGTATTACATGTATTTCATAAGTGGTTTAGTAGTATCTCGCAAAAAGTTAAAAGCCCAATCCTCATCTCCACCACTACTACTATACCATCTCTTTATGAAAAGAAGAAAACAACAAAAAGGTATTCTATAGGACGTGTCATACCCCTCACGTTTCCTCCATGCAGGCGGTTCCAGGAATTCCGTAAAGGGGGAGGGAATACAAACAATATTTTTTGTGTTTCTTCCGGTTTTCTTCGCATTTTGTTTTTCTTTTTATTTCTTATGTTTTAACAACGAATAAAGAGGGGGGCGCACGCCCGGTGCGCCCCCCTCTGGATCCGCCACTGTCCATGAAACATGGTGATTTCAGCAAATGTCTTCAAACTCTCATACTACATGTATAGTAGAGAAGCAATCGTGAGCAGTACGTGTATAGTTAAACTCCCGGAGTTAAAAATTGATTACTAGTATTAGTGAATCTACAGTGTACGTATTTAGCCCGACCAACCCCGTGCGAAGCACTTATGTACAGCGACAGGGCTGTGTATAGTTACAGTGTATTCTGAATCTATGCACATCGTCATAACAGAGATCGTTCCTATCAACAAGAAAGCTTGCCAGGTTTGGCCAACATAGCAACACCTGCACCGTGTATTACAAATGATAGTATGCAAATATTGATTCAACCACTCGTGTCTTTATTGTGAACAAACACATTGAATTGCTGGTAGTAGTCTTCAGAGAAAATGTACAAAGTACATACGTGCACATATTTGTACATCGATTCCAATACATCTATAACCTGAACAAAAATTATTCAAATTCTAGCCATATTGCGCTTCCCGTTAGTTATTTTGTGCTGACTGTTGCCAGACTGATGGAGAGCATTGAATGCCCATTTGCAGACATGACATTGACCACTGCAGTGGAGTAGATAGTAATACATTTTTTTTTTTTCAGAACAATGCTCAACATTCCAGTCTTTTGTTAGAAACAATGAAATTAAAACACAGCACAGTAAACATTGCTGTTGTGCCGGCATGTAGAGGCCTATTGACAATCAAAAACACACAAGCATAGAAACAGACAAACGTAATAGGCCCACTGCTACACTCTGTTTTGTTTTTTTGTTTTTTCTTTAGCCCGTCATGTGGTTAAGCAATGTTATAAGTTTTCTGCACTCCCAAATCTTCAACTTTGATTTTCCCCTCATTTTCCTTAATTATGTACCTTTATTTGTCTCTCCCCGTCTCTCACTCTTTCTCTCTCTCCCTTTCTAAACCAAGTCTTTGGGTTACTATTCTGGACATTTCCTATCTTGCAAAGTTGCCCCGAAAGTTGCCCATTGTAGTTGCCTTTAGAAGAAGATGATGTTGATCTGGATGAGACCGTTCCGCTAAGGGATTATACGCTTCGGCATTACTAAGTAGACTGTATAGTTGACGTTGAAATCCTGGGTTGAAGGGCAAAGTGTGGAAAACAAAAGCCCTGGTGGGACTTAGCGGATTTCGGTTCTCTTTTAATGTAGCAAAGACAAGAAAAGCTTGGTATTTTAATATGACTAGAGCTAAGAGGACGTCGAGTAACGTTGCCCTTGCCCGTATTTAGTGATCATTGTATCTAACCCTATTTCGATGGTAGAGGGAAGCAGAGATTTATATTACCCGCTAACCATTGAGGCTTTGATAAAATGTAGAGCGAACGAAGTATTCCCCCCCCCCCCCCCCCCCCCCCGATAATGGCCTGTGTTCTCTTTGTAGGCTTACATATTGTGTATTCATAGACCCCGTTTACAGTGCGAGGCCGGGCTGGGCCGCGGCTCGGCCGCGGCCGAAACCGGCCTCAATTGCGCGGCCGAGCCTCGCAATTTTGTCCGTTTACACGTATCCGGGCACTTACCCCCTGGGCAACCACCCCCCGGATAACTACCACAAGGATAATTACCCCCCAGGGCTATTCCCCCCTAGGGCAAGTACCACCCGGAAAACTACCCTCCTAGGGCAATTACCCTCCAGGGCAATTACCCCCTAGGGCAACTACCCCCCGGACAATTACCCTCTTAGGGCAATCACCCCCCAGGGCAATTCCCCCTAGGACAACTACCCACCGGATAACTACCCACCGGTTAACTGCCCCCCAGATAACTACCACCCGGATAACTACCCCCTGGATAACTACCTCCCGGAGAACTACCCCCTGGATAACTACCACCAGGATAACTACCACCCAGATAACTACCACCCGGATAACTACCCCCTGGATAACTACCTCCCGGAGAACTACCCCCTGGATAACTACCACCAGGATAACTACCACCCAGATAACTACCACCCGGATAACTACCACCCGGATAACTACCACCCAGATAACTACCACCCGGATAACTACCACCCGGATAACTACCACCCGGATAACTACCACCCGGATAACTACCACCAGGATAACTACCACCAGGATAACTACCCCCCGGATAACTAATTTTTATGAATATCATGAACGGTGTCTGTCAAACAAAAAGAAAAAGCAAGCACATGAGGGGGTAGATAAATGGCATTTGTCCTTTCACACGAAGGTGATCTAGTCTTTTCAGACCTGAAATTCAGCGATCTGGTGCAAACTTTTGGTGCAAAAAAAAAGGAATAATGGAATAAATAGGGCTCTTTCAGGAAAGTGTTACAATCACGGAATTTAGCTCTTATTCCGAGTCATCTGTATGAACAAAATCTAGTGAAGTAGAGTTTAGGGTTGGGGTGAGGGAGAAGGATTTCCCCTTCCGCTCGACGGAGCTTTTGCGTTGTTAGAATTGAAATAAAGCGATCCGAAGCACCCTTTTTTGTGCAGAATTAGGAAATTGTCATTCCCCGAAGTGTATTAAGTCTATAGAGGGGACCAAGCAATGGGAGGGTGGCAAAGTAGCTCTCCCATATTCGAGGGAGCTCTTTTTAGTTTTAGAACTGAAATTCAAAAATCTGTAGCACACTTTCTTTGAATGTCTGGAAATTTGTCAATCAAAAAATATGGAAGGGGATAAGCGCTATCCAGCCCCCCCCCCCCCCCCCCTCTTGCACGAGGGACATTCTGTATTTTCTGCTTGCATTTAAACGTTTTGATGCAAATATTTTGTGGCATATTTTGGAAAACTGTCTATGTTCAGTCTCCTAGCATGCATGAAGGGGGGGGGGGGGGGGCGAGCTATCACCACACTTCCGGTTCGAGGGAGCTTTTGCCTTTTTAAAGTTACAATTAGATATCTCGAATACGGTTTGATGAAATATTTGGGAAACTAAGAAATAAACAACTGATCTTGTGAAAATAAGAGAGGAAAGTGTTAATTAAAAGGGAATTTCCTTTTGTACATGAAATAACTTTCGAGTTTAAAGTTTATATAAGTGATATAAGTGTTGTACACTCAGAAGTATTCAGGATTTTTTTTTTTTTTGAAATAGTCTATACATCATCCAACAAGATTGAATACTGTTCAGCTCTCTTACCGCTCTGAAGGTGGGTGTATGAACGTCAAGCAATATGCTGAAAAATGATATAATCACATTTCTGCTTCCTCTGTTGTTGTTGTTTATTTCTTCAAATTTCAGGGAGGATGATTGAACAGGCAATCCCCCCTCCTCCATTTCAGGGGTGGGGGATGTATACCCCCATCCCACCCCCGATTTACGCCCATGGCTTTGTGTAATGTAGCATGCCGATCTGTATCAACGACGTAGGCCTCCCTGTAGACACATAGAGAGAACCACACGTGTGCAAAATACGTATCGCTATATGCTTACCCATGGATCGACACTTACTTTTTTGTTTGGTGGCCCGATGGGGCCACCAAAATCCTAAATTTCAAATTTTTGGTGGCCCGAGAGAAAAATTTGGTGTCCCGAAAAAACAACAACAATAAAACAGTCCTTTTTTAAATGAGTCAAATATTTAAGATTTATGATAGTAAGAATTAGAAGTTGGACATTTCTATTCATAAATAAACTTCAACAAACTTGCAACACTCTCAGGCATCCATTCAGTCCTTTTCATCCATCCTTTGAACAAAATTTAACTGCTAATTTCCGGCGCAAAAAGTTACGAATTTATTGACATACTTTTCAAAAAATTTTGGTGGCCCGAGACGGGCCACCAAATTTGCCCTTTTTTGAAATTTGGTGGCCCGACTTTCATTTTTGGTGGCCCCGGGCCACCGGGCCACCGTTAGTGTCGAGCCCTGGCTTACCTATACATTCAGATAATTATGTATTTTCTCTTCCGACAGAATATAATATCATATTCTGTAGAGTAATCTCATATATATGTACTGTAATTATGTCACAGATGTTTGGATAATGAATATCGTTTAAATTGAAGAAAAATGAATATCGTTTAAATTGAAGAAACTAGCTAAAATGAGAATCATATTATTGTATATATATTACATTTTATTATTTGATACCAAAATGTTGTAAATGATGCCTTACAAATAATAAATAAATCATCTGACAGATGTTATTGAATATAAAATGTTTGGCTGTACAGCGAAAAATAACCGGTATCGACGAAGTCTTAGCAACCACAGTGATTCTTCGTTTATTTTCGATGATTTCGGTATGCCCGAGCCGCATCCGAGTCGATGATACGTACATTCACCGTCTGTGTTTGAAAGTTTGTGATTTTTTTGAAGAATACACAGAAACCAATTTAAATAAGCCAACCGCGAAGAAGTCAAAGCATGATTAAGCATATCAGCTATACAGATAAAAAAAAAAAACCAACAACAACTCATCTCTAACATTCCGTTGAACTTTAGTTACATGACTTCGAAATGAGATTTCATAATGAATTATAACACCTATTGGAGTTACGGGCTGTTTTTGATGAAGTATACCAGTGCTACAGACAGTACTGATGTGGACATAATATCATTGATGATCAACTTCACTTAACATTTCATTCTTGAAACCAATATATACATATGATAATAATAATGATAATAATAATAAACTCAAAATCTATCATCATTCAGTTTAAGACCATTGGATGCCAGCAAGATTCTTCATGTCTTGCCTACACGCTTCAAATTCTGCAATTATGGCGGGTGACAGTGAAGACAAAAGAGGTTTAAAAGAAAATTAGGCTGTGTATCACATGCATAACAATAATAACCAATACAATGCTTGCGCAATATTTTAGTGATTAGTTTCCTAAACAGACCAAACAACAAAAACAAAACCCAGGCCTCCAACAGAACCCTGGGGTAACCGAAAATCATTAACCAACAACCATTAACAAACAACAAATAACCAATAACAGATAACCAATAACCAATAACCAATAACTAATAACCAATAACCATTGCCAATCCTGACAGAATTCTATGCTGCAAGAGCTCAATAACCATCATTTTTCAATGGGTTAAACAAACGTGTGCGTAGGCCGACGTCTAGGATATACTAGTACATGAAAGTCTTATATCGCACGAAATGCACACAAAATGTCGAAGAACGTGGCAATAACTCCTACTGTCTTTCATGGTGAGGGAGATATTTATCTAGGGGGTATAGGTCATACTTATCCAGGGAGTATTCTTCAAGGGAGGGGGTAAATTTGGGGTAGTAATCCGGGGGCATCCAGGGCTTTTTATTTATTTTTTTAAATATTTATTTTTTCATTTCAATTTTTTTTTTTTTTGGCGGGGGGTCAGTGGAGTAATTATCCAGGAGGTATTTTTCCCGGTGGTAGTTATCCGGGGGGTGGTTATCCGGGGGGCAGTTATCCCGGGGGTAGTTATCCGGGGGGTAGTTACCCCGGGGGTAGTTATCGGGGGGTAGTTATCCGGGGGGTAGTTATCCGGGGGTAGTTATCCCGGGGGTAGTAATCCGGGGGGTAGTTATCCAGGGGGTAGTAATCCGGGGGGTAGTTATCCAGGGGGTAGTAATCCGGGGGGTAGTTATCCAGGGGGTAGTAATCCGGGGGGTAGTTATCCAGGGGGTAATTTTCCTGGTGGTAGTTATCCAGGGGGTAGTTATCCTGGGGGGTAGTTATCCAGGGGTAGTCATCCTTGGGGTAGTTATCCGTGGGGTAATTGTCCTAAGGGGGAATCGCCCAGGGGGGTGATTGCCCTAGGAGGGTAGTTGTCCGGGAGGTAGATATCCTACGGGGTAATTGCCCTGGAGGGTGATTGCCCTAGGGGGGTAGATGTCCGGGGGGCAGTTGCCCTAAGGGGGAATTTCCCTGGGGGGTGATTATCCGGGTGGTAGTTATCCGGAGGGTGGTTTTCCAGGGGGTACTGTTCCTAGAACCCGTTTACACTGCTGGGCTCGGCCGCGCTTTCGATTCAAACCTTTCATTATTTGGTCGAAGTGGCGCTCTGCTTGTAAACTAACGCAATTTGTTATTGTCTGGTTTTCAGACCCTTTGCCAACTGAATTCCGTGGCGACGAAGTCGCCGTTCGGGCAAAGACCTTTACCGAAGGAAAAAATCCTTTGCAGGACAAAACCACCTTAAACTATACTAGTTTTCGACGTTGAGGGGGTTAACATCCTGAACAGCGAAAGATACAGGCAGAGGGTTTGGAAGCCAGACTAAAACTGGCCGCGCAATTGGCCGCGCATTTGGCCCAGTTTGCGTTTACACCAAGAAAAGGCCGGGCTCGGCCGCGGCTCGGCCGCGGCCGAGACCACCTCCAGAGCGAGGCCAAATGCGAGGCCAATTTTGGCCTCGCATTTGGCCTTTTGCGCGTTTACACTGAAACGGGGCTGGACTCGGCCGCGGCCGAGCCGCGGCCGAGCCTCGCACTGTAAACGGGGTCATTGACATACCGACTAATCCTTCCCTTTAAATGATTTTCTACAATCCCCTGTAAACTAAGACTGTCAATTTGTGAAGCATCGTAAACTTGGTACTGTAACTGAACGAGAAAGGTATAGGATGCTGGTCTGTGGAAGCGGCACTTTTCTCTCTCTCTCTCTCTCTCTCTCTCTCTCTCTCTCTCTCTCTCTTTTAACCACTAATGTTTACAAGCCCATGCATGCACGTTATTTTGTATAGTGACACAGTAGTGTTGTGCGTGACCTATCCTTGTAGTTGATATATAAGAGTGTATGGCGGACAATGATATTTATTACGTTGAATGATTCAAAGTGCGTTTAATATTTCTTGCTCTTCTCGTGAGACAGCGGCAAGGAGTTAGCCTATATTGTAATATCTATTCATAATCATCCTTTAACCTCGCCGTGTAATGATTAAAGGGCTTGTATAGTTTTGGTTGAGACCTAACTTCAGGTTTTTAACATTTTTGGGTGAGATAATTAGAAACCTCTTATGAAATATGAAAGGGCATGTAATTTCAATAGGAATTCAACGTTTGTTTGGTGAAAATTGATTATGAAATGGCTGAGATACCCCAAAACAGAGCAATACTAATAAAGTATGGGACCCACATTTCATTACGATCGCTTTGTTTTACTTTGCTTTTGGATGTCTCAGCCATTCCAAAACCGATTTTCATCAAATAAACTTTGAATTACTCTTAGAATGGCATGCTCTTTACCATTTCATAAGTGGTTTCTTGGTATCTCGCAAAAAGTTACAAACCAAATCCCCAGCTCCACCAATACTGTACCATCCCTTTAAAATGTAAGTCTGTTGCACATTGATCATAATCATACTACTTTTATGCAGACCAGTTGCATGTATCTACAATTAAATCGCTTTTTAGACATGCTCGAAATCTTTCAATTAGGCCATACATAATAGCTGAGGACTCACCTCTTTAGTTTCTTCTGTTACCATTGTTTGTTTTTTTCTGGTCGTGTGTTTGCTGTTTCCTTTATTCTTTCACGAATAAGTTCATAATATTATCTCTCTGTGTCTGCCCATCACAATCTAGTCATCAAACTCTCACTTTCTTGCGCCATCCCATGCACTTCCACATCATCTAGACTTCCTTAAAGTGAACTATTTTATTCAAAAGTATTTAAAAAAAATCAGAAAAGTTTCACCTTCAATTTGAATTGGTGCTACAACAGACTCGACACGCTTGATTTTTTTTTTTCATTTTTCCTGTGTTTTTTTTTTCACAAGAATTAGAGTGATATAGTGGTTGAAACAGCATGCTGATGTTTGCAAAACGATAATGTTGTCACTTGGCTGCACGGGTTTGTTACAAAATAAATGTATTATAAAGTCATTGGTCATAGCTAATAACAAAAGTGTTCATTCTTTATCTCTGTTTAGTGATGACAGGTCTATCAGTTATATACATATGTATATATATATATAATTATATATATATATATATATATATATATATATATATATATATATATATATATATATATATATATATATATTTCATATTATCCATTATCAGTCATACAGTTATACGTTTTGTGCTTATTCTTGGCAATTGTTCTGATGTAATTTAAGATGTAGCGCATGTGATTACATGGCAAATAATATCATGCAATGTAATTATTATAAAACAAAAAATAAAATGAACTTACCGTAGAAAATACATGCGCAGTGTTAAAGAAATTGCTGGAAATTTATGTAATCGCAAAGCAATGCCATTCAGAGATTACATCAAATCAAATCAAATCAAATCAAATCGAATCAAATCAAATCAAATCGAATCTAATCAAATCGAATCTAATCAAATCAAATCGAATCAAATCAAATCAAAACAAAAATTGACTTCCACGCAAAGCATGTTTTCATCGCCGGACATGCCGGATGGTAGATGGATAAATCACCTTAGCAGATCACCATCGTAAAGACGTGTGTATGTTTATGTTGGTCGCGAGTGGTGCCAGCTTCACTAACTTGACACAGAAATAGATAAAGTGATTTAATGAAATCTATGAAAGGGAGAATTACAAGCAAAAAAAAAAAAGGGGGGGGGGGCATAGATATGGATTGATGAAGGAATAGTGAATTGACTCAGATGAGATTATTACAAAACCAATAAACCATCATAATTTATTTTATATCTTTTGAGGGATATTTCCCGATAATTCTTTGTTCAAACTAGTATTTTATGTGACTTTTAGATTCTCGCTTGCATGAGAATAACAATTGCGGAGACACTAACAAAACGTTTTAACGGGGCACTGATGTCTTATGTCTTCATTTAGTTTATTTAGTTTTTGGTTTTTTTTTTATAGTTTTCAGACGAACACATTAGGGAACAAGGGTTAACGATATTGGTCATGCAGCTTTTGACCATCGAAATAGAGGATATCAGTGATTTCCCACGCATAAATGCAAAAAGCAGAAATATAGTTAAAGATTTAGACAACTTTCCCCAGGTTATTCATTTTGGGGGTAGTATTGGAAGAATGAGAAGCTGCATACACGTGTATCTCCAATTTGATCATGTCAACCTCGCCCATGCGGAGATTTTGAAAAAGGACACGCCCATCAGCTTAAACTCTTGCAGCGCCATCTCTCGTTATAGGGGCGTTCATCGATGCCAAGAATTGGTGTCGAATTGTATTTTGTTAAATACTTTTAAAGAAATTTATCAATAATTTTGCAATTTTTCACAGAAAATTAGATGAGTTATATATTTAATGATTTTATCTTTAAATTTCAATTTTCAGAAAGGAAATTTTACCATATTTAAAGCATTATTTATCTAAATGGTAATTCGTCAACGGCGGTGTGGGGTGATTTGTAGCCCCACCCCCTTTTATTTTCCTATTTGTTCGCTGCTGTGCAACACACATGATCACTGGACCTATATCGCACCCATAGAGCGACAGCTCTATGATCGCACCACGTCTCTTTTATATCTTGACGGAATCAGACGGACGAACCGACCGGTCGGCAATCGCGATCCGATCGCTGTGTACATTGTATGTGTACTGCTGCTGTAGTAGTAGCGTGCGTGTGGCGATGACTCATGTGATAGCTCGTGAACAACACAGTACAGAGCTTGGAGTGGTGAAGAGCTGACGAGGATAGAGATACGAAATACACTTGCATGTTGTACGATCGTGTCATGCGGAGGATACTCCAACGTGCCAAAGAACTGTTCTATTGAATTTTGTAAAATTATTTGCGGATTGACGGTAATGCTGCCCTTGATTCGGGTCCCTTAGTGCTGCAAAGAGGAAGATAACGACTGAAGAAAAGTCGTTGTGATAGGTTTTCTGCTCTGGTAACATACACAATCGTCCACAATGACAGCAACATTGCCAACAACAATGCCGTGGTCGTGGTCGGAATATTTTCCCTATCCTGATTATGTGGGACTGATACGGATGGTCGTCACCGACTTGCCAGAATACTATCGGACCGAACCATCAGAAGGCACATTTAACGAACTCCGAAAGTATGGCTACATAACAATGGATGAAGTAAAGACAGCCGTGATCTTGGCTGTGGTATGGACTCTTGTAAGAACTCTTCTTACAGTGTTGATATTCAAGGTGAGATGAGAATCTACTCTTGTACCGGCAATCGTCCGCAAATAAGTACTTTGTCTTTGTCTCTGCTTAACCCCTGACCTCTGTACCTATATTTTACTATTCACAATGTCAATCAGCGACTGGCCTGGCTGGGTAGACCACCAACTGACCACCATGTACATGATGTAGTGCCTACATCTAGCATCTCTAACGTTTAGTTGGTTTACATTAACTGCGACAGCCGCCACACGCAGCCTCGCGGCGCGGTCTGCGGGGCTAACGTTTACATGTGCAAGCCTACAGAACAGTAAAAGTTTACTGACTGTAAATTACCCCATTGCCAATGCCCTAGCTACAATTTACAAACTATAGTACCCTCGGCCCTTGCGATAATTGGCCTTGGCATACCCCGTCTTGACCGAAAGATCGGTCTGTATCTGGTCGTCGGGGATATCTAATGACGTTCCGCGGAGATTGCGTCTGGCTTCACGGAATCCCTCCTACGAAGGAGAGCCGATATAAGGTCTAACTAAAAATGACAAAGACTCCTCCGGACAGACCGATTTTTCTGTTTACACTACGTGTACGCTCGTGATTATCGATAGTGTTTTTGTAACTACACTAACCTCCAGTAATGAAGTAATTATTACGTTCACTAATGCACAGAATTACTAATGTCGCCACTTCTGTACAGCGACATTGCCTTGCACCACTGCCACTCACAGGTCTGTGTAGTATGGTTGAGGGGTCTAGATATCGCGCACGAAAATTTGTGATGCTCTTATGATAAAAATTATTCCACAATCGTACCTGAATTTCTCAATAAATATCACGAAAATGCAGAAAAATCACCTCCCAGAATCTCCTGATGATACGATGACAGAGTAGTGCGCTGTCGCCGTTTGTATGTCGGACTTAATTTCATGCGTTCAATTTCTCGGGGTATGTAAAGGTCGCGCAGCTGCCCTATAGATGTAGTTTCATGCGTGAAAGTGTCTGCCCCTCTCTGCGGCTGAACGTGCTTCGGCTTTCGTAGAATATTATAAACGATCGATCGAACAAAATACGAATTCTATCGGCTACGATCATACGAACGAGACAAGCGAGACGACACGTCTAGGCTACAACATCCTTAAAAAAAGATTTTAAGCTCAGGTAGGTAAATTATAACGTAAAAAATTGGAAATTTAGTGAAAGATTTGTTTGAAATCTAAATTTCTTACCTGCTTCCTTCTCATTTTTAGCGGTTGTCAGGTATGTTTATTCCATGGGCGTATCGGCAAATTTTGCGCTTAGTCTTACGCGTATTAATGCTTGCTATACGCAGTTACGCTATGCGCGATCATTACGTCCCTGGGCGAGACCTAGTACCCTTACTATACTATCAGTATCAAACTATATATCAGTAAGACTTTAGAGTTTAGACTCTAGTCGTTTTAGTGTAAATTCTTCGACTTTAAACTTTAATACATGTTGTTATGGTAAAAGACTAATCAAGTTACATAAGTTTCCAGATTTAGGAGCATGATGACCACGGCCCATTCTCCCTACAGACCTACATTGTATTTAACCTGTTGAGGACGAATCCCAAGTTCACTTGGGCAGGTGTCTTTCTGGGAAATGCTTGTTGTAGCAAAATCAGTCCATCCTCAACCGGGTAGGCCTAGCACAAGTTTACATGTTTTCTACTTCTACTACTAGTAAAAAAAACCTGCACCAAAGGCAAAGATTTGACCTGTGCCAAAATTCAACTGCATGCACAAGCATCTGAAATGGTTTTTGTAGTTGGTGGTCGAACTTTGGACGGCGTTTTTAATACTGTATGGTGGAATTCAACAAAATACACAATCCTGTTGCTGTACGGAAGTCGCGGACTTCCGTACATGTACAGTTGCTGTGCGGAAGTCAATGTACATTGTATGTGCTTCACACATCGAGCACAGCGTCTGGTTGGGCTATTCAAGTTGTAGGTCAAATTATGGGCGGCTTTCTCTATAATAGGACATTCATATCGGAATAGGAGGTAGGAGGTCTGTGCTCCCTGGAGTCCCATATTTCCATTGCCAATTTCCCTGCACTGGCACTTTAGCATTGCATTGTGCTTTTGTTCCTCTGTGGGCTGTATTCCTGTACTAGTTGTATGGTTATACTACATTGTAT
Source organism: Diadema setosum (assembly GCA_033980235.1). Classification (NCBI taxonomy): domain Eukaryota; kingdom Metazoa; phylum Echinodermata; class Echinoidea; order Diadematoida; family Diadematidae; genus Diadema; species Diadema setosum. Next base: position 21,369,405 of record CM067067.1, read on the forward strand.
GAATCAATGAGTATGATCATTCATTCATTGTTCTGTACTAATACTTGTAGGGATTTGGGCAATTCTCCTGACTGGAAGAATTCAAGGAAAGAAGAAGAATTGATTGACTTGCCATAATAGCACAGGGCTCCAAATTGGCAATGGTCTGTTAGCCATTGGCCACCCAAAATCATGTCAGACTTGCTAGAAATCATCAAATTCATAAGTTACTAGTCCATGTGGCTAGCCAAAATATTGTCTTTTCAGAAATTTTGAACAACCATCAGATGCTGATGTGCCTACCTTGGGTGATGCTGAAGAATGTGATGTCCGGGCCACCTGTGCAGTGGATTATTTCTTCCACTCAAATATTATCAATGCATTACACAATAATGCATACACTTTGAAATGTGTTCAAAACCGTCAATGTTGAAGAATGCCACTGCACTCATAAAATTAGTAAACCTCTGTCATATTTGGTGGTTTAGTTTTCACAAATTTTGCCACTTAACACTTTAATTTTAATAGGAAAGTGAGAGTTTGAGGAAAATCGGACAATTTGTTCAAAAGTTACCTTTGTATGAATTATGAAGTTACTGCTCACTCAAGGCAGGAAGAGAAGACTATTATAGCTTGTGATGTCACGTGTACAATTCACGATATAAAGAAAGAATGAAGAAAATTCAACATATTTTCACTTTTCTCGCATAACAAAAGAACACTTGACTTCTCTCTTTCAGAAGGCAGGGGCATTAATATTACCTTTAACATATATGTCAGTAACAAGTCGAAGAAATGCGCACTTTCTTCAAAAAGTGAAGTTTTGTGAAATTCTCTTTTTATTTTCTTTATATCGTTGTACGCATTATGACATCTGCACTGTACATGTACAGTAGTAGTCTTCTCATCCAGCAGTGACTGTGCAGATATTTTAAAAATTCATAACTTTTGAACGGATTGTCCGATTTTCCCCCGACTTTCACTGATGTATTCTACCAATATTGTTGCATTCACTCAATCCACATATCTACAAAGTTGGACTTGTCCTTTAAAGAAAAAACAAAACAAAACAAAATAAAGTGTATTGTCTATTCATAATAAGCTTCTTTTTTTTTTTTTTTTTTTTTTTTAGATTTGATACTCAAAAACAAACAAAATACTTCAAATATAGAAATAAGAAACATCAAGAAATAAGAAACATCAAATATCAGTTGGCAATATGTGTTTCAAATTCCACACAATTATTCTGCTATTCAATAAAAGTTGTCCAAAAAAAAAAAAGAAGAAAAAAATCACTGTCACAAAACCCAAAGCATTTGCTAGTTGAGCACATTGCTTTCATAGACCTGCATCAGGTGCTGATAATCAAACTGGTATCATACAAATGTACAGTGTATACTTGCTGTGTGCACAGTGTAAATAGGCAGGCTGAACTGGTTGTTTTACCTTTGTTTCATACTGTACAAAGTCTGAATGGTACAGTATGGCTGAACCATCTCATTCTGGTAGTGTAGTATTTCTGTCTGCAGAATCACAGACCTCGCCTAGTACATTGTACAATGTACATGTACGGTCTCCTTGCACAGACTGAGCACAAGAGCCACTGACTGCTTCCCATTTAACCCATTTAGGACAGGCTGATTTTGCTACAACACACATTTCCCATAGACACTTGAACAAATACAGTGTACACCCGGGACTCGTTTTCATTGCGTTAATTTATTGTATAGGGAACCTCACAATGTGATTGGACAGACTTAGTTACCTCTGCCAAGGGAGGAGGTTATGTTTTCATTACCGTTGGTTTGTTTGTTTGTTTGTCCGTGTGCAAAATTACTCAAAAAGTTGGGCACAGATTTGGATGAAACTTGCAGGAAAGGTTGAGAGTGACACAAGGAACAACAGTTTAGGTTGTCATCCATTCCAGCGAGTCACATACAATTTATACTGCCAGCAGGTTTCGGGAATGATTCCGACTTTCCTATTTGTGAAATACTTGGTATGGCTGTTTTTTGTTTTGTTTTGTTTTGTTTTGTTTTTTTGCTTTGATTGTTTTAATTTTATGTATGATTTGTTTTTGAAAATCATTAAACACAAAAAAAAAAAAAAAAAAAAGGAACAGGAGGATGATTAAATGTTCGTAGTGATCCGGAAATTTTTATGGATTTTATGAAGAATTTTTGATATTTTGGCAGGTAGGGTCAATGAACTTGGGAGTTCAAGCTGTGCATTTTTGAGGTTTTCATGCACATACTATTAAAAGTGCGTGCTCTAGTTTTTGCTGGGGGGTTTCGAAATGACGTAACAAAGGCTTCTATATTGGGAAATCGGGTGATTTTTCAGCATGCATATGTTAGTATGGGTGGAAATTACTGATCTCTATCGAAGAGCAAGATCATCGGGGGAAAGTAGCTGCTTGGCAGAGGTCTGCGCTCTTAGAGTGCTTTTTAGCTCACCTGAGCCAAAGGCTCAAGTGTATTGTGATCGCTCTTCGTCCAGCGTTCGGCGTCCGTCGTGTATCGTCCGTCGTGCGGCGTGTGTAAACTTTTTACATTTTCATCTTCTTCTTCAGAACCCCATGACCAATTTTCACCAAACTTGGGAGGTAGCATCCCTAGAGGGATAGGATCTCAATTTGTTCAAATGGGCACCATACCCCACTTGGGGGGCCCTAAGAGGGGCCCAATCCCTGCCCCCCCCCCCAAAAAAAAATAAATAAATAAAAATTAAGGAATCTTAAAAAATCTTCTCTAGAACCAGAAGTGATAGAGCTAAGTTAAAGATGATAAAAAGTTTTGGTACCTCAAAAGTTTCCCTGAATTTCCGTGTTTCAGGTTAAAGTACCTTTCAAATAACTAACACTGTGAGACTTACTCGCCCCAAAGTGCTCTCATTTCTTAGTAATCATGCAATTACCTGCGACCAGCAACCCCATACGCATAGCGACCAACAGCCCCATACGCATAGCGTAATGGGGCTTCGCATTGTAGCATTCAGGATCATGACAGATTTAGTATCGCGGGTAAATATCAACTTAAAATCCAAAAATTCTTCAATTTGAAGACTTACCAATTAAGTTGAAGTCTTGAAAACAGGCTTCGGGCAACGTTTGGTTCCGCCAATAGTCCCTTTCTTTTCGAATTGATGACTGAATGTGACTCTGTCGAGAGGACCTTGGGAGAGCTACATACACTGATTACTACGGCCAGCGCATACGCACACATCACATGCGAACAAATTTCAAATCCAAGAACGGATAAGATGTTTGTGTGCGCATGCGCTGGCCGTCAATTCAGTGTAGCTCTCCCAAGGTCCTCTCGACTGAGTTACATTCAGTCATCAATTCGAACAGAAAGGGACTATTGGCAGAACCAAACGTTGCCCGAAGCCTGTTTTCAAGACTTCAACTTGATTGGTAAGTCTTCAAATTGAAGATTTTTTTTAATTTTAAGTTGATATTTACCCGCGATACTGAATCTGTCATGATCCTGTAAGCTACAATGCGAAGCCCCATTTAGCTATGCGTATGGGGCTGCTGGTCGCAGTTAGCTACTCAGTATGCGTATGGGGCTGCACGCTGCTGGTCACAGTTATCATGCAATGATGGTTTCGTACAATACGTGTACAACCTCGCCGCCACGGCGGCTCTGGTACGAAACCATTATTGCATGATTACTAAGACATGAGAGCACTTTGGGGCGAGTAAGTCTCACAGTGTTAGTTATATGAAAGGTACTTTAACCTGAAACACAAACTAAGACAAAGAAATTCAGGGAAACTTTTGAAGTAATACCAAAACTTTATATTATCTTTAATACTACAGTATGAATGAGTTAGTACATTGATGACTGTAGTTTCAAGCTTGTTCATGGTGGGATCAGGGTTGCCCCCCTTGGGACCCAGGGGAGGGGTGGGGAGGGTCCTTGTAGGGCCCAAATTGTACATATTTCATCTTTTTCTTGAAAATGCCATGATGAATTTTCACCAAACTTGGCAGGTAGCATCCATAGGGGGATTGAATCTCATTCTTATCAAGTGGGCACCATGCCCCTACCTGGGGGCCCCAGGGGGCCTAAATTATAAATTTTCCTCTTTTTCTTGAAAACCCCATGATGAATTTCCACCAAACTTGGCAGGTAGTATCCCTAGGGGGATATATCTCATTTCCATCACTGGGCACCATGTCCTACCTTGGGGGCACCCAGGGGGCCCAACCCACCCCCAAGTAAGGAATTTTTAAAGATTTTCTCAAGAACCAAAAATGATTTATGTAGCTAAGTTAGGAGTGAGTCAGTATATCGATGACTGTTGTTTCAGGTTTGTTTATTGCAGAATCAGGGGTGCCCCCCCCCCCCCCCCCCCCTTGGGACCCAAGAGAGTGGGGTGGGATGGGTCCAAATGGTGATGTACAAATGTACATGTTCGTAATTGTTCAAAACACCTTGATGAATATTCACCAAACTTGACAGTTAACATGTCAGGGGGTTAAGATCTCAATTAGTTCAATAGGGCACCATAGGGCACCAATTCCCTCCCCCCCCCCCCAACATTAAGGAATATTTACAATTCTTCTCTAGAACCAGAGGTGATAAAGTTACTGTGAGTTTGTACATTGATGAGTGTAGTTCCAAGTTTGTTCATTGCAGATACACGTATGAATGGGCACCATGCCTTCCTTTGAAGCCCTAGAATCAGAAATGATAGGGCTTTAAGTCTTTTATTTTCCAAACTGCATAGTCCAACATTCTATAAAGTTCAGTGTATTTGGCAGGTATTTTTACCAGTGCGATGGAATATGCAAATGGCAACATGCCCCCAGTTCTCATAGCTACCCCCCACCACAAGTTTCCAATGTTCTCAGGTAAGAGTCTGCAAGAATGCATGGAAGGTGAACTTGTGATACTCAGGTGAGCGCGAGACCCCTGGGTCTCTAGTCTAGTTCTTTATATTTTACAGCTATTGGCAAATTAATTTCTTTTATGTATAGTGTAGTAATCAAAAGCTGTTTCATATAGGGTATCATACTAGGCCCTTGAACACACTGTACAAACTAAATCCTAGTTAATCTGTGATGTATTTGGGTGAAGATTAGTGGTTAACCTGGCTACACAATCTCTGAAATGAAAAGAAAAAGAAGAATCCAAACATCCCTCTAAATATGCTGTTGAGATTACAGTTCAAAGGTCATGTGACTGGGGCTACTTTTATGAGCTTGAGGTTGTTGTTACAACGGATTAACTTGTTACAGTGAAACTTAGTCTTCACAGTTTACTTTGTATGTGGTGGAGGGAAACTACAAACATTGCAATGTGATTATGAATAAACTAATTTGACCCATTTAGCAAAATAAAGAAGAACAAAATAATTTGCAATGCCATCTCTACCATCACGTTTGTGAAATTCCATGTTTAGACTGTCCTGTGAATATTTTTTTTTTTTTTTTCTATAGATGCGAACCTGGTTGAATAAGTGACTTACCAGTATTGATTGAAGTCACTGTAAAAGCTGTTATTTTCGCATGGGTTTAATTTTTTTTTTGGTGAATTTTGTGAATTTTGTGAATCACTGTTGGGCTGCTTTAATATCATATGCAAATGATCGCCATGTACTCTAAAAGTGGCATGTGAATACATGTACAATAGCTGATGTCAAATTGCAAAAACAACATCTCGTGAGAATGTCTGTGACCTTGTCCTTAGGAAAACATCTGTAATGCAAAAATAACCCAGCTCATACAGTATGTACATTGTACATACATACACACTTGTACACTGTATGTATGTTTTCACAGTTCACAGCCAGAAATTATGGATGACCATAGTTGTATAAGGTTGTTAGGGTTCATCTTGTTCTCTATTCCCTCATTTTATTTTATTTGTTCAGTAGGCCTACTTAGATATTTCTCCTTAAGGACTGTTTACAATCCTTAACTCTGTGCCTTCAAACTAAATGCTATTCTTTCCGGTAGATACAGTGTAGATACAAAATGTATGTGGGTGGGACGATGATTTGGATGATTGAACTGCCCATAATCCGTCATACATCTGATATCATTTAATGCCCATACCCCTTTTAATGTGTTATTAACCAATTGCAGATGAAACAAACAACAAAACAAAAAATCCCAGCTTTAGTGTTTCAAAATAGTTTTAAAATGTCAGGGAAAGAGACAACCAATGTAAAAATGTTAATCAGTTGGTATAATTATTGTTATGCAAGTTGCAAAATGTGAACCATTAATAAAATTGTTTGTGGAATAAACTGTCTATGTTGTGGTTTAGTGAAAAAAAATAGTGATATTTTATGCTTTATTGCAAAATTTTTTATGGTAGGATGTGATACAACTGACCTAAAATCATGTAAATGTACATACATTTACACATATGCATCAGATATGATAACTCAAAACATTTTTTAAATCACTGCTCCCTATTCACTGTAGGGGGTGAGTTTGCTCAGTTGGTAGCACATCTGCCTCATGATCCAAAGTACCCTGGTTCGATTCACGGGTCCCACTAAGCAGTGTTGTGTGTTATCATGTACTGTTCCCTCTACACTGTAGTTAGAGGCAAAACACTCTGTCCCTCGGATAGGACAGTAAAATGGAGGTCCCGTGTTTGAGAGAGTCACAACTCGTGCACGTAAAAGATCCCGCCGCAATTATTCATTGCAAAGAGCAGGGTGTTCAACTCGGTGAAGTGGTCCCGCCTTCATACAATGTACATCCAACTGGACCCCATGGAAGACCAGCTAGTGCAGCTGAATATGGGCTATCCAGCCATCTGCTCAGATGGAAATGAATAAAACAAACCAGTGGTAAACAGTACCCTTTAGTAATCAACATCAGAATGACAGGGTCTTCAGACTTCTCCTTTTAGGAGTGTGACAAATCCTTGAGTCATGTACAGTTATGCTTACTATACTATACAACAAGAATGCAAGCATTGTCAATTCCACACCATGCAGTCAATGGGTCAGTAATATAACAGATGAGCCACGTGATCAATAATAGGCATTCAGTTGACTTCCTTTCAACTGTACAACCCACCAGGTACAACACAATGTACTGTACTTCACTGACAAATATACATGGATTTACCACTACCACACGTGATCGTTTGGTTGTACACACCCCCGTAGTAATACTTACATGTACAGTTGTACATGGATAGGTACAATTGTACAGTAGGTGGTGTATGTAGTGAAATGTGACTAAATGTGGCTAAATTTGACTATCAAATATTCTTCAAATGTAAAGTGCAACAATCCAATGTATTGTTTGCTCCATGCTGTGGTGAAAGTAGTAATCAGAGTCATTTGAAATGGAGGTCAGCTACATTCAAAACTTATAAATCTAAGCAAGCATGGGCAGAAAGCATTTAGAACTTTACGTACACTGCACATTACATATATACATGTACTGTGTATGTGTGTGTAGGGGGGGGGGGGGCAGGGTTGTTTGTCTGTTTTACTCTGCAGTCAGTTTTGCTGTGGCAATGTGGTACTGACACAACATTCGCTCCTGCGATGATTGCTCTGTTCTGATTTTCTCCGAGGACTTGGGGTTAGGGTTGTGATAGGATTTTATGTTTGGTTTGATGTGAGGATTTCGATTAGGGTTTAATAGGGATATGATTGTGGGTATAGATTTTATGTTTGGCTTTACGGTAGCATGCAGATATTTAATGGGAGCAATTGTCGCAGGAGCAAATGTCAAATGGGACCTGTTACATATGGTAAACCTTACTACTTGATTGGTCTGTTGTATGCGCTGTCAAGTACAATTGTACATTGGTATAAAAATATCAAGTTTAGATGCCTCAGTGTGGTGAGAAGTTCTTGTCTTGTTTTTGTTTTGTTTTTTTTTGTTTTTTGCTAGAAGACATGATAGAAAAGTTCTGAAGAATGGAGACGGATTATTGTTGATACATGTTCAGTGTTTATTTTAAACTTGAGATATGTCAAAGTCACATTTTAGAAAACTGTTGTACAGGTATAATCACTTTTTTTTTTCTCTTTTTATACCCCCGCCAAACGAAGTTTGAAGGGGGTATATAGGAATCAGTGGACGGTCGGGCGGTCGGTCCGTTGCAAATCATGCGTCGCGAACTACTTCCTCAGTTTTCAACCGATTCCCATAAAACTTGGCACAGATGTGTGCCTTGGGTTGTAGATGTGCAAGACGTATTTTTTGACAGTACCCAAAAGTACGTTGCCATGGTAACGGCATATTATGGGCAAAAATGGGTACAAATCTTGCCTCGCGAACTCCTCCCACAGTTTTTGATCAATTTTTATGAAATTAGGTACAGATGTTCATCTGAATATGTTAATGTGCAAGACACATATTTCCGCAGTGGCAAAAAGTGTGTTGCCATGGTAACGGCATGTTATTGGTAAAATATAGGGCAAAATGCTTCATGGCAAAACTGCTTCATCAGTGTTCTTCCAATTCTCATGGAATTCATATTGAATGTTTGTCTTAGGATATAGGTCAGCATGACACATTTCTTGACAGTGACAAAAAGTATGTTGCCATGGTAACAGCTCACATATTATGAGCCAAAATGATGGAAAATTTTGTGTTGCAAACTACTTCCTCAGTTTTTTGCCCAATTTCCATGAAACTTGGTACAGATGTGTGCCTTTGGTTGTAGATGTGCAAGACACATTTTTTGACAGTACCCGAAAGTACGTTGCCATGGTAACAACATATTAATGGCAGAAGATCAAGGAAAGATCTTGCGGATTTAACTACTTCCTCAGTTTTTTGACCAAAGCTTATGAAATGTGGCACACACCTTGATCTTGGTGGGAAGATGTGGAAGACATATTTTTCGGACGTGTCGGAAGCTGCGTTGCCATGGTAACGGCATATAAATGGCAGAAGATCAAGGAAAGATCTTGCGGATTGAACTACTTCCTCTGTATTCGACTGAAGCTTATGAAATGTGGCACACACATTGGTCTTGGTGGGAAGATGTGCAAGACATATTTTTTGGAGGTGTCGGAAGCTGCGTTGCCATGGTAACGGCATATTAATGGCGGAAGATCAAGGAAAGATCTTGTGGATTGAACTACTTCCTCAGTTTTTGACAAAAGCTTATGAAATGTGGCACACACAATAGTCTTGGTGGGAAGATGTGCAAGACATATTTTTCGGACATGTCGGAAGCTGCGTTGCCATGGTAACGGCATTTAAATGGCAGAAGATTAAGGAAAGATCATTCCTTGGGTAAGACTGTCGTCACGGGCGGGGGTATTAATCACCTTCAGTGATATTTCTAGTTTTTTCTGAGCTTACAACTAACTGTTCATTTATTGTATATGGAGCATGTCATTGATTATTTCTTATTCAAATCCAATCTAGGGAAGAATGATTTCTTCAATGTATTCAGCATCATGTGTCATACAATATACCTGTAGTAATGGGTGATCAGGGGGTTATGATTAGGAGAGAACATGACTTAGCATATCTCTTTGATTGTAAAGGTACCAGCAAGAGCTTGAAAAGTAGTTTAATACCATAGTGCAAGTACTCTGAAAGGTGGGGGTTATTTGACAGGACAAAGGTAGAGTACAGATGCATGTTACATACAGTTGAAGAGTTTGTTCGCAAAAACCGATAAGTCCATTTTTAAAGATTTTGAAGTACGGTAGCTGTTATAAAGTACAAAATAATACCTTTTAAACGATATATTGGTCACTACAAGTACATATACACTGTAGAGGTACATTTTTGAAGTTATGGTCAAAAGAAGCAAAAATTTTCTTATTATTCTCTTTATTTTTCTTGACCTTTAATCGCATATATCTCTCCATTTGGCAAATATGGACTAATCGGTTTTTGCAAACAAACTCTTCAGTTGTAGCATGTACAGTGTACATGTACACCAAAATGTTCATTAGTTGTCATGACTTGACTTGTGTAGACCTACATACATTTCATCAGAAAAGCAGCAAAATCATGTGATGGTATTTTTGAGAAATTTGTAGAAATGTGTTTGCATTCACAAGAAAAAGTTTGAACAATGGCAGCATTTGAGATAGAAACTGCTTGATTTAATTATTACTATATCAACAGCAGGAGAACAGAAAAATTCCTCCGGAAACTTACTATGCAGTACACCATCAGTATATTTCCAATACACAAATTTTCAGAGACCTTGCCCTTTGTCAAGTGATTTTACAGTGTGTATGTACTACTGAAGTTGCGTGACAGTTTGGCTTGTTAATAATCACATCACCACAATTTTGGAGCACGATCTCAAAGTAGTGGATTTGGTCAAATGCAAACTAGTATTTTTTCATGAGATGCTGTATATGCCGAATATTTCGTGAGGTTTTTATTTTCACAAATTTTACGAGTCAGGTGCTATTCGCGAAATTAAAGACACGCGAAAATATTGACCCTGATCCCGATGTGAATGTAACGCACGCATGTACACTTCTCCGTTCCAGTACAAGACTCCACGATCGCGAATTTAACCACTCACGAAATTGTTGGGAGTTCCCGATTCGCGAAATGTTAGACTCGCGAAATATATGGCGTATACAGTAAGCGTGTCAGGCAACAGCCTCCCCCCCCCCCCCAATTTTAAAGAAAATGAAATGAAGAAAGTGACGCAGCTCAGTATTCCTTGTAGCTGACAAAGGGACATGGATTACCAAGATAAGTATTGTAGACAATTGTTTACATTGGAACCCCCTTTGCAACTAATACCTTAATTGGTATTAGGCCTATTTATATTAAAAAAACAATCAAACAAAAAGCTTCCCTCCCAATATTTCTTATATTTATGTTTATATAGCCTGCATTCTCAGCTGTTGGAAATCTGTTCCTGTGTGGGGGGGCTGTAATTGGCATTAATCCCTCGTCAGTAGGGATTACACTTTCCTCTTAAGAAGGGGGAGTGCCTGGCCTCATGCTAAGCCAGAAGCCATTCAACAATTCCACAGGCTCATTCATGCTCATTCCCCTTCCATCCTTTTGTGATCCTTTGTCTTCTGAGTAGAGATTTTAAGAGCCAAAGGGGTGGCAGATGGTGTCATTTCAGCCCTTGCACGCTGACCACCGCTGTCCCATTGTTGGGCAGATCGATCAGCTCTGGACACAAATCATTGATTAGTTCTGCCCAGCTTGTACACCCCCTCCAATCTGTCCAAAACGCACATAGATGTTGTCCCTTTGCTACAAAAGTCAGAATTGCCTGAAAATTGCTGTGGAGTTGCTTTGTTAGCTCACCTGAGCCAAAGGCTCAAGTGAGCTATTGCGATCGCCCTTCGTCCGGCGTCCGTCGTGCGTAAACTTTTACATTTTTATCTTCTTCTTGAAAACCCCAAGACCGATTTTCATCAAACTTGGCAGGTAGCATCCCTAGGGGGTTAGGAACTCAATTTGTTAAAATGGGCACCATGCCCCACCCAGGGGGCCCCCAGGGGGGCCCAAACCCCCCAAAATTAAGGAATCTGTAAAAATCTTCTTCTCTAGAACCAGAAGTGATAGAGCTAAGTTAATACTATGAGTTAGTACATTGATGACTGTTGTTTCAAGTTTGTTCATGGCAGAATCAGGGGTGCCCCCCTTGGGACCCAGGGGAGGGGGGTGGGGAGGGGTCCTAATGGGGCCTAAATTATACATTTTCATCTTCTTCTTGAGAACTTCATGACCAATTTTCACCAAACTTGGCAGGTAGCATCCCTAGGGGGTTAGGATCTCAATTTGTTAAAATGGGCACCATGCCCCACCCAGGGGCCCCGGGGGGGGGGGGGGGGGGCCAAACCCCCCAAAATGAAGGAATCTTTAAAAATCTTCTCTAGAATCAGAAGTTATAGAGCTAAGATAATACTATGAGTGAGTACATTAATGACTGTAGTTTCAAGTTTGTTCATAGCAAATCCAGGGGTGCCCCTCTTGGGGGCGGGGGGGGGGGGGGGGGGGGGGGGGAGGTGGGAAGGTCCAAATGGGGGCCTGAATTGTACATTTTCATCTTCTTCCTGAAAACCTCATGATGGATTTTCGTCAAACTTGGCAGGTAGCATCCCTAGGGGGTCAGGATCTCAATTTATCAAAATGGGCACCATGCCCCGCCCAGAGGGCCCCAGGGGGCCCCCAATCCCCCCAAATTAAGGAATCTTTAAAAATTTCGGCCCTTATTGTACATTTTCATCTTCTACTTGAGAAGCCTGGTCAAATTTTAGTAGAGCTGTGAATAATTTAGATTAGTGACTGCGTGAAAGGTGAACTTGCGATACTCAGGTGAGCGCTAGACCCGCGGGTCTCTTGTTTCTGTTGTTCAGTTGTGGCGCTCAGCTTCAGGTTCAAGCGAATGACAGGCACCAGGTGTTTTCACAACCCTCAATTGATTGCAGAACTAACTGTAATCTCATGTTTAAAGTCATGTGGTTTCCATTTATGCTGCATACGAACAGGCTCATATCTTAAAAAAAAAAAAAAGACCCCAAAGATGTGCATTGTACATGTTAATTTCATCCAGTGATCACAGAGAGTAGTGCTGGTTTTTTTTTTTTTTTTCAGCTTGTTTGGTCTGCAGGATGCTACCCTAAACAGACCAATTTACAAACAATTTCCACATGACAAAGTTTTAAAGGTCCTGTTTACCTTTTGGAGCAGTGATTTAAAAATGTTCAAGATATCACATTTGATGCACTGTATGTGTAGGTTTGTTGTATTACAAAACATCCTACTGTATAACATTTTTGCAATAAAGCCTATTCCAGGAGATACCAGTATTTTTCTCATTAAACATCCTACTGTATAACATTTTTGCAATAAAGCCTATTCCAGGAGATACCAGTATTTTTCTCATTAGACCGTAAACTACTGTAGATGGTTTAGTCTGGAAACATCTTTATTAAAACTATCGTTCACATTTTGTGTATAGTACATTTAACAATACTTAACATCGATTCTACGGATTCAAATGTGGTTGTTTCTATCCCTAACTCGCATTTAAGAACTATTTAAAAGCACTAATGCTGAGTTTTTGTTTCTTCTGCAAGCACACTTTTGTAGTTTTTAGGCTATTGCATTCAACTTTCAAAAAGCTAGATTTTTTTTTTTCATACCATTGATAACATTCCATAAAACTTGCCCAATGTACTGTAAAAATTCATACATACTCGTACATAGTGTACTTAACCTCAAAGTTAAGCTCCTGCCCCTTTGAGCTTGTTGATTTTTGTGTCCGCACTGTGCTTAACTACGCACCCCCCTGGTTGGAGCGTTAACCCTGAGGTATCTCGTGGTTAGCTAACCTCGATGTTAGCTAACTACCTCAACACGGTCCCTTACTACATGTACAAGCTTAACCTCGAGGTCAAGGCTTGTTATCTGAACGTACAGTAACTGTAACTAGTATGTGGTATATTGTAAACTGCTGTCAGTTAGTGGTGAATATAGAGAGTGCTGAAGTGATGAAAACACCAAATCTGTATTAATGCAGTTCATTATGTGACGAGAATACAATTGAAAAACTGAAAAAGCTAATCTTCCTTGTGGGTGTTATGTTAAAAATGATACTTTAAAAGTATACTCCTTTCGCATTTGCAAGAGACAATTATTCCACTTAGACATTGACAGTCTACCTGCAGCGCAAATATGAAATTTCTCATTATTTGACAAATTTGATGCCTCCTCATCCTTGTGCGAATAGTTGGCGTAATTGACAATATATCATCCGATGTCTTTAATGTCGGATGACTTGTGTTTGCTGGTAATCATGCATGGTGGTAAAAGTGCTGTGTACCCTTCAATCCGCAATGACTGGAGCAATAATTGCGACTGCTTCTTCCAATCAGCGAGACCCGGTTTGGTGTCCACAAGATTACTGGCAGTGGCTTTGCAACGGTGTTTGCACCTCACGGTGCTCAAACGTGATGAGTGCCTCCAGTTTCCCCGACCACTTTCCCTGCAGCATTGCATTTTGGCTGCAGTGAGCTTCATTGACTCTCAGTAGCTTTGTTGAGCCCTGGGAAAAGACAGACGCAGTCTCTGAAGTAGCAGACTATATAAAAGCCAGCTACTCATATCGATGTGATATTTATTCTGCACGACAGAGCGTGTAGACTTCGGTGATGTGTGAAGAAGATTCATGGGGAGTGCTTGATTGCTGATTTATGTTTTTTAAGTACACTTTTTTTTTTGCTGATTTTCTTTGTTTACCCATGACTTAAGCTGCACTGTGCCTCTTGTAATGGAAGACAGGCCTGTACAAATGTACATCGAGTATAGAAAATCCATGTGAGCATGAGTAATTGCTCCAAAATTCACATCAGACTTGGTGAAAAAGCACACCGTTCATTGCAACTACAATGTACAATGCCAATGTCAACCTCTTTTGAAAGCTCATTATAAAGCAGGTCAGCATTTGAATCTCATCTACCGGTATGCATCCAGGCACTTGCTTGCCACTGTCAACGATTTAGCCAAATGTTCGCATGCATTTAGAGCAAAGATTCACAAAATTTAAATGCACGCGAAAGTTCTTGTCTTCATTATAGATGCAGAAAATGCCAGAGGCACTTTGCAAAAATTTCATGTCGCAAAAATATCATGTTTTACAGTATTATAGGATGCACCCGTGCCACGCCCTCTTCTTGCCTCATATTGTACTATGTAACTTCACTTGGCAATGTCCTCGGTTACACAGCAGTTTTTATGCCATGTTCAAATTAGCTTTCATGAATTCATGTAGAGTAAAACCATGCAAGTCAGATGTTACAGGATTCATGAAATCACAGAGCTTGACATGTGAAAAGTATGGAATTACAAATTCTCACCTTTTAATGCAGTGGTGACCATATCCAATGCAAAGTATATCTGGTGATGATGTCACAACCTTCCAAGTCGCCCATGGATTGTACATAGAATTAAACTTCACCACATAATACATTGTACATGTATGTTACAATGTAGTTTCTTATTTCAATACAAAATCAAGGAAAACTTGTATCGTCCTTTTTAACCTCTCCTGTGTTGATATCTTTCAGGGAGGAGAGGGTTGCATGCTGGTAGTTTGTACTTAAAGGGATGGTGCAGGTTCGGTTGAACCGGGGCTTCAGGTTTGCAACATTTTTGATGGTGGTTTAAGTGTGAGGTAGTGAGAAACCTCTTGTGAAATTTGGAAGAGCATATAATTCTAAGAGGAATTCAATGTTAATTTGATGAACATTGGTTTTGAAATGGCTGAGATATCCAAAAGGAAGCAATCCTAATAAAATGTGGGACCTATCTTTTATTAGGATTGTTTTGTTTTACTTTGTTTTTGGATATCTTGGTCATTTCAAAGCCGATTTTCATGATATAAACTTTGAATTCCTCTTTGAATTGTACAATATGTTCTGGAGCATTTCATTTTGTGTTTTTTAAGTATCTCACAAGAAGTGATATTAAAGCTGAATCCTTATCTCAACTAATACCATACCATCCCTTTAATTATTTGATGAAACATACTGCACTACCTTTTTTAGTTGATCTGGATGATGTAACTTGAACATGGCATGGAATTTCACTTTAATGATAGTATGTCGTCAGCTGAAAACCAGAAGGGCGCTACCATTTTCTAAGATTTAACTGTGAATAAAGACAAAGCAATCAATTTTCATGAAATAAAAAGTCTATTTATTATTTTTTTTTTAAACTTAAACAGCTTTAACAAATCTACTTCAATCAAAAGTGGCTAGATTTGTAAGCATTGTTCCAAATATAGGGTAAAAACATTTTACTGAAAATTAAAATGATTCAATATTGACACCATAATGTAGAGGAGATCAAGCTCTATAACATGATACCAATAAATAATACCCCCAAAATTGCAATAAAGCCCTTATGGTTTTCAGCTGAGGGTATGATAATGGTGGTTAATGGTGATGGCGATGATTTTGTTGTCGTTATTGGCATACTACAGTACAAACTTTGTAGTACAGTTTGGTGGATGAATGTGGAACATGCACAGCATCATGGGCTGTGTGACCTTTGGTTTTTGTATTGCAAAGGAAATGCACAGAAATGGAAGTTCAGCTTTCACTTTCACCCAACTCAAAGTCCCAAACCATGTGCCGATCCTGGATCTGTACCATCACTGTCAAATACTAGCTCTACATTGTATTGTTCTACCGGTAGGTAAGAACGGAGCATTCTTTACAAGCAGTCAACCAAAAGGCCAGAGTTACCAAACATGCATGTGACGTCTAGCGTCACGTGTGTAAAATATTTTTCCGACTTTGACGGAAAGGAAAACTTGATATTGTAGAAAGCTTTGTAGGGGTCCTTGCTTGGAGACATCCTAGGGTTGTGTTTTGTTTTGTTGAATTGTTTTACTTTGATTTGTTTCCTTGACACAGTTGGATGTGTACATTAGCCGCACATTACACTGTATGTGGGTCTTCTCACAGTCTGGACTTTAGCCAGAGGTCGCAAGGCACCTGCCTAAAAAGTTCGC
The DNA here is from genome assembly GCA_033980235.1 of Diadema setosum. NCBI lineage: Eukaryota > Metazoa > Echinodermata > Echinoidea > Diadematoida > Diadematidae > Diadema > Diadema setosum. The sequence goes on from CM067067.1 coordinate 21,385,847, forward strand.
TTGTCTTAGAATTGCTATTGTTTCTCCCTGTCATAGTAAGCGCTTGTGCACCTCTCACCAGTGAAAATGTTTTCCTTCTTTGGTTTTGCAACTTTTCTATTGAGCACAGTAAAGCATAGGGCTTGTATACTTGTGATAAGATAGTCAGTTTCCTTCACTGATGTTTTAGTCCCTAAGGCTTGTATGGACATACAGTACCAAGATGAAACTAGACTCAGAATTTGTCAACACTGACAAATTAGGTGATCCGATCTTTTCTGAAATCAATGATTTGAGTCCTGATCCAAATATTCATGACCATACAGGTTTCATCTGTGTTGACGGGACATTGGCCGTGTGATGTTTGGATTCTCATTTTGAAAAGGGAGTGAGACCTGCCATCTTTGGTACCGAATTCCGTATACACTAACGGAAATACAGAATGAAGTATATTTGACCTTTGACCTCACTTTGCACACCCAAAATGGCGTCTAATCAAAAAGTGATTATTTTATGAAATGATTCTTGTAACATGGTCTTTGCGTGTGCAAAATATGGGAAAGATAGGACATGTATTCACCAAGATACAGGATGAAACATTTATGACCTTTGACCCTAATTTACATACCCAAGATGGTGTCCGATCAAGTAGTTGTTATTTTATGAAATAATGTACGTGACATGTACTAAACATGTGCAAAATATGGGATTGATAGATATTGTTGTTGTTCATCTATTGCACAGAAAGTAATAGAAAGAAAGAAAAATAAAGAAAATATTATGTTATTTTAGAGAAATTTGAAGGAGAAGCATAAAAAAATCAGAAAAAGATAAAGTAAAGAAAGGGAGATTAAGATTAACTAAAGAAAAAGAAGAAAAAAAAGTGTTTAAAAAATTTTTAAAAAATATTGGCAGGGGTGAGCCTCGAACCAGGGATCTTAGGATTACGAGTCGGATGCGCTACGCAATGACCTATTTCATTCTCCATAGGCCCTGTGTATTAAGCAAAATGACGCTGCATCGAAGCCTCGTGCCATTTTCAACCAAGTTTTTCGACATGATGCCGACATCGTATGAAAAATTGGAGGGCACACTTACAATAGCCCAAAGTCTCAGCTACAACATACTAAAATCTGGGAGAAATTCACAGAAGCATAAGTGAGCTAGTGCTCGAAAAAGAGAGTCATGTCAATTTTCACTGTCAGAAAAACTGCTCTCCCATAGAGATAACACGTAAACTGGTCAAATTTGACAATATTACTTTCAATCCATTTTTACGAGGTGATGCCGTCATCCAATCAAAATGTTGTACATATTTTAATGAAAGATCATTTATTAAGCTACAACATACTGAAATCTGGGTGTAAATTGGCAAAGGATAAGTGAGATACACTCGAGTGAACTTGAAATTTGATAACGTCATTTTGAAAATTTACTTTTTTTACTTTATTAAGAAATTTGATATCTTTTAATCATTTTGCCAGCATCGCAACCCATGAAATAACATGTCCAACTCATCAGCTTTTAGAATATGTAAAGAAAATGGGGGGTTACCGTCCATCCTGACGAGTAAAATTGGATTTAAAATTGGCATTTTTTTGGCATCATTGCACTGTATATCGCCATTGACGCGCGCACGGAATTTCAACTTTGACGGGCCCGTATGACGTCATATTGAGTCGGATTGACTTGAAACTTGGTAGAAATATTTCTTGTCATTTTAGGCATCCGATAAGTGTAAAAAAACGGGAAATTTCCATTGCATATGAGCTGTGTGTGCGAATATGTGCGCGCGCGTACACGTCCGTCCAATTTTTTCAATTTTTCAAAAAATGCTCTAAATGGTCTGAAACGTGTGCAAAAAAAAATTTGAGCTCGATTTGAGCATACAAATATTTCAACGCGCGCATACGCGCACGTTTTTAGAGAAAATATGAATTTTGAGAATATGAGTAAAATGCGCATAACTTGAAATGTATGTGACGTAAATTTCATTGCAAAATCCTGTTCCATTAATGAGATATGAATGAAAATGTGTTTTCATATAATGACGTCATAGTGACGTCACGGTCGACTGATCACTATGTTTTTACTTGATCTGTCGTTTTTGGGACATGATACATATATGGTATAAGTTTGACATTGAAAGGCAACGCACTTTCGGAGCTAACCGCTGCACAAATTTTGCCCAGAAATAAAGAAGAATAAAAATATGAAGAACAAAGAATCAGTACAGATACAGAAGGTGATCCGAGAGGATACTCGGATCACCTAATTAAAGTCATTTAAACAAATCCAAAAAAAGGAACAATCAAAATGCATACTGTACCGGCACACATGAAGAGTTTGTTCGCAAAAACCGATAAGTCCATATTTGCCAAATGGAGATATTTGCGATTAAAGGTCAAGAAAAATAAAGAGAATAATAAGAAAAATTTTGCTTCTTTTGACGGAAACTTCAAAAATGTACCTTTATACGTAGTGACCAATATATCATTTAAAAGGTATTATTTTGTACTTTATGACAGAGACCGCACTTCAAAATCTTCAAAAATGGACTTATCGATTTTTGCAAACAAACTCTTCACATGTAGATGGGACAGGGCAAAATAAAAAAATAGGTCGTAAAAGGTAGCAGTGACCTTGTACTTTTTAGAGGTCAGCCACCGACTTTTGCCTTACATTTATCACATACGACGGATATACATGTATGTACATTGTATCATGGTATTAGCAACATTTCATTGAAAGTAACAGGAAAGTGTTAACAGTCAGCCGGAGATTTGCCAAATAGGCCACTGGGCTTTCATCCAGTCGTGTTCATTAATTATTAAGCAAATTTTGCTGGTGCTTACATTGTATGTACTGGGCTGTACAATACATTACCATGCTGTACCAATGCCAATTAAGGCTCAGTACACGAGGGGTACCAGCAAATATCAAGACTGACTGTGGTTTGAATGTGACCTACATGCCAGCTTGTGCAGGATTTGGATTGACCAAGCGTCTGAATCTTTAGAGTGCAATGACAAACTTTGCCCACTGTTAATGATTGACCGCTGTGACATTGTGTTGTTAGTAACCCCAATATCGATATCTTGACTCCTTCTCAGAATATCATGCACAGTGTAGAAGATACCGGTAGACACACTAATAGTTTTGCCTATCATGTTCGTTTGGATAATGTGTGGTTGTTACACATTGTAGCATTGTTAAAAGGAAACTCCACTTCTTGCGTAAGTTGATGTGGACAAGAAGGATGAATTGAACACCCTTTCTCACTGATTTTAGCATTATAATAAATATCAAAAAAAATTTCTTTTTAGTCAATGATTCAGCGACTGCAACCCTCTCAACTTTTATAGAAAGTCATTACTGATATTGAGACTCTAGAGAACAATCAGTGAAATTAGTATTTTCTTTTCTGCTTGAATTCATGTCAAACATGAAACTTAAGGTTTGTGTTTATATTTGACGCATTACTGATGTTCCTCGTTTTTTAACATGTAGAGATTTGAAGTTCTGCATCACGTTTTTAAAGATAATAAAAAGTTTTGGTACCTCAAAAATTTCCTTGTCTTAGTTTGTGTTTCAGGTTAAAGTACCTTTCATATAACTAACACTGTGAGACTTACTCGCCCCAAAGTGCTCTCATGTCTTAGTAATCATGCAATTAACTGCGACCAGCAGCCCCATACGCATAGCGACCAGCAGTCCCATACGCATAGCGTAATCGGGCTTCCCATTGTAGCATTCAGGATCATGACAGATTTAGTATCGCGGGATAAATGTTAACTTAAAATCCCAAAAATTCTTCAATTTGAAGACTTACCAATTAAGGTGAAGTATTGAAAAAAGGCTTTGGGCAACGTTTGGTTCTGCCTATAGTCCCTTTCTGTTCGAATTGATGTCTGAATGTGACTCGGCCGAGAGGACCTTGGGAGAGCTACATACACCATGTACACTGAATACTACAGCCAGTGCATGCGAACACATAACATGCGCACAAATTTCAAATCCCATATCAACGGCTAAGATGTTTGTGTGCGCATGCGCTGGCCGTAGTAGTCAGTGTATGCATCGGTCCATGGTGTATGTAGCTCTCCCAAGGTCCTCTCGACCGAGTCACATTCAGTCATCAATTCGAAAAGAAAGGGACTATTGGCAGAACCAAACATTGTTCGAAGCCTGTTTTCAATACTTCAACTTAATTGGTAAGTCTTCAATTCGAAGAAATTTTGGGATTTTAAATTGACATTTACCCGCGATACTAATTCTGTCATGATCCTGAATGTTACAATGCGAAGCCCCATTACGCTATGCGTATGGGGCTGCTGGTCGCAGTTAGCTATGCGTACAATGGGCTGCACGCTGCTGGTCGCAGTCAGTGGTTTCGTACAATATTTATCGACGCTGTACGGCGACGGCTCTGGTACGAAACCATTATTGCATGATTACTAAGACATGAGAGCACTTTGGGGCGAGTAATTCTCACAGACAACGTACTTTAACGTGAAACACAAACCAAGACAAGGAAATTCAGGGAAACTTTTGAGGTACCAAAACTTTTTATTATCTTTAAAGCTGAAGTTAATGAAACGATAAACTGTCCCAATTTTACCCTCTCATTGATTAATTCAAGGTTGATATTGAACTTTCGCATTGATAACACCCAATATGATTAGATTGTCAAAATGTTACTTCAGGGTCTTAAAATATAACATCTTAGCTCTCTTTTGCAGAAAACCCCATTGGTTAAGCAGTCACAGAGAAATGTTGCTTGTTGTAAAGCATGTCATGAGACTGATTCTTCCAAGTTTAGCGCTTGGATGCTCTTGTGTGTGAACACAATAGACAGAACTTGGAGGGAAGAGATTCCTGACATGCTCTACAAAATTCCTCATTTCTCTTTGACCACTGAAGCAAATCAAATGGGGTTTTCTGTATAGACGTGGGCAATGAGTTATAGTTTTGTACCTTGAAATTGTATTTGGATTGATTCGCTATTTTTAAATGTAATCGTTGCGGAGGGTCTCGTAATTTTTTTTTTTTTTTTTGGGGGGGGGGGGGGACGTACAGTATGTCAAACAAAAAGTTGAAAGAAATGACGGAGAACCATTCAGCTTCTTCGATTTCTTCATCTCTTGCCTAGCTCTTTCCAGCCAAAGCTCCTGTGCAGCGGGATGCGGGCAGTGGCAAAGCAGCATCTACTACACAATTAGTCACCAGCAGTACATGCAGTACTAAACAAGCTAACTTTGATACAAAGATTGAAGGGAAGGACCCTTCTATCTTTCTTGCAAGGCATCTTGCATGATTTCATGAGCAACAAAGCTCCACATCTGCATACCCCCATGCCCACTCTTCATACACTGTACTAGTACATTGTAGATAGAGACCTGGGTCCTGTTTCATAAAACCTGTTATCAGTGACAACTGCCTCATTTCTGTGACAACTTCGCTCTCGGCCAATCAGATGCAAGGATTTCAGTAGCTTGAAACAACTACTTGTACATATGACAACTTGTCACTGATAACAAGTTTTATGAAACTGGGCCCTGGTTACTACTTTGTGGGCCAGTCCTGTATCTCAGTCCATTGCCGTGTGATGAAGGGGGGGGGGGGGGGGGAATCCTGAGATTAATTTTATTTGAACAAACAGGAAAATCATCACTAATGAATGGAGTTGGAAAGTAATCAAGATGAGTGTGTGTGAGTGGAAAGAAAAAAATGACTAAAATCCCTGATTGAGCTTTTAAAGGTAGGGAATCCCATTTGCATGCTTTAAATGAAGAGTTGTATAAATACAGTGGTATGTTGAAGAGAGTATCATTTTAGAAACTCCCATAAGGTATTGAAAGTGGAAGGTAACATTTAGTACATTTTTATTGACCGTTAAATTTTGAATTGAATTTTTTTCGGGGCTCACGGTAAATTCCAGTACATTACTAGGCTACCTTTGCAGACCCATGCACTGCATGTGTGTCCATCATGTTTATTTTGTGAAGAAAGTTCATCAAAACTTACAAACATTTCTATTTTAAACATTCTTGCCACACACTCTATATGTTATTACATCAGCTCTTATACTTTTAGATTTGTGTTAATATAGATAAAAAAATACAGAAGACTGCAACAAAAATGCTTAAGTGTGGCTGACACACAGAACTACTGAGTAGTTGAGTTTTGTGCATTATTCAAATTGTAGATAACTGTTGACTTCCAAATTTCTCAGCAGTGGCCTAAATAAGTCCCCTGAGGTTCATATTTAATGTTTTGCTGCATTTTGGGAGGTCTGTAAAAGGTATCCCCTACCTTTAAGGGTAATCAGTGAAATTTTATACTTGATAAATCTTACAATGTAGTGCACACTATCTCAGAGTTGACTTGCACTGCTCATGCCTTACAGCAGTTGAAACTGACAGACGTACTGTTTGCGAATTAATAATACATGATGTGTTGGAGTAATGCACATGTACAACAGGCTATAAGAGCACCATCCCTACATTGTAGGCCTCTGAGGCACACCACTTTTGGCAGGGTACACATGCTGTCATGTTGTAAAATGCTGTCCATGGCCAGTGAAGGGCCTGTAATGACCTGGACATGTTGTCCAGGCAGTTGATGGATTTGAGAAGCGTATTTTTCCGGAGTAATTTAGCCTGTCAAATGGTGTATTTGCATAAGGGAGTGGGCATATAATTGAAGCCCGGATGTGTGCATTTACATGTAAGTAATGCATGATCTACAGATTTGCCATTACCACTATAAAAAGTGACAGGCATATCATCATTTTTAATCATTTTATATTTGAATTTTTTTCTTTTCTTTGAGTTGTCAATGATTAAAACCATAAGAAGAAGGCAGGTGGGCGTGTTATTAAGCAGCGGTTCATCACTTACCATGGCTTCTAATTATCTTCTACTTTGACTCAGTCACTTTTAATGTGGACTGCTGATTATTCAGAGGTACTGTACATGTAGATATCAGTTCAAATTTGACGACCACTATTTAATTAGAAAGACCTTAAGTGCCACTTTGTAATCTGCTCCTCACTATCTGTCACCGAGAATGTTCCACCAGTATCACTTTTAATTTCTTCTGTGTCATCTCAGTTGCTTGATGGATTGCTGATCATTTGTAAGTACAGATGATATTATTTCAAATTTTACGAACCACTAAATTGAGATGGTTATGTGTCATTTTTCATAGACTTCTGTCTGCCAATCAGAATGCATCCCTTCCCCCTTCCAACAACGACATCAAATCTGTTTGAGGTCGGAATAGGGGGATGTCCAGGTCCGCGAGCCTGTGTTGAGTGTGCTGCAAAGCATGAATGTGCGCATAATCTTGCTACATGCTGGGTAGTCTCCAGCTGCTGGAGGTTAGGCTGGGGTCACAGGCATTCCGCATTTCCGCTTGAGTGGGTTAGTGAAATTTTAGGTTGTCGTACATATGAACCCCTGCCCAAAAAGAATTGAAGTTTTGATCACAATTTTATTCAGAAGAATTTTGCCTTGTGATCTTGAAGTGAGATTTTGGTCGCAATTTGGATCACCATCCAAATTTCACCCCTACTACTGTCGAAACGTGCCTGACTGGGGAGAAAATTATGTGCAAAGTTGAGTTGATAGCATGCTCAAGGCATCTCTGGGTGATTATGTCCCAAGTTGTGCTAAAAGCACAGCTGATCTTCATAACTTATTCGTATGCCTTTCATAATTTAGTACATGACTCTGGTTCCCACCATGCTCCGAGGCGCCACATAATTTCCTGACATTTTCTCTGCCGAGAAACTGAACAGGTTTGCAAAATCTAAAAGAGAGTCTATAGGTACATTGTAGCTTTGTACAGATGTAGCTTTAGAAAGAAAAGAGAAGAAGGAGAAAAAAAAAATTTATGTTTTTTTTTTTTTTTAGTGTTGAACTGACCCCAAGATTCTACCCCCATGAACTTGCAGTCTCCATGAAACCTTGAAACACTCAGATATACAGACAGGTGTATGTTTGTAGAAAGCAAAATACAGGAAAAGTCATTATAACAGAGCTATCATAGTCTACTTTAATCCTCAAAATGCTTTCTTGGTGCATACTGCCACCAGTGATGGGCAGTGCGTGATGACACCAAGAAACGTGTGATATGCTGATGTCACCACACTTCTTCAAATGCACTTGCGATCATGGCGCACGTGTAGAGCCAGAATAGAACAAGATGGGCAGTTAGAGAGTGACATTTAGAGACTCCTGACTAGGTTCTTGAAGTTCTGAAGTAATGCGGGTACAGTTGAACCTCTCGTATCCGGACAAGTCGGGACCGGGGCTCATCCAGATAAGGGATTTGGCTGGATATGGGAGACTCAATGCTTTATACATGTACATATACATACACATGTACTGATGTAGCCCATTGTAGTACCACATGTAGTAATGTGTATACTGCAACCTTTTCATTGTTACATTTGGGGATGTTTCGGGATGTTGAAATGTCTGAAGGTAAGCAATTTGGAAGGAAATTTGATGCAATGTATGTTAATCATATTGGAAGTAATATGTAATTCATGTGTGTTTGGGTAGGAGTTCTCAAGGAGTTAGGAATCCCCCTTTCTTCCCGCAATTATTTAAAAAAAAATCACGGCGAGATTGCGTCCGGATAATAGAGAGATCCGGATAAAGGGAGGCCAGATAATAGAGGTTCAACTGTATATGTTTTGGTAAAGTGTGTGTTGTGCATATTTTTCAGTACATTCCTGGATATAACACACTCAGAAATTGTTAGAATTAAGAATGCTTATACTTGTGACAAAATGAACATGATTTGTTACCTAGCACATTCATTGGTATCTTACGATATTAGTAATACTAATAGTGTGTATAAGACAGTTGCCTGCTCCTAATGGTCCCTGTAATCCCACATAATAATTGCAGGAGGGTACAATGTAACAGAAAGGTAAAGAGTGTGTTCACTTTATTAGCAGACATTCCTGGGAGTGACTAGTTGCAAAATACCCTGGGCAGTTTAACTTCTTGCAAGTGGTATCACTGGATTAACTCTATATTTAGACAAATCATAATTTTCTACGTGTTTGCATTTGTCATCTACAGGACGCTCTTATTGTATGTCATCTTGATATTTTCCGAATGCTGTTCACTTTGCCTGATACTAGTATTTCTTTTGTCTCTCTTTGATCTCAACAGCCTGTAGGCAGAGTTCTGCAACTGACCAAGACCAACCAGACCAAGATGCCAGAGAGTGCATGGCGTTTCTTCTTCTACCTGACGTCGTGGTCGTTTGTCGCGTGGGCCTTGCTCTACAACCATTCTGCCATCGTGCGGGACCCTCCTAAGAGTTTCATAGGTGAATGTTTAACGATCTTGAGAAAGCCAATAAGATACATTTGCTTTACAGCATACCGCTGTACATGTACACTGTACCATTATGGTAGATTTTGGTGTAAATATATTGTGAATAATGAATTACCTCTCTTCCATTAGCATCATGTTGGATCCCCCCCCCCCTCCCCCGTTTTATTCATTGTATAAAGTATCAGTTACCAAACAGTCATGCTTGTTGCTTATTCTTGGCAGCCATTCTGTATGCAAATTGATATGTAACAAATGTAATTATACTATATGCTTTATGTGTAATGCTTATTGTTGGAATGAAACTTTTGTTGTTGATACTGTACTTACTAATTGCCATGTATCAGAAATTCTTCAGAGTATAAAGATTTTGGCAGTTGCCCCAATGTATTGCCCAATGAACTTCTCTTCTCTATGCCTTCGATGCATGACACAGGTTGGTCGGCTGACATGGAGATTCCGTGGGACATCAGGTTGGCCTACCTCATCCAGGGCAGCTACTACCTTCATGGCCTGGCCACGGTCCTCGTCCTCGATGTGTGGCGGAGTGACTCCATGGTGCTATGCATGCACCACGTCCTTACCCTCGTACTAATCACGCTCTCCTATGCATGCAGGTACAACTTCATATTCTCATTGACAGGCATCTCATTCTCTCCACAAGTTAACCATCAAGTTTGGGGGGGGGGGGGGAGGGGGGTATCTTTGTGGTGCAATTGTTGTCTTCTTAGCAATTCTAGATACTACCACACATCCTATGGTAGAGAGAAAATTTAGAGGTAATATGGTTGAATTTACTGAATCTGCACAAAGTGATAAGAAAAAAGTGCAGTAATTTGTTAATTTCTGAGATTAAAAAAAAAAGAACTTTAATCTCGGATGTTATGGGGCGACAAGTTGATTAAAGGATAGACACAAAATTCTTGATCTGTCAAATGTAGCTTTAGCAGGTGATCGCTATTTGCGTTTGCTGGTCAATATCAGCAAAGCTGCCTACATTTTAGCAAAAACAAAGGAATCAGTCACCACAGTCAGGCTGGCAGTTTACCCGTAATCCCAGACACGACAAACCCCTTGGAGTATAGTGATGCAGAAATCAGTAACAGATGTTGATGTACACGTAGGAGGCAGACATTCATGTACATGTATGTACAGAACTGTTTCAGTTTCAAATAACACAAAGCATTGTGACCTCAAGCATCAGGACTATACCAGTCACCCTCCAAATGTTATTTACACTAATCATCATAGTTATTATGGAAATTTTAGATATTTTTCCCCCTGAACCATGGATTCATGGTGATGAAGATAATTTGCATTTACCTAATGAGTCTGAACATCAGAATTTATTCAACACCTGCCATGATTGGTTAATATTGCATACAATATCAAATTAGAAGGCCAGCAGACATAAGTATCATATCCTTGTTGCATACAAAATTTGTATGTTATAGCAGCTGACCCTATTTTTTTCAGAGGTCATGCCTCCATGCAGCTCTTGCAAAGACTGCTTCTTACTACACATTAGTGGTTACCAGGCATATATTGTCAAAACCATCTTGGTTGTTTGTATGGTATTAGAAGGTCACATTGGTTTAATAAGAATATCACAGCCACTGTTCATGAAAAATTACTGTGATGTACATGATGAGCTGTGATGAATGTGGTAGTGAAATATTCATGTCCCAAAAAGCATTGCATCAAGCCAGCCTCAACACTGCCACCAACTGATTTGTGTGTTGTGAATTTTCAGCAACCGAGACTGGCAAAAGGGAGGCAATTTATGGAGAGTGCCAACTGAATTTGGATTCTGAGTGTGGCCTTTTCTTGCATTGTCAAAAATTATTCACTCTTGTTTAATATTGATGTCAAATTTTCAAGCACTGTTACAGTACTTTCTGTTAAATTGATACAATGTACAGATGAAATATCAGATGCATGTTGCAATAAATCTCAATGTTCTGTGTTAAATGCAACATATCCTGCAATTGATAGTAAAATTTTGTTTGATTTAAATGCAATTTATCTAAGTTGCAATCAGTTGCAATGCAAAGTTTCGCGCAGTGAGGCCCAGCCTTCCTTGAGAATCTGATGCTTGACATCAAGGGGTTCCAGATGTACAAACCATCTCGCCAAACAAAAGCTGCTATTGATTAACCAGAAAGATGCATCAAAAGCCATTCTTTATGATTTGAAATACTTTTGTGGGGAGGTTCTAAGTCCCCCAAATTAATTTTGTGACTCTTGAACCTTCCTCATGGAGCAGTTCAAGCTTTTCTGATTGATCATTCTGTACCTTTCCTTCCATACCATTTATCAAGTGCATAATGAAATCATGAAATACCTATGTATTGTCCATCTATTTCCCAGATACCACTATATAGGGCTAATGGTAGTCTTATACCATGACTTCAACGACATCTTCTTAGAGTTTTCTAAGTGCAATGTATACTTCAAGGATCGTGGTGGCAAGAAGTACATGATCCATGAATACATCGCCAATGCAAGCTTTGCAGTCTTCACTTTCTCGTGGTAAGTAGGATGCAGAGCCAGTGTGTGTTACGTGTTTGAGGTTAACCACGTGGTCGTATGGTCTTTGGTCCAACAAGCCATCTGACCCTGGCACTATGCCAGAGCAATTTCCCTTGTCTTTCCTTTCTCATTTGTAAGGCCTTTTTTTAAAGCCTCCGCCATGAAGTGTAGCTGGAGGCGTTATGTTTTCAGGTTTTCCGTCCATCTGTCTGTCCATCTGTCCATCCGTAATTGATTTTGTGGACAATGTGACTTACGAACCGCTTGAGGTATCTAAATGAAACATGGCATCTACATGTATATGCATGTGCGAGTGGACAAAGTTGTGTCTGTCCACTTTTTGGTGCACATGCTCAAGGTCAAATGTCCGGTCAAATGCTGAAATTTTACTATTTCCACCTATACCTCTGCACTGTATTTTCTTAAAACTTTGGAAGTTTTTGGCCATTGGATCAAAGTTCAAGTAAAAATTTAAAAATGTCACCTGTTTTTCACACTTTGAAAGTCACCCAAAGCATTTCTATGGAAATTGATGTATTATTACCAGATAATGATTGTTTGCCAGTCATGTGACATTGCCATTTCACATTGGCAATATGTACTGTAGACCTATTGGGGGAATGATGCGAGATGGCAGAGGCACACCAGTTGCTGTAGCAATATTTTTGGTTTTGTAAAATATTCTTCATGAAGTCAAGGAAATCTTGTAAGGCCACAGGAGGGCCTCTGTCCATGATATCTTGAATATACTACCCTTTTACGATCTTTTCTTCTGACCACTTTCTCTACTCTGTACATGAAGAGACTATGAGTGCAGTGAACGGGATTGATCATTTATCATGCAATCTGTAAGAGCAAGTAAATTCATGCACCGTTTTATCACTTGCTGTGCTGAATTTCAACAATGTTGGAAATATTTTAGGAATACTGTCATATCTTGTTGGAATTATAGATATATCTTTATGTCAAAATGTAGTCATCTAAAGGTTGGGTAAGTACAGTAGCTGTATTCTTAGTACCCTTTTCCCCAAATGTCCCAAAGTTTCAGATCCCATTTCATTATGCTGAAATTCTGCTATTGCATGTTATATAGATCAGGAAAAGAGTGTCATTCTGATAGGTTTTTATAGTCATATACATGTTTTGTATGAAACCAGATAAACCCCCCCCCCCCCAAAAAAAAAGGCGTAATGATAGTACATGTAGATTAGTTATTTTTGGCATGCTAAAAATCCTAGTTTCTATTGCGCCATCTTGTGCATTAACCATGATTTACAATACAGATGTTAAAGTCCACTGTTGGGGCAATACCAAATACTACTTCAATATCATTTCTGTCTCTCTATTCTTTGAAATCCTCAACTCCCTTTTCCACATGCCCCCCCTCCCAATATCACAGGATTTTGATGAGGATGTACCTATTCCCCATGAAAGTGTTGTACAATGTTCTACCAGCAACGGCCAAAGTGTACTACCACGATCACCTGCCCTTTGGCATCGAGTGCAACTTCATGATGTGGCTGCTCATGTGCCTCGACATCTACTGGTTTGTGGTAAGTTTTAGAATCGACAGGAGGCGCTGGGAATGGGTGTTATCCATGTGTGCTTTGAAAACAGAGGGGGAAGATAATGATGAAACAGAATGATAAGTGATTGTAGAGTGGGCTCTCGAAAAGAACCCAAAAGTTTATGGCTTCATTCTCTTGCAAAACTGCAATGTAACTTTATGGTCCATAAACAAATTACACAGTGGTACAAAGTGTTATGAATCATAGTGAAGATACACATACATTTATATTGGGTAATATTGAGAGAATGTTAATTCTCGCCATCATCGAGACTTGGTTGTTGTAAGGTCATCAGTCTTCAGAAGTGAAATAAAATTATTCCCCCTTTGACAAGATACTGGGTAAGCAACCATTTGAAAAAATGCAAACCAACCAATTACTGTAGTCCTGCTGGCTGTGTGGTCAGTTTTGGTCTAAAGGCTGATTTTTATCAAATATTTTGATATGTGTGACTCGTACCACAATATCTGGATTTTAGTTTACATCTGCTGCGGGTTTCCCACTTTCTGGGGTGGGCAGGAGGTGGCTCAAGTGTGTATTACCCACTCTCTGTACAACTCCCTTTCATGGGTTAGTGCAAGTTGGGTATCCCCATTTTCATGTCGGCCCTGATGCATTCAGACAAAATCTTCCTTGGTTTCCCACGTCCTGCGGAGCTAGGAATCGGCATACTCAAGACTGTGGTAAAACTTTGAATTTAGATGCAATCGGCCATGCGGATGACCATGTGAATCAAAGACATTGTTTTGGATTTTAAAGCTGCTCGCACAGCTAGCTACACATGTAACATGTATGCACAAACCAAGTGGTAATCTGCCATAGGATAACATGCCGTGCAGTTATGCATTTTAGCTGCACACTTTTTGCACACTCATGCATATTAGTGAAATAAAGAGCACACATGTGACTCATTTCGGCACTTCTGATAGGCTGTATTCTTGAATCCACTTTATGATACAATGATACATGGCGTATTCTACATGCCTGTACCATCTGAGTCACCTACGTGTGTAGTGCATAAAATACAGTTAAACTCGCATAAGTCGATCTTCTCGGGACTGAGCAAAACACATCGACTTAGGCGATTTTCGACTTGTGCGTAAGTCGAAAAAAATCGACTTTACAGTTACACCACACGTACATAAATATGTATGATGTACATGTATGTTGTCTACTCTGAAGCCGAGAGCTGGAGCGGTGTGCCACAGCACGGGTCGCCCGGCAGGGCCCCGGCTAACTTTGTATGGACAGTGCATTAGTATTGGCACAGGTCCGATTACTTTACACCCTTGTTAGACCTTGGGGAAGTGAATATGAACGACATTTGAGCAGTGATTGATTCCAGTTTACCATACCGTGGCTTGAAATGCGTGTAGAGGTACAATTCTGACTTACCCGTGCCCGTAACTTTCCCCCTACTTTCCGCTTTGAAAACTCAGCAGCTTGTCAATAACCACTCCACTGCACAGCGCTGCAAATGCCAAGCTACACTGCAAAGCTCAATACTATACTGTACATGTAAATGAACGCATGTGTACTGTACGAACGCCTTACTGCGAGAGGAGCAATACACAGCCCAGTCGCTGTACGTACGTACGTAGCGCGACAGCTGACAGGGCTGTACCAGCGGACCTCCAAACACGAAGAGAGTTCAACGATCGCATGCGGTGTGATCGCTTTGAATTTTGATACTTTACATCATTTTTTTTTGTCACCTCAAACTCATCTGACAAACAAAATAATAATGAGTAATAAATAATGAATAATAAATGACAGTGATTTATTACACAATCAAATCTTATTCGACTTAGGCACAGTGAATTCAATGGTTTTTCCGTGAAAGTGTTCTTGGAATTTCATCGACTTATGCGAGTATTCGACTTACAAAATTCGACTTGTGAGTGAATTAATACACGTAAGTCAATGGGGAAAATTCAGGACTTTTTAAAATCATCGACTTACGCGATTATTCGACATATGGGACGTCGACTTAGACGAGTTTAACTGTATACGTGTCAATTCCTGAGTCCCCAATAATGCATCTGATAATCAGCGTGTCATTTAACTCATTGAGGATGGACTGATTTTGCTACAACACGCATTTCCCTTAGACTCCTGCCCAAGTATACTTGGGACTCATCCTCAACTGGTTAATAAAACAAAACAAGTAGAAGCAGTAAGAGAAAGGGGTGGGGGAGATCATTCATCCTGAAACATGAGTTTTGTCAAACAAAGTCACACTATTTTCCCTGAAGCAGCAGGGGCATGCGTCTGATGTACACTGGTGTATGTCCCTACCTTCACGATTACTTCTTGTGCTTTGCAGTACATCGCCATCTTCTTGTACAAGATCTTCACAAAGCAGCTGGAAGAGATGGAGGACATTCGTGAGGACAACAAGGATGATGAGGCCACGGAGATCAAGACGAAGAGCGTACCGAACGGCCCCACTCACGAAACCCCAGAGCCTGTCACAAATGGGTGCGTGATTTATTGCAGTTGTAGGGTTATTCAAACTCATGAAATTCTTTCGTTGAGGTGTTTTTATGCAACTGATTGACAAATTGCCCTACATCGACATAAATAAGCACTGAATTGATCAGTGTTTTAGTAGTAGCCATGATAACAGAAATCATGGGTGTATGTACTGGAGCAGGATTCGAACCTACGACCTCCTGACCTCCAGACAGGCGTCATCTCCACTAGATCACCAAGCTCCTGCCTGACAGCAAGTGGTGGTCTAGTGGAGATGATGCCTGTATGGAGATCAAGAGGTCATAGGTTCGAATCCTGCTCGAGTACGTACACCCATGATTTCTTTTATCATGGCTATTACTAAAACACTGATCAATTCAGTTCTTATTTACGTCAATGAAGGGCAATTTGTCAATCAGTTGCATAAAAAACCTCTCGACTGAAGAATTTCATTAATTTGAATCATTACCAATTTTCATCGAATAAACGGTGAATTCCTCTTGGAATTACATTCTCTTTCATATTTCATTAGAGGTTTCTGCTTATCTCACTTAAAATTTTAGAAACATGAAGTTAGGTTTGAACCAAATCTATTCAATCCCTTTAATATCCTTTGGGTATTACAAAATTGACTCACTCTTTAGAATACCTTGGACTATGTTTGATTTAAAAATAAAAAATGTGTACTTTTATTTAACAAAGTTGCCCATTTAACTGACCAAAGCATGAGCAAAACTTCACTTTTATTTTCTTCTTGTAATGGTACACGCTGAAAGGTTATACCAGTCGGAGATGGGCTCTTGGGATATTTACATTTATATATAAAGTATGCATTACATGCTGTTGGTGACGTATCACGTTTCAGTGATATCCAACAGAAAATGAAATTTTGAGAGAATATTTAATGTTTAAATCTTTGGTTGAAGAAGCGCTTTGAAGTCAAGTGTGTCACATATAATACAGCAGAACTCCCCAAGGACTGAATTAATTTTTTTTTTCTAATTATGTTCATGTTATCCTTCAGGTGTAACCAAATGATGATTTCCCCATGTTCTCACTGATTCTATTTCAAGTGCTCCCAAGTTGAATCAGGTATCCAATCCCCTCTAGGAATGGTAATTCAGATGTTAATAGGACTCTCTGAGTGCAGCTCGTTTTGTAGTTCAGCACTTTATAGGCGCTTTCCAACTCATTAGAGACTCAATTTACTGCATACAATCACTGATGTGGTTTGGAACAGTTTTAGGATCATTTGTATATCATTTTTGGAAGGCTTTATTACATTTTGAAGGGATTTTTCTACATTTACTGAAGTGAAGGTGACTATATTAAGAATTGTGTCATGCTTTCGTATTGTGGACCCTTCATGCTCTTGAGTTTATACTAAAATGTGTATCCTTTCTTTTTTTTTCTCTTACTCCATGACAGTGTTGTGAAAGAGACGGCAGCCATGAATGGCAACGGCCTCAAGAAGAGACACCCTGCCGAGTGTTCCTAGTCTTCTTCCAAGCCTTAGGATATTTTTTTTTTTTTTGTCTTGTTTTGTTTTGTAGGCAGCAGTAGAGGCAGATGGTAACCTGGTCAGTTTAAACATTCAAAGATGCATATGCTTGTCTTGTACTTGTATGGTGACAAGCAATCCAACAGATTGCATAATTCAATCACGAGAGTGTCATAATAAGCATGAGGAAAACCTATGACTAGGTGATACCACACATTGTTTTGCGAATCCCTTTTGAAGGATATACAAAAGGTATGCATCAGATTTTAATGCGTTATATAGGATGCCAGTTCTGCCAAAGTTTTCTTCTGTACATCATTTCAATGTTGTTGTTGTTGTTGTTTTGTTTTTTTCCCCTGCATCACAAGAGGGGGAGTTGTAGATACTAAGCTCAACTAGGAGAAGTAAATGATAACAATTAGGCAGGCAGTAATGCATTTGTAGCTGGCATCATGCCGTGATCACTGAAATGACTCCTGGAATCGTGAGAGATTTTGACATACTGTCAATTATACAGTTTGGCAGATGAAGATCAAGGAGCAAACCTGCTACATAATATTTGTACTTGTAACCGTTGTGATATCATTATGACACTATGATTATGACTATGTATTGTACAACAACATCTCGTTAAGCCCATCTATTAGTATGGGGAATATTACTCGTAGTATAACTCCTCACATTCTTTGAATTGGTGTCGTCAATGACTAGATGCGATGGAGTACTCGAGTCACTTACTACAATTTGCCCGATGGACCCTCCTCTCTCTTGTCTCCTCCACTTTTACTTCTTTAACTCATTGAGGACAGGATGATTTTTTTTCATCCCGTCCTCAATGGATGGGAAAAAAATGAGTGTTGACTTTTTTCAACACGCATTCCCCATAGACACCTGTCCGAGTATACTTGGTACTAGTCTTCAACGGGTTAACTTGAATCCTGCTGCTTGGTGACCTTTAACTTTCCAAGTTTGTGAAGTGCAGAGGATGCTGTTAATGCAGGAGAGTTGAGGACAGTTTCAGATAGGCTGGGACTTAATGGTTGGGATTTGCCGTACTCGAGATGTTGAGGTCTTGATTTGCTGTACTGAGGGTCATCGTGAGAAATGTATAAAAGTATATGTGTGTACATGAGATCTAGTGTTTGTCTTTTTGTATTAGTAAAGGAATGGTTCGTAAATGTATATTTGAGCAGTCATGTAACACTTTTTTGAAATTTTCAGAATGGCAGGTGCTTATACAATTTGCATAGTGGGGCGATGGGTATTTCATATTTATGTATACATGTTGTGTAGAGTAGTGTTGTAGTTGGGAGATGTTTCAAGGGATAATTTGACTACCAGCCGTCCGTACTCCTTTCAGTTATGTTCAAAGATGCAGCCAAAAAAAAAATCATGTTGGGTTTTAGGTCATTTGCGATGTTGCAGCTGATGGATACGCTTAAGCTAATGTATCTCGTGATGAGATGAAAACTAAACATCAGAATACTCATTTCAAGAACACTGATAATCTCCAAATAGCTTGACTTTGTAGTGCAGTAATACACTAAATTCAAAGACCATTTGGATCTCAATACAATGGCGGTTGCAGTAGATGAAGAGTGCAGAAACAATTTGCGATTGAATTCATGAGACTATTTTTTGGTGATAATTCTTTTTCAAAGTCCACTTAGTCAACATCAGAGAAAGTTTGGCACATACACTTATAACTGTTTTCTCCACTAAAGAAAGATTTTCAATTTGATTTGTACTTATCCTTCAAAGTCTTCACACTGGAAAGCTTTCACTTATACCATAGTTTGTCTATTAAAGCTTGTGTTAAACCAGTCCACCAGTCATTAATGTGAAGCTTTCAGACACTGTAGCAACTCAGATACTCTGTTACTCTTCTCATTGGAAATTTGACAAATATTTCAGTTTGTATACTATTAAGTTTGTACTCAATTCTGCCTTCAATTCTTCCATGTGAAGAGAATGTGTGTTTCATGCTGTTGCATATCAAGATACATTAAATAGTTTTTACAAAGGGATAACAGAAAAAAAAAGCACACACACATTTGAAAGTTTCTCAACTAAATGGGGATGACTCTTTTTTCTTTATCGTCATAAGTGTAGGTCAAAATACCTCATGTCAGTATGTTAGCTTTCATTATCACAGACGGATGAAGTTAGTGATCTGCAAAGCTGTTTGGAATAGACGTGTTTCTGAAAGTTTGCACTCTCCTGTGTGTGAGTGAATGTTGACTTCTCTCTTGCTGTCCCAGACTGTCCCCAGATCCTGACCCAGAGCTGAGGATGCTGGTGGCACCAGTCCATCCATGGACCGCTTCCGATCGTCACACTTCTTTCTTGTCTCATCCGAAGAGGGACGGAAGCCACAACATTGCCCCGTGGGCTGAAAGTCAGGACGTTAGTTTAAACGGTAGATCCACGGATTATGCAACTTCATGGGTGACACATTGCATAGGCCTGTGCCAACAGACCTCCAACTATGAATGCACGCTGACATGGGCACAAGCGAGATTAAGCGATTGATCTAGTCGATGGTTGTTTGTGGTTGTTTTTGATAGTCACAGACTTAAACTTCATCCTCTGTTTCATTTTCACACTACCTTTGTGAGTTTAGTCCCTGGAAATTGTCTGTGTGGAAAAGAATGTTGCTACCCTCATCACTGCTATGATGGTGCATATGATTCTCTGCAGTAGTAGAAGGATATGACCTGACTTTTGCCAGGCCTTGGCAACATGTTGAATTGGCCCCAAGTA
This sequence comes from Diadema setosum, assembly GCA_033980235.1. Taxonomy (NCBI): domain Eukaryota; kingdom Metazoa; phylum Echinodermata; class Echinoidea; order Diadematoida; family Diadematidae; genus Diadema; species Diadema setosum. Next base: position 21,406,024 of record CM067067.1, read on the forward strand.
TATGGTGAGCAAGACATTGCAATAAGAGACACCCATGCAGAGACCTGTTCATTGTGTGCACTTCCTACATGACACTGGTTGACTGTGCATTCAGACAGTCTGTTTGTTAGAGTCCAACATGCTGTGGGCCCCTTGGTACAGGAAGGTCCCCCCCCCCCCCCCCCCCCCCCCCGAAATCATGTCATGCAGACTTTGTTGAGTGTGTCTGGTGCAATGGTCACGCAAGTACCATAAGCCTAGCATAGAGTGTTTATGTTTTGGAGGAATTGTGTATTTGTCAATGTTTAGTGGGAGAGAGGTAGAGAGATTTCATGCATCTTCAGAACTTTGTTTATTTGGTAGACTTATATAAAACTTCTCTATGTTGCTGATTACATATCTACATGAAGCTGCAGTTGATGCTGTGATTAAAAGTACTATGTTTTGTTTTGATGGCCCATTCACTTTCGAGGTACGTGGATGAGTTATGGATCTTGTTAAGTATGTGACTGATGTGTGAATGGTTTTTGCTCGGGAGTTGCGCACTCCTTAAGCAACTCTGATTTGCTTGAATTGAGCTGGTAGATCGGAAGTGATGAAACTCTTCGCTGAATGTGCCCTTGGTCACTAACTTGACATTTTCTGTGAAATTATGGTGAGGAATGAGGAAGTCCAATCTATGCAAGAAACAAAGAAAACAAGTGATTTCTTTAAGAAGTCTGCATGCCCGAGTTGGGTTTATGAGAAAGCCTCTTCATTTGTGCCTGCTTGGGATATTCAACCCCCTGAATGCAGCATTTTCAGCACGACTTCTGCAAGAATCACAGAGTGTTATCTGTGTAACCCTTTTTCGTGGAATAACGCTGGAAAGAGGCAAGTATCCTCCGTAACTGTGATGTCCTTATTCTTTCCATGCTGTGATGGGGAGAACCAGTTAGATGACTGTACAAGAAAATAATTCTGGTTGTGGAATGAGGAAGAGTGTAGTGCATGATTTTGGTGAGTTTATGTTTTAGTCAGAGTGACATCGCTAGTCAGGAATGTGACGTCTCAGTAATTTGTGCTCTCTGCGTTTTCTCGACCGTATCGTAATTCCGTAACCATCTGATGTGCAGATGAGTATTATTGGGCAAAGATGTATGATGATGCACAAATTAGATTAGTTTTTAATTTGGTAATTGGATTTTCCCCTTTACGAGTAGCAACAATAAAACATTTATCTGTCGTTCATCATCACCCATTAGATTGAATATCTAAACTAATACATTTCATAAAGTTGTTCAAATTGCAGTGATGGTGGTCATGGAAAGAGAGCATGATATAGCCACCCTAGTAAGGCCCTCATAGAAGATTTCCCAGTAAGTTTGATAGCGTAAGACAAAAATAGAAGAGTAGTCAGTTTTTTTCCCCCTCCAGGGCTGCTCCATCTTATAGTGAGGCTGCTGTTTCTGCACTAGTTGATGTGTCTATAGACTTTTTTAGGTTACCTACGATGGAAACTGCATTCCATTTTTAACTGCTTGGCAGTTTTGATTTTTTTTCCATGAAGAATTTGAAAAGCTCCCTTTATCTATAATGCTGCATTAAAATCACGGTAGACCATCGAGACATCTCTTTTGTACTCGAGGATGATTTGTTCCACTATGTGATGGATAGTTCTTGTGATTGTTTCAAGTGTATGCTGTGTCTGTAAAACAGCTGTCAGGTTCACAACCCGTGTGTTGTCGTCAGTCATGTTCACCTCTGCACTCGCACCTATCCTCTCAAGCCCTAGCAAATGGTACGGTTGAGATACAACTCGTGACAGCTCTAGATAGTTTACTCCCAGTAAATACCTCACAGCTAAAAAATTTTATAGAGTGATTTTATATTTTAGATACCAGAGATGCTAAAATGCAACAACTTTTATCGTACAAGAGTACAATTATTGGTTGATAGCATGTTGTTATCTTCTAGCTTGTCTACTTTTTCAAAAGACATTTATTCATTGTTTGTATGTTTGTTTACGTATTCTGGCCATCTCCTTACATGCTAAAATCCATGTTTTTGCCTCTATACTGAGGGTGCTGAGGACAGTACAATGTATGTGATTGAATGATTCATCTATCTGTGTTTATTAGCCGAGGTGGTTGTGGATTTTAGGTTTTGTTTTGCTTTTTTCATTCTTATGATTAAGCCCAAGAGAGCAATGATACGATTGAATCAGGGAAAAATTCAACAAAGATCAGAGTCAAAAGTCAGAGTTAGGTTCTAAGACTTCCATGCTTATGTAGAAAATTCAAAATATATCATGTTTGTTTCACAGAATATGATTTCTAAGTAAAAGTTTCAGACCAAGTGGCCAGTCAAATTCTAAAATTGCATGATATGATTATTGTAGAAAGTTACACTGGTGTTGTATATTGCAGCCCACTTCTTCGCCTTTTTGATCTTTGCACAACTTCAGTTAAGTCAACGTGTATGACATTGCATTTGAAGTTTGTACTATTGGAAACTCTGAAGATGTTGGTTATGCGACTCATTATTACAGGACAACTCAGAACCTTTAATAGAGAATTATATATTTCATTTTTAGAGCATTTGAATAAATTCATTATCTTTAATTGTGATTGCGTCTTAAAATTTGATGTAACTTTGTATATGGTATTCGCAATGAATAGTGGACTGGGGATTGTTTGCGCATGAATGATGTTTTAAATCATATACAGTAACAGCAAATATCACCACCCAGGGAAGTGCAGAGAAAATAAAAAACATTCTTAAGCATTTCATGCTCAAAGCCTCTTCTGTATGAGGATAGAAGACCCCTCCATGCTGTCATTGATGGAAAATATCTTTTTGTTTTGAATGCATGTTTTTGTGTGACATTAGGCAGAATGATGAAAGTGAGATGTGATTCGTGTCATGGTATGTCTACCTGTTGCATCATATATACTATTTGCTGTGTCTGTTTTTATTTCATTGTGATAGATATTCTGCATAAATGTACATCATGGATTCCCTTCATACCAAATGCTTATTTACAACACAGTACATGCGCATGGTGTATTGAGATCAAGGCACTCGTTTAATCAGTTTTGTGATATTTACCAAATTTATTTGATCTCCTTAGATGTGATTGCTCTCCAACCTTTGTCATGGGGGCAGACACTGGATATTTGTATCATTTGATATCATTTCAGGAGTGTTGTTGTTGTTTTTTAATTGCAAGAAGAAGTCTTGTCCGCCTCAAGTTTGTGTCTTTCCACCCGTATCAATTCAAGTTGTGAATGTGTTTAAAGTCTTGTGTGACAGTGTGATGATGCTCTTGTAAGCATAGGGAGCTCTGAAGTCACAAAACTTGGAAGATTTTTTTTTTTTAATTTGCCTTTAAAAATTCTTTGTAATGTGTTGGCATAGGGAGTGGGAAGATACTCTGAAGTTGAGACATTCTATGAAGTATATGTTTTCTATTCATTTTCATTGAATCAGTGGAAGCTGAGAAAAAAAAAATGTTTACCCATGTCATATATGATATTTTCTGCTGTGTGTATCAGCAAAACTCCTGTATCCTTTCACTGTATAGCTTAGCTTCCGTTTAATCCCTTATGAAGCATGCACTCTTTTCTTCTTCTTCTTTTTTTTTCGGTCACAGATATTATGTTCAACCTGCTGGAAATATACCCCATTGGGTATGAGATTAATGACTGTTCACTCGTAGAGTAAATACTGGGGGTAGAATTAGCTACTGTAGTCTTTTTAATTGCAATTGTTATAAATGTGTGGATTTCATAAGCAGCCCGATAAAAGGCAAGAGTTTTCATAGATGATAATTATGCGTGTTCACTGCATGCATTGTAAGCCATTTAGGAATGGTTTGTACTAGTCCATTCCAATGTATGTTCTATGCTCTGCATCATGCACCTCTCTCTTTTAGAGAGTGTGGCGTGATGATGTGTTAGTCACCCATTCTCTGCTCATGTGGACACGATGCTCAAAAGCGGAATTTTGCCCGGATTTTTAGGGACATAAAAGATTGTATTTCCAGCTTGGCAGCAACTCATACGGCAGGTGGAACAGCAAGCGTCGACGTTTGACGTGATCCAGTGTTTGTGGCAGAGAGTGACATTATTACCCTTTGGCTTGTTGGGAAGAATATTGCCATTAATGTCATGAGCACTACATCACACTTAAACAGAACAACATCGCGTCCTGTGCGATGCTTGTGGTATTCTGGGTCAATGAAGCATCTATTTCTTTTTTCTTTTATTCTTTTTTTTTAAAGAGGGTGCATGATAGTCAGAAGAGATTGCGAGAGCAATTGCCAGCGACTGCTGTGAAGCCAATGTAGCCAGTACATGATAGATGCAAGAGACTCTGATTGAGAATTCCCAGACATAATACATGCTTTGCTTTTTTTTTTATTGCTTGTTAATCTCCATGCTTTTTATTTTACATTGTGCATGCCAATGCATAGAATTCTGCCATATATGTTACAAGTATAGTGAGAATACCTTTATGAAATTAATATAATGTATGTACATTTCAATGATTACCATTTCAGTTACTGTTTGAGTGTTTTTAGCATTATTTTGGATTGATTTGCATTTAGAAACTTGCTGTAAGTAATAATGATAATTACCTGTCATGAGAAGTAAGAAAAAAAAAAACACCTCCTAGTGACACATTACCAGAAGACCTATAATGTGAAACTGCAATAGTCTCAAGCTCCCTTTACTGATAGCAATCCATCATGAATAACTCTGATAGGATATGTAATGGTGGATGAAGGTTGAACTAGGATCCCTGAGGAAGGTATACATACACAAATCTCAGTGCATGGGACTGTGTATAAAATGAAGATTGTGATACCCGAGCATGGTAATTCATTGATATGTCGTGTCTGATATTTAAGATGATTATGATATGTGTGTAACCCTGTATGGTAAACTAGAAATATTAAAATCAAATCATGAAAGTTATCTACATCAAACCTACCTCTCCAGGATGTGATTTGAGTGAATGTCATTACATGTAAGCTGTGAAGGTCTGTGAGACTGAGAACCCCCTGTGCCGAAGCAAAACACAAGATAAACAATCAGAACATTTACACATGTAAACAAACAAAAGGTTATTTGGGATGAAGTAACCAACCAACCTATCACTTCATGTCTTTAAGTATAGTGTAATTACTGGAGTAGGATCATGCCAAAAGAATTACAGATTCATATTAAAAACAAAACAAAACTGGGCACTATGTAATCAAAGGAAACCCAAACCCGAAGAGAAATGTGAATTGAGTGAAAGCAGCAACATTAGTAGAACACATCGGTGAAAGTTTGAGGAAAATCGGACAATGGATGCAAAAGTTATTAATTTCTCAAGTTTTGGTGTTGGAACCACTGGATGAGGAGACTACTAGAGGTTATGATGTCATTGTGGACAACAATATAAAGAAAAATATAAAGGGAATTCAACAAAAATTCATTTTTCATGAAAATTTCATGTTCCATCAATTTGATACTGACATAATGTTCAGGGTAGTAATTATTTCCTGAGCTTTCTGAAAGTCGTTAATCAAGTGCTCTGTCATGCTAGAAAAGTGAAAGCATGTTGAATTTTCTTTATATTTTCTTTAAAATTGTTATCCACACATATGTCATTAACTTATAGTAGTCTCCTCATCCAGCAGTTCCAACACCAAAACTTTAAAAATTCATAACTTTTGCATCGATTGTTCGATTTTCCTCGGCTTTCACTAATGTGTTCTACTAATGTTGCTGCTTTCACTCAATCCACATTTCTCATTGGGTTTGGGTTTCCTTTAAAGGGGATGGCTAGTAACTGATCAGTGTGAATCAGTGGGAATGCTGGGGATGATTGTTCCAATCCTTGTATGATTCATTTAAGAGTACATTATATATCTATTGTTGCGTGAAAATTATTTGCTTCAGAATGGTCTCATATTCAAGTAATGTGCAGTTTAATGTTTCCAGGTTAGCATGCTTGTGCAGTGACGGGGCGATTAAACTGCACATTACTTGAATATGAGACCATTCTGAAGCAAATAATTTTCACGCAACAATAGATATATAATGTACTCTTAAATGAATTCCACAAGGATTGTAACAATCATACCCCAAAGGATTGGAACAATCATCCCCAGCATTCCCACTGATTCCACTGATCAGTTACTAGCCATCCCCTTTAAAGGGCCTGTGCAATCCAAAGGCAGGCTAGATGTAAAATACATTCAATACATTTGCCTACACTTTTTTTTTTGTCTGAATACATGAATATACCCACAGAGACCACTCAAACCTAGATGCAGTCAATAATATCATCTGTCAATCATTGCTGAGGTACTAATTATGATTTTTAAAACAAAAGACACTACAGGGAAACGTGGACATTTTTCTCAGTCTAGGGGAAGTTATACATTCCAATATCTTTTGTCAATCATGATACTGTACATAGTATTATACTAGTCATTGACAGAATCCTTGTTTTTAAGTTTGTTTTTGTTCTGTTTTGTTTGATTTTGTAGACATACCCAGGTTCAAGAAAAATTGTACTTGTTTAAAAAAAAAAGAAATATATGGCACATAATTATCATTATAATTATCTCTTAGTCATCGGGGTATTATCAATAAAAGTCAGTTTGTCAAAACGTGCATTTGCAATACATATAGTTCTTTTGACATGTGTACCTTGCGGTTTTTATGCTTCACTTGATTGGAGGCAACCATAAGATTGTCAATTAAGAGGAGGTGCATGTAATACTGTATCATCACTCCCCCACTGTGTTTTGTAGTTGTTCTCGCTAATCAACTGCAGTCCTTGTGAGAGATAATCACTGCACGGAAATAATTTACCACAAAATTGAAACGCAGTGCGCCTCATGACCACACTGCATCTGGGTTGGACGAACTGTTAGAACGCCGAGGTCAACGAAGGGAAGGAAATGCTTCATTCCTCTGACAGTTGAAAACAATGATTTTTTTTCTTAATGGTACTCTGTTACAGATTCTCCCTTCCCTCATTTTGACATTTCTGTGAACACACGTACAGATATACCTAGTGAGTGAGAGGGCTTTGTGCTGATTAGCCGTACAGAATTGTGATGTTATGATGTTAGATTTTAGGCAGGTAGATCATTATTTTTTTTCTTTCTTTCTTTTGGTGTTGCCCCTGCCACGTCCGTTTACTTCCAATACTTCACAAGTCACATATTATCACACCACTCAGGGGATTATGTAATTTGCTTTGACGTACTCAAACTGCAAACCCACAGCCTAACTGTATATGGTGGCCTTGCGCAGGGGTGCCACCTCCCCCCCCCCCCCAAAAAAAAAGAAAGAAAGAAAAGAAAACGAAACAACAACCAACAATAATAACAACAACAGCAACAGCAACAACAACAACAGCAACAGCAGCAGCAGCAGCAACAACAACAACAACAGCATTAACAATCAGAAAAAAGACAGGAAAAAAAAAAAAAAAACATATGCCATGGCCCCACTCATCTCAGCGTAGTGGCCTCAGTCTCCTGATTGATACGATCATGAGATTTTTTGTCAAAATGTAGGCCCCAGAGAGTTGATATCGACAGGTGGCGCTATAATATATGTTTACGACGTACGTTGAAGTGTGAAGTCTTACTTTTCATCTCAGTGTATAATGCTACTATGAATTATTGGACAGTACGTAACTATAAGTCCTTCTTCGTAACAGCCAATACATGTACTATGATGAAAGTTTCCACTTATTTTGGAAAGAGACAATCTAGGTCTTTTCGTGTCTCGAAACGAAAATCAAATTATTTTGATCCAAACGTCACAAAATGTGATATCATAATCGGCCTATTATATGCTCTCTGCCATTGCATAAATGAAACTATGCCAACACTTCCTAAAGTTTGCAAATTAGATAGTACTGTATGTTCTCAGGTATTTTGGCTTCTTCAAACTCCTTCAGAATATTCGCATATTTGTCTTTCGTATATAGTAATATGCAGGTTTCTTTAGCTATCATCTCTCCGTAGCTAGTGCAGGACACTGGTTGCTTTCCAGTTTTACGCAGGTTTGCATGGAAATGCATAAAAACTAGTATTATAGGCCTGGGTGATCGAGATGATAAAAAAGTGGACTCGTTCTTCAAAAACGTCCAGGTTTTCCTAAAATATAGAAATTATTCCGACATTGCTATTTCCTATATTTGCCCCACAATCCAGCATCCATACAAGATATTGAACACTATTACTAAAGAGATCAGATGAAAGGCAAGCGACATCTAATTTTCTAAGCTTTTCTTTGAGAGAGGATAAGAAATAGCCGTAAATCGTCGCATTGTTTTGTTTTGTTTTGTTTCGTTTTCCTCACAATTAAAATACTCGAGTGAGATGACCCTGAATTGACTCTTTATTTTATTTTAATGTCATATTTATGTGCAGCTAGCAGGTAACAATTAAATTTGCACAAGCCACAAATGCGATCTTGAATCAATTTGCTCTCATGCTTTGTGCTTCCACCAAATCCTCCGCCAGTGATCCACAAAGGCAATTTAGCAAGCCCATTTTGGTAATCATTGATTTTAAGGACACGACATGAAACAAACCTCTATTAGAGTCAAATACCTCCTGTACACACACACACAACTAAACAACAAACAAAACAAACACACAAACAAACAAAAGAATAGACAAGGAAACAAGCATAACGAGCAAACAAACTTACGCGCTCACGCACCACGCAGTTTTTTTTTTTGTTTTTTGTGTGTGTTAACTAACAGGCATCGCATACCCAAAAAGGAATCACTAAAGTTAAGAAAGCAAAGATTGGAATTTCACATTTAAGAAAAAAAAAAAAAAAAAAAAAAAAAGACATATTAGCATCAAGCAAGTGGCTTCATTTCACAAACGGAAGAATGTAAAGGAAACCCAAACCTAAATTGAGTAAAAGCAGCATGCAACAGGAGCAGAACACATTTGTGAAAGTTTGAGGAAAATCAGACAATCGATGTAATGCAAAAGTTACGACATTTTAAGTTTTGATATTGGAACCGCTGGATGAGGCTACTTGAGTTTTTTAATCATGACTCTATTGTGTGGTTTCACTCAATCCACATTTTCTCTTTGGGTTTTGGTTTCCTTTAGGCCTACCTATGTAATGCATATTATCTAGGTCTTTCCTTTCAGAATGATCTCCAATGTCAGCTCATTCACGGGGATGAGAGATCGCTGTACGTCGGAATAAAATCTATAGATAAGCAGATGTGTATTCATTTACATCAAATGCTGACTCTTTGAATAAGCTGCAGGTGACAACGTTCTTATATTGAGAGTTTTTAGAAGGTATTCCGTGATAGATATAGGCCCAAGCCCCTGGGAGCCGGGGGTGCTGGGGGTGCTGCAGCACCCCTGACTTTTTGAGCAGGGGGGCATAGCACCCCTGTGAAAAATAAAAGTTGGGGGTGCTTCTGCACTTATATCTTTTTTTACAGGGAAAATTGTTTTTTTTTTATAGAAAATTGTCCAAATATCCCACCCAAAGTGTGCATCAGATTGCTGAATTTCACTTCTGAAAATGCGAATCTCCATAGCGTGCCACACAGAACAAGCTTATAATTGCAGACAGCACTATTAAAGCATTTTCATTGTCCCTGGATATTTTTGCTTTTCCTACTTTTCTATTGATTTTTTTTTTAAATATGCTACCTGAAGGGCTCACTAGATTGCTGAATTTCAAATCTAAAAATGCAGAAGTTCCCTTATTAGGGGGAGGGTACCCCCTTCAGGAGAGCATCGACGGAGGGGGTAGTATATCATTTTGACCCCCCCCCCCCGTAATTTCCAAGATGTGGATTTTTTTTTTTATTCGACACTGTCCCAATCTTCATACAACGTGTGCACCAGTCAATTCTGAAATGCGAAATCTCCCATGTATTGGAGGGAAATACCCCCTCTCACGATATTTTCCTTTCTATTCTAGAGTAATGCAAAAGCTCCCTCGTATGCAAGGGTGCAGGCAGTTGCCATGATATTACCCCCCTCCAAATGATTTTCGGGAAGTCGGAGATTTTCTTGCTTTTTGTGATGGAAAACCTCCAAATATTTTACCGAAACTGTGCAAGGCATTGTTGCAGTTCAATTCTGAAAATATAATGGGTTTATACCCCCTTCCACATCCTCCCCCTTTGGTCCTTTCCCATAAGACTGGCATATCTCCGAATGATTTCTTTCATCAAAAGATCTGTCATTTCTGTTCAAAAAGGGCAAGATAAGTTTGCTCGTGTGGGAATATAATATCCTCCTTTCATTTAGGCCCTAACCATTTTCCCGCTTAGTTCCTCTCCATACGTTCCATAGACGTAGTAGTAGTACACTTCGTGGATTGATTATTTCCCTAATTCCACCAAAATGTGTTTGCGAGACAATGTCAATTGGATTCTAAAAATGCCACAGTTTCCTCATATTAAATAGCATCAATCCTGGAATAAAAATATTGGGTGGGAAAATGCAAACTCATCACTTTTCCCCCACCCTCCCAATCCCCCCCCCCAAAAAAAAAAAACCCACGATGTGGAAAATTTTCTTGTTTTTTTTTTTTTTTTTTTAAATAGAAACCGTCCAGATATTTCACCAAAAGTGCACAAGATCATTTAATTTCAATTCTGAAAATGGAAAATGACCCTGGGAGGGATACCCCCCCCCCCCCCGGGTTAGGCCAACTTCCATCCACTTAGTAGACTTTTGAGATCGACACTTTTTGAATATTTCATCAACAAGTGCGCACCAGATCTGTCAAAAGTTCAAAAATGTGGGAAGGGGATATTCTCTTTCAGTTTACCTTTATTCCCCTACTACATTAGTATGCTTATACGTCTTTGTTTGACAGCTTTTCAAATGACTATTGAGTAGAGACATTATATTTTCATTTCAATCCTTAAAATACAAAGGCTTCATAAATGACTATTGAGTAGAGACATTATATTTTCATTTCAATCCTTAAAATACAAAGGCTCTCCCGAATGGGAGGGGTTAGGGGACACCTCCTTCTAAAATCCTCCACCTTGCTGTATTAGCCTCCACCCCTTGCATTGATTATGGCTACATTACATTACATATTCAGTCATAAGTGTGCGCCAGAAATTCCACATCTTTGAATCACAGTCAAAAAGATGCAAAAGCTCTCTCTTGTAGGAAGGGGATACATCCTCCCACATCCTTCCCCCGCCCTTTGGTCTCCCTCCATAGATGTCTTAATACACTTGTCTGATACACAAAGATTTTGCATCAGATCATTAAACATTGTATTCCAATTCTAAAAATGCAAAAGCTCCGTCATTTGGGAGGGGGCTACCCCTCCCAACCCCGCCTTCTCAACTTCCTTATACATTTATCACACAGTGATGATGCATACCTAGAACAAGAGCTGATTATACCCCGATTTAATGGTCATTCACATTTCTGTGAATATTTATCTTTCATACTTTTTTTAAAATCACCAAAAGTGTGCACCAGATCGCTGAATTTCAGGTCTGAAAATCCAAAATCTCCCTTGTGTGGGAGGGGGATACCCCCTTTCACTCCCCCTCCCCCCTTATGTCCCCTTCCATGGACTTATACAAAATAAAGACCAACAAGCAATTCTCTGATACATATATGGGGTTAGTCCACCATGATTGTGCATCATAAAAGCTCCGGCGCATGGTAGCCACGTCCCATCCCATCCCCGCCCCATCAACTTCCATACAGTTATTTCACAGTGATGACGCACAAATGGACCAAGAGTTGATTGTAACCCAATTTATTGGTCATTCACATTTCTGTGAATATTTCATTTTCATACTTTTTAAAAATATTCACCAAAAGTGTGAGTCAGATCGCTGAATTTCAGGTATGAAAATTCAGAATCTCTCCAGGGTGGGAGGGGATACCTCCTCACAGTGATGACGCACACACGGAACAAGAGTTGATTGTAACCCGATTTAATGGTCATTCACATTTCTGTGAATATTTTTTTTTAATACTTTTTAAGAAATTTCACCAAAAGTGTGCACCAGATCGCTGAATTTCAGGTATGAAAATTCAAAATCTCTCCAGTGTGGGAGGGGGATACCCCCTCCCACACCCTCCCCCGTAGGTACCCTTAGATGGACTTATACAAAGTGAAGACACACACACAATCAAGAGGCGGGGCGTTCAACAATTCATCCATCGATGAACATAGTCCACGAATATTCACTTGTTTGTTTGGTTTTGGGGGGGGGGGGGGCTTTGATTGAAGAATTTCAAAATTTACCACATAAAGTGTGTTCAATTTCACTAAGAGTGCAAAAGTTTCCTTGTGTGGTAGACACGTTGGTAGAGGGCTTTCTCACCCTCGTTTCGATGTCCCAATCCCCTCCCTTCACCTCCCCTGCCCCCCTCCCCCATATACTGAAACGCTGCTAATATTGTCCGGCAACCGTGATGGGTCAAGGGTTCAGCACCCCTGTGAAAAAAGTTGCTCCCAGGGGCCTGTATATAGGCCCTACACGTATAGTCACCGTGTCATGACATCTTTCAGAATAATAATCATGTTGGAGCATCGTGTTACCCGGTGGTCAGTCTCAAGAGGGCAGGCTTCTGTTCATACTTCTGACATTCTCTTCTGCTATCCTAGAGCTAGAGCTCAGAGGTTTGACCCAAACTCCCACGAAAAGAGTTAGTAGTACCGTAGTGTGGGATTTTTCTGGAGAAGCGTTTCAAGTAAAAAATAATGTCCTATCCTAGGAGAGGGCCTGTTATTACCATTTACCCATGCTTAGCCCGTTAAACTATGCTGCAATAGTTACAATGACACCATAAAATGTGGCCAATATTGTCAGTGGCCCCACCCCCGAGTTCCATGTCCGGTCCGTCCCCTGCCTGGCCTCCTCGCCAATCACGGACAACATCATGAACATGGCGGCCTCCAGTGGTTGCGGCACAACAACATCAAACATGGATGACTTGAATAAACCCACTGTTTTGAAAAGGTTCATCGACGACTGGCCATGTGCTCAATGGACAGTGGAGGATATTTGTGATATTCTTGGTCATCAATTGATATCCTTTCGTTTAGGCCTGAAAAACACTGGTAACTCTGGTAAGCATGGTAAGTGCGTGAACTTTAGTTGCCCGTAAGTTTGGACAGGTCCGTACGGATTGCGAGTGGGTCCCAAGCCGAACGAGCGGCGGGGATTAGGCGTGGGTCTCCGCTCCGCTCCGCCTGCAGCTGCCGAAAACTAGGGCCCGAATTCACGAAGGTGGTACAAATGAAACCATGGACAAAAACCATGGAGCGCCGAGTGTCGCACGGAATATTTCGTTACGAAATTGGTCATTTCGTCGACAAAATGACCGTTTCGTTAACGAAATTATCATTTCGTGGACGAAATGTTCATTTAGTTACAAAATGTTGTCATTTCGTTACAAAATAATCATTTCATCGACGAAATGACTGATTTCGTAACGAAATATTTCATGCGACACTTGGCGCTCCATGGTTTTTGTCCATGCATGGTTTAAACCATGGTTTCATTTGTACCACCTTCGTGAATTCGGGCCAAGGAGTCTAGACCAAAAAGATCAGTCTGTATTTATCTTTGGGATATTTATGTTCCGCGGAGACAACGCCTGGTTTTACGGAATCATGTTAAGAGAACCGTCAAAATTAAAAAGTAAAAGTCTTCTGAACAGACATATTTTTCCGTCTGTACCAGGTACTTGGAAAAAAATGTGGGAATGTTAACTCGGTCAAATGAACTGCGACCAGCCCGAATGCGAACTGTGTACAAAGTCAGGCCAGCGCCCCGCAGTTAATTAGGGAATGCAGCAATTACAGTGCATATAAAAAAAAGGTAATCCAACTTTGGAGGTCTACTATTTCATAATTGTCGGTTATGGAAAGTGCAATAATAATTGTGAGGAAAGGGGAACTCTTCCTCTTTCCATTGATACCTATTTTTTTTTTTTTTTAAACAAACGTCATGCATGACTGAGCACATGAACTTTGAAGACAACAATGACAAATTGCACTTTTTCCAAGTTTGCGTGTTATTGCGAAGGAACTATGCATGTCTCACTGCATGGATGAGATCTGCCAAGAAAGTGGTCAAATCATCAGGCAAGCCTGCATGACTGCAGGTTTGTGTTTTAGGGTTTCTTCTAACATTTTATGGTTCATGCCTTCAACATAATACCAGCCACGTTGTTGTTAACCTGATCCTTCCCATTAAGGCTAAACCATTATCCATTTTACTCTGTTCATATTCAAGACACGGTTTGTCACTGGGAGCTATGTGTTGAATATGAACAGAGAAAATGGACTGTGTGGGTTGACCTCTGTGGGAGCGACCAAGTTATCGGACAAAAGGCCATGTTAAAGGTTTTGGACCATAAAATGTTAGGAGAAAATCTAAACACAAACCCTAAACACATATCCCAAACACAAACCTGCATTCATACAGGCTAGGCTGGCCTATTTGGCAACTTTCATTGACAGATCTCATCCATGCAGTGAGACATGCATTGTTCCTTCACGATTACACTCTAACTTGGAAAAAGTGCAAAAAGTCATTGTTGTCTTTAAAGTTCATGTGCTCAGTCATGCATGACAATTGTCAACATAATTAGGTATCAATAAAAAGAGGAAGAGTTTCCCTTTCCTCACAACCAACATCGTGCTCTTCATAGCTGACAATTAAAAAAATGGTAGCCCTCCAAAGTTGGATTACCTGTTTTTTTTTTATACGCTCTGTAGATCTATCTCTAGTACTACCAGTAGTAGATCTACTCGTGCTAGATCTAGCTAGCTGCTGATGCTCATGATGCCTTGATCTACAGACTAGGTCTATGTCAGCTGAAGGCACGAAGCTTTACCTTGGCCAGTGAAAGTTGGCCTGATGCCCTGGATTTCCACCGATATTCTGTATGCACGTGTGTAGTTCAAGTTGACTGTGGAGTTTGAGGTATAAAAGTCCTCAGCAGAGCAGGGATTCAGGTCATTTGGGGTCAGCCAGTTACTTGATGACGAGATCGAGTGTTGGTAATCGTGTGACAATGCAGTAAGGTTTTAGTCACAGTCAAGGTCGGGTTCAAGTTAACCCTGGGGCACTCCTTGTACACAGATATACTGTGGGACCGACCACTTCGCGTTCAGCATTCAGGCTGTGTTTTGCAGTTAGGTTTAAGTCAGAATTAAAGGAAACCAAAACCCAAAGAGAAATGTGGATTGAGCAAAAGCAGTGCTTAACATTATTATAAACACATAAGTGAAAGTTTGAGGAAAATCGGACAATCGACGCAAAAGTTATTGAATTTTTAAAGTTCTGATGTCAGAACTGCTGGATGAAGAAACTACTAGAGGTTATGACGTCGTGCGTGTGGACAATAATATAAAGAAAATATAGAGAGAATTCCACAAAAATTCAGTTTTCTAGCATAATGAAAGAACACTTGACTAACCGCTTTCAGAAAGCAGGGGGAGTAATTGCTACCCTTAGTAACATATGTCGGTATCAAGTTGATGGAATGTGTAATATTCTTGAAAAAATGAATTTTTGTGGAATTCCCTTTGTATTTTCGTTATAATTAGATCTATATTGTTGTTCACACATGATGACATAACCTGTATTAGTCTCCTCATCCAGCGGTTCCAGTACCAAAACTGTAAAAATTCATAACTTTTGCATCGATTGTCCAATTTTCCTCAAACTTTCACTGATGTGTTCTACTAATGTTGCTGCTTTCACTCAATCCACATTTCTTTGTGCCTGATTGTGCTGATCCTTCTGCGAAGTGCAGGGGAGTGTAGAGTAGAATGTCAAAATTAGTGGGGGGAGGCATAAGGCAATCTTTTCCAAGAATGTGGTGCTGCCTGATAAGTCCAGCTACATGAACTTCCTCATGCATAGGCCTACCTATGAAGGGCTTGAGTGAGCCATACTTGTGAAGAAAACATTCTTCAGCCCGTTGAGGATGAGTCCTGAGTATACTTGGGCAGATGTCTATGGGAAATGCATCATGTTGTAGCAAAATCAAATCGTCCTCAAGGGGTTAAAGTCAAGACACTGGCTGAAACTCCCAGACATGAAATGCTTGTGTAACAGTATGAGCAATAATGATACTGACAGGCCCCCAGATCAAAATCCTGTAAAAATCACATCCAAGGGGGTTGTCCCTATGTCCACATAGGGGTAGTCCACCATGAGAAATAATGCGTATACTACACCATACAAGAATATTGACGAATTATGATAATGTAATACATTACTATTATGATTTATAATGACGTTAACAACATCATTAGTAATGCTATATTTAGTGGAGAAATAGTATAATATTTATGTAATCATAATTTGAGTAGGTATGCCACTTCAAATCCTATCCCTCTCACTTGAACGTATCTGATTGACAAACTTTGATTCAACCAGCACATATGATTATGTATGTTTCTTCTCTTTATCTTAAACGGTATTAACCCACTAGATGTGAAGTTTGAGGGAGACTGTGTTTACCAGAGGGCCACCATGAGAGATTTCCGTGATTGGTGTCATCAAAGCAATGCTGCCTCAGACGAATCAATGAGAGACAGCCCGCCACTTGCTCCAGCCGACACCAAGGGTAGCCATGGCAGGTCAACTGACCTAAGAGCAAGGAACATCTCTCCTGATCTTGCATCCGTCCCCGAAGTTCTGCCGAGCAGGACAGATGGAACTCAGCTCTCTCCGACGTCCTCCAATCTGCTGATGTCCTACAGTCCCAGCAGGTACTGGTGCTATGCTGATTACAAGTACATGCTCGAACTGTTTCAAGACCACCTCCACCTGCTAGAGGTACATGGGATTTTTTTTTTTCCTTTTTTTTTTTTTGGGGGGGGGGGTTCTTGTAGGCCCTCCATCCCAACCTCATCATTTCCCCATCATATCAATTTCTGTTATTTTGTTTCAGGCTAAATACAGTATACCATTGAACTGTATTGAAGATGTTTGTCTTTGGGGGGGGGGGGGGGGGGAGGTGGGGGAAGCAGGGGAGGGGCGCTGTGATTTAGTGAGCAGGACTCTTCACTTTCAAACAGAGGTCCTGCCAAGTACTTATATATTTAGAAAAGAAGTTTTTACCCATGGGCATGAGATGTCCCTCTCAACCCTGGTATAAGATTGGATACCTTAACTCACAGTGCTGGGGTAATGACAATGGCAGGGCTGTTTGGAAGAGCAGTTCTAATGCTGAAGATGTTAATGGATAAATAGACAATATAATCATTATTATCATTATTAATATTATTGTTATTATTATTATTATTATTAGTGGAAGTAGTAGTAGTACTGTTGTAATATTGTGAGAGAATTGCTCTTCAAAATTGTGGGGATAATGATACTTTGCATGAAAGTCTTGATAGTTGCATTCAAGTAAAACTCAGCTAGAGTTGTTGCCCAAGAGAATCACATTTGTGTTTACACAGCAATATAGTGCATTTGGATACTTATCACCAAGTGCCAAGAAGTATACAGTGAAAGGACTTGCATTAGCAAGAGTTAGTGCTGTTTGGACAGGTCATGTAATTGATGTGAAAAAAAAAAAAAAACTGTACAAGAAGAAATAGTAGAATAAGCTGTCTTCAGAGTATCAACTGCAAAATTGCACCAATTCTTTTTTTTATGCCTCCGCCACGAAGTGGTGACGGAGGCATTATGTTTTCGGGTTGTCCGTCCGTCCGTCCGTCCGTCCGTCCGTCCGTCCGTCCTTCCGTTCGTCCGTAATGAATTTTGTGGACAAGGTAACTATCGAAACCTGTTGAGGTATCCTAATGAAACTTGGCATGTATGTGTATTAGGGGGTGAAGTTGTGCCTATCAACTTTTGGGTGCACATGCTCAAGGTCAAAGGTCAAAAGGTCAAGGTCAAATACATAAAATGTCACTATTTCCAACATATCTATTGAATGCCTGAAGATATTTTCTTGAAACTTAATGTATACATGTATTACCCAATTAAGATTCTCTGGTGAAAGTTTGGGTCATGAGGTCAAAGGTCAAAGGTCAAAAGGTCAGGGTCAAATACATAAAATTTCACTATTTCCACCATATCTATTGAATGCCTGAAGAGATTTTCTTGAAACTTAGTGTATACATGTATTACCCAATTAAGATTCTCTGGTGAAAGTTTGGATCATGAGGTCAAAGGTCAAAGGTCAAAAGGTCAGGGTCAAATACATAAAATTTCACTATTTCCACCATATCTATTGAATGCCTGAAGATATTTTCTTGAAACTTGGTGTATACATGTATTACCCAATTAAGATTCTCTGGTGAAAGTTTGGGTCATGAGGTCAAAGTTCAAAGGTCAAAAGGTCAAGTAAAAATATTAAAACTTCTTTTTTTTCTTCGTACCTTGGAAAATTGTTCAAGGTATCTTCATGGAACATAGTATATACATGTACTGACTGGAAGTGATTATCTAGAGAATGTAGGGTTCATGGGGTCAAAGGTCAAGTGCAAGACTTCAAAATTTTACTATTACCCTCATATTTATGCAATGCCAGCAGGGTTATTTTTTTACACTTGGTGTATGCATGTGTAACCTAATAGAAATTCTCTGGAAAGTTTTTTTTTTCTCTTTTTGCCTCAAAGGTCAAAAGGTCAAAGATCAAGTGAAAGTGCTGAACTATCTTTTTCCTCCATATCTCGGAAGTGGCTCAAGTTACCTTGAAACTTAGTACATATTATGCATGTTCTACCTGAAAGTAATTATCTTATGAATTTTAGGGTCAAGGGCCAGATGAAAATGGTAACAATTTACTATTCAATTCAGAAATTGCACTTTTTCTCCACACCTGTACCTTGAAAATTACTCAATGCCTAAATGTATGAATGGGTCAAAGTCAAGTTAAAGTCCTTAAATCCCTAGATACATGCTCTCTTATTCATCCAATTAAACCTACGTCAAGGAAGGTGAACATTCAACACATTTGTGACAAACTTGTCATTCCAATATTTTGCCAATTTTGTGGAAATGTAATCACACAGTGTCCACATGTACTATCTAGACCTATTGGGAAAATCATGCATTATGGCGGAGGCATACCAGTCGCCAAAGCGACATTTCTAGTTTTTTTTTGAGAACAAGGGAAGACAGTGACTTTTGATGCATGGAACCAATGAGAAGTACAGATTGTAGTATGCACTTAAATTGTTATCATACTACCAACTTGGAGATAACTGCATACATTCCCAAAAGATACAACAATTGGCTGACAGTAAGGCAGTCATAAATGTGACATATCTGATTGATATGGGTACAATTTTAATCACCACTCCATGTTAAAGGGGAAGGCTAGTAACTGATCAGTGAGAATCAGTGGAAATGCTGGGAGATGATTGTTCCAATCCTTATGGGATTCATTCAAGAGTTCATTGTATATCTATTGTTGTGTGAAAATGATTTGCTTCAGAACGGTCTCATATTCAAGTAATGTGCAGATTAATGCTCCGTCACTGACCAGGGACGCTAACCTGGAAGCATTAAACTGCACATTACTTGAATATGAGACCATTCTGAAGCAAATCATTTTCACACAACAATAGATACACAATGAACTCTTGAATGAATCCCAAAAGGATTGGAACAATCATCTCCCAGTATTTCCACTGATTCCCAGTGATCAGTTACTAGCCTTCCCCTTTAAACAATCTGGTTTTTTCCAGTGATAATTTTGTTCTGGTAGGTCTACTCTCTTGAGTGTGACATCTATCCCTTGAATATGAGATGAATGTTTTATAATTCATGGTTATAGCAACACGGCTGGAGCTCAATATGTGGGATTTTCCAACTGTAATTCTCAGGATGTGAGGTGGAAAGACCTGGGCTACCCAGACTACGATGGCCGACAGAGCACAATTTGGATTGGGAGCGAGGGCGCCAGCACACCTTGTCATCAGGACACTTACGGCTTCAACTTGGTCGCCCAGATTGCTGGAAGGTAAAAGGCAGATGAGCGTGAAGATGTTTGCATTGGTATGAGATGTGCTGCATCTACATAGCAGCCAAAAAAATTTGACCTCAAGTCCGTTCTGTCTCTCTGAAATAAAAGTCAAATCTAAGACATTTGGTGATAGGGCTCTTTGAAAACTGGCACCATCATTATGGAATGATCTCCCTCTCTGTATTATATGCATGACAGATTTTGATAAATTAAAATCTGTGTTAAAAACCCCTTTTGTGATAATTGTTAATTATATGTGAATAGAGAAATATTTGAAAAATTTTGTTTCCATGTGTATAGACTATTTCATGGTATTATGCATTCTGAGAACTGATTATTATTATTGCTATTATTATTATTCCAAAAAGTGCTGATTTTGGGGTAGCAATGCATATTCAGTGGGCATGTCTACAGTTGTATGACTCCCTATATTTTGTATAGCCGTTCTTTCTCATCAGGATGTAGAAATGGCAGAGGATTGGAACCTTTGTGGTGCTTGACGGCTGGCCAACAAGCATGGCCCAAGCAAACCACAGGTTAAAGGGATCGTATAGTTTTGGTTGAGACCTAACTTCAGGGGCCCGTTTCATAAAACTTGTCATCAGTGACAAGTTGTCATACATGTGACAAGCTACTGAAATCCTTGCATCTGATTGGCTGAGAGCAAATTTGTCATAGAAATGTGGCAGTTGTCACTGATAACAAGTATTATGGAACACTTTTGGGTGAGATAATGAGAAACCTCATGAAATATGAAAGAGCATGTAATTCCAAGTGGAATTCAACGTTTATTTTATGAAAATTGGTTTTGAAATAGCTGAGATATGCAAAATAGAGCAATCCTACTAAAATGTGGAACCCACCCTTTATTATGATTGCTTTATTTTACTTTGTTTTTGGATGTCTCAGCAACTCCAAAACCGCTTTTCATCAAATAAACTTTGAATTTGTTTTAGAATGACATGCTCTGTACTATTTCATAAGTAGTTTCTTGGTATCTCACAAAAAAGTTAAAAGCCTAATCCTCACCTCTACCAATACTGTACCATCCCTATAATTTTAAGGAATCTTAGCCAACTTATTTTCATGAGAGCAGAGTGATTCGTAATGAGTAACTTGTGAAAGTGGCTTCATTTTTGGAGTAAGACAGTTGGGATTTGGACAGGACATCACTTAACCCATTATTTGACAATTAATCAAAAAAAGTCATTTTCACCAAAATTGCAGATACAAGGTCTTGTCACCCCAGCGACGATATGTTGTTCTTTGAACAATTGCTATCCGTTTGTATCCCTTGTATGTAACGCTGGTTGAAGGCGCATTTCCACATTCGCATTGTGGACAGTAAAACTATCAATTCAATTTATAAAAACAAAGAAAATGGGTATACAATCGTACAAGCATGAAGAATGAAGGTGCAAAAATTGCTATGTACTGCAGCATCAAATGAAAATTAAAAGAATTGAAATATGGGGAATAATCATCAAATGAAAAGCAAAGTGGTAATGAAATTGATAACATAGAAAATAGTCTAGACATATCTATAAATACTTCAGATTTATAAAAATCAAAAAATTGAAGTCATGTTAATAGATTGCTCCATCAAACATCAAGGGGAAAATAACAGAGAGAAAAAATGGAAATGAGTGAGGGTAACAGAATGTGTAATGACAGAAGACCATCTCTAAACTCTAAAAACATAGGGAAAATGGTCTGGTGTACATTTTACAGTTTCCTGGATGTACCATGCAAAATCCGGCTTACTGATTAATAAATCCTGAAGTAAGTGCAGATTCTTAACTCTTTATGTGCCATCGTGGAAACCCCCTGTGTGCCACATTATTCTAAGAAACCAACGTTGTCATGCTTTGGGAAAATATTCTGTTTTTCAGATCCATGTAACTTTTATAGATTTCTGTTTAGCTGGACACGTAATGAGCAAAGTTGTAAAGAAAATGCCAAGCATTGTTTTGATGCACCGCATTCAGCCTTTTTAAAAAAATTTATTTATTTATTTTCTTTGCTTTGACAATGAGTAATGTGCTCGGTTGTTCATACACAGTCCCACCTTTCCCTTTCTGCGCAGGAAGAGATGGCGTCTCTTCCCGCCTTCTCAGACGGAGATGATGTACCCGACAAGACTTCCGTATGAAGAGTCCAGCATCTTCAGTGCGGTCAACGTCAAAACCCCGGACCTCTCGCGGCATCCGAAGTTCTCCCAAGCCACGCCCTATGTTGTTGACCTGTGCCCCGGGGACGTCCTCTTCGTCCCGAACCACTGGTGGCACTATGTGGAGAGTTTAGACACGTCCATCAGCATCAACTGCTGGATTGACGTGGTAAGTGCAACTTAGCTGACGTCACCCAGTATGGCTGAAATCTTACAAGTGACTTTAATTTTTTTTTTTCGTGCGTCACTCGAAGTAATGGAGCAATTAACTTCAAAAGCTGAAAATAGCAGAGAGTAGTTTGTGTATTTACTATGCACCTACTGTTCCTCGAGGGAGAGTTTTGACACCCTCTTACATTCACAGCTGCAAGGTAGCTGCTCTGTATAATATGAGCTATGTTAACAAGTTTTATTCTTATGAGGGCAGAGGGGCAGGCGGTCCCCTCACAAACTTGTTGATCTGCCTTGCAACTGTAGAGATATTCACATTCATCCTTCATGATGTTGCTGTCTGTTTTCCATATGTTTGGTCACCAAATTTACCTAAAGGCACAAGTTCTTTTTATCAGATTACATTTACTGATCGACTGTCCATCAATATGGACACATTACACATTTGATCAATGTGTTGCCTGTTGACAAAAGCATTTTCCCCAAGAAATCAATCCCATAAATTTCTAGTGATAATTTACTCTGTCATAACTGTTTGTTGTATGGCATAATCTATGTTTGTAAGACCAGACATCCTCTAGGGCATGGACAAGATGCAGAAAGCAAATTTGGTAATTCCACACTCATTCGGCAACCTCACCACATGTTCTTGAAAGTGTCCTTTTTACTGTCCTAAACATGTCCGGGTGTTTCCGCACCTTTGGGAGAGAGAAAAATTTCCTCATCCAAATTTTGATCGAGACCAAAATTTGGATGCAGAAATGAACTTCCTGACACCTTCGGCAACTTGTCATGAGGACATCGTCAGGATATCCCACCTGTCCGTAACCCTTCCGCTCCTTTTGCAAACGCTCCTGAAAGAAATGGAATGAAAGAAAGGTGTGGGGAAGCTTCGTGAATGAAAGCGGAAGACACCTGGAATGCTTTGGGACAGCGCGGAGCTGATGTGGATCTATATATGCAAGTGTCCGGAGCCGATGTGGACATTTTGTGATCAAGACATGAAAGAGTCATCACGTTCCACGAGCGAAAGGATTTTGAAAGTTAAAAAAATAGATCAATGCAGCATCATGTCAATGAAACGCAAAAAGACCAATAAGGGAGTTGAGGTCCCCATGCTAGCCCCACAGCCAAACCTCTCTTCCACTGATTAGGAACAGGTAAATATCAGCATTTCCCAGTCCCAAATGAAGAAAGCAAAGCAGAAGGCGCTGGATATTTTGCCAACAGTAACTAGGAAAAAGAGGAAGCAGCACTCTCTGCTCCGAGCAAACTTTGTTTTTTGTTGCGTTCTTTTAATAAATCATTTTCATTTGAGGAATTTTTATTAGTTGCCATTAAATCGTATACATAGTGTATCATTTTGTTCGCTTTAAATATAACCGCCCAACTCAAAACCCACAAAAGTGGAACTAGGTCAAAATCTTTAATATATTTATATATCTATAAAGCTTGAAAAATTATTTAACTTATTTGATAATGACCATCCTAACGCATTAAAAGGGGACCATGGCCAGTGCTATCTCAGCACCTCTCACAGCTGGTATTTGAAGCAATAGGGCAAAGTGAATTTTTGGCTGGTGTGACCTCCATGATGGCTAGCAGCCAAAATGAGAAAAATCGAAAGTTGGCTCCCACTTAAAAACCTTGCCCTATTTCCTCATACTGTCTACATATCTAACTCTTGTTGCCTGCAAGCCATCCTGATTGTCCTCGTTCTTGATTTTGCCACTCCTGGTGTAATCCTAGATGTGTCCGCACTGTTCGGCTACGATTAGCATATATATTCTTGGGTATTTCGCACTCCTAGGATTCCTAGGATATTCCCAAGAATGTCCGCAGAGATTCCTACTAGGAATGTCCCAGGACAAGCCGATTCACACACTTTTTCCACATCTGACACGGACGGGATGCCGAAATGACAGAATTTGCTTCTGCAACTCTTCCTAGACATGTCCGCGCCCTAGTGGACGTCAGCCTTAAAGTAATGAAAAAAAAAAAAGAGAGGAAATATTAAACACGATGTAATGCATTGGAAAACTGAAGTGATACTGTGTAATTTTTGTGAATTATGACATCCTGCACCAAGATGCAGTTTTTTGCGAATGGGCACCGATGCTATTGAAAGTGCATTTACCGCAGCGCATGGTGACATTTTCGCATGTTATTAAACCCTCAGTCAGTTTGTCGAAACAATAAAATATATTTCACATTTTAAAGTCATTTTAGGGTCAGTTTGCAATGTCACAGTGACAGAGTAAAAAATTCACATTATTCCTTATTTCAGGAAGCACAGTTAGCAATTTCCCAACCTTGGAGATGACACACATTGCATTTTTCTTTCAAAAAAAAAGGCTTTTTTCAGTTCACAAGGATTTGTTGCTCACAAATTCACAAATGAAAGCTGTCACCATCCGTGTTCATTGCAATTTGTTATAAATTTTGAACACATTCTTATTTCTCATCCAAATCATTATAGATTCTGAAAATGTGTACTCAGTATAACTAATTTATAGTTAAATGTTCAAATGTAAAAGTCTGAGAATCATCTGGAGGTCTCCTTTACGAACCTTTAGAGGTATCGAAATGAAACTCGGCAGATGTATGTATGATTAGTGGATAAAGTTGTGCCTATTGACTTGTGGTTGTACATGCTGGAGAGCAAAGGTCAAGGTCAAATTCTTAAAATTTGATTATAATTCACTCATGTTTATGCAATGCTTCAAGTTTTTGGTGTTTTTTTCCTTGAAACTTTGTTTTACATGCATTTACCAGTTATCTTCCTAGACATGTCCGCGCCCTAGTGGACGTCAGCCTTAAAGTAATGAAAAAAAAAGAAAGAGAGGAAATATTAAACACGATGTAATGCATTGGAAAACTGAAGTGATACTGTGTAATTTTTGTGAATTATGGCATCCTGCACCAAGATGCAGTTTTTTGCGAATGGGCACCGATGCTATTGAAAGTGCATTTACCGCAGCACATGGTGACATTTTCGCATGTTATTAAACCCTCAGTCCAACAGTGATTCACAACATTTGTGAAATTATACCCTTGCAAAAATAAGAGTTTATACAGTAGTAAGTGAGTGCAAATTGGAAACTGGGAAAATATTAGGGGAATTCTTAGAAATGTATCCCCCATGTTCTATAATGGAACATGATTTGGTGAAATTTACTGAACCAAGATTGTAGATTTGAATGCATAATATCACACTAATGCCATGTAAATGCAAATGTTGTCATGCAGGGTACATCTTAACACATTGTGGATTATGTATGGGTAGTTGCATAAAATTTGAAATGTTTGTCGAAACAATAAAATATATTTCACATTTTAAAGTCATTTTAGGGTCAGTTTGCAATGTCACAGTGACAGAGTAAAAAATTCACATTATTCCTTATTTCAGGAAGCACAGTTAGCAATTTCCCAACCTTGGAGATGACACACATTGCATTTTTCTTTCAAAAAAAAGGCTTTTTTCAGTTCACAAGGATTTGTTGCTCACAAATTCACAAATGGAAGCTGTCATAAAGTCATCACACGAACCGACGAATCACTCGATTTTGGGTCAAATTTTTGATTTTGAGATTTTCAGTCATTTCGATAGTAGATATTCCATACTACATATTATGAAATTCTCTGTGTGTAATTCGGTGTAATTTTTACGTAGTTATCACTTTTGTAGAAGTATACCATGAAAATGATTTGTTTTCCCCATAGACGCGTGTGTTAAACAATCAGGCGATTCGACGGTTCGGTGACCGCGCGTACTAGTATGCGCGGTCACCGAACCGACGAATCAGTGCGCATTGACTTGCGTGTAACTTTTGAGATTCAACAGTTCATTGACCGCGCGCACAGTGCGCGTACTATGTAATACATGCGTTGACAATGACAATGCTCAATGTACATGTACATATGGACACACGTGGAAAATGACAACGTTCTTTGCAGGCCGAAAATACATGCATGCAGCTCTTTGACGATTTCCCGCTTATTTGTTAACAATACAATTCGATAAAAACTTCACAAGTTAGAGCAAGAATTGAAGTCTGATGTACTACAAAAATAATTGGAAATTATAGACATGAAAGTGTAGCAACCATAAGTAAAAAATGGGTTAATTTCAAACGCGATTTTCTCGAATTGTCATTCTTACGCAAACCTGAGCCTGAGGGATTCGTCGGTTTGTATGACATCATGTATACAGTACAGACAAGGTTCTGTGACGTAAAAAAAAGAGTAAAATAATAAAAATAAACTAGAGCAGCACTGAGAGCGCAGACCTTCGGCAAAGCAGCTCATTTCACTCACTGATCTTATTCTTCCTTAGAGATCAGTGATTTCTACCCATACGTATGGATCCTGAAAAATTGCCCAACTTCCCAAAATAGAAGCCTTTTGTTACATCATCAAAGCCAGCTGTGCGGCACGCCTCGCCCTGGACCAGAAACTACAGCACGCACTCTAGTGCGCATATGAAAACCTAAAAAAATATGCCGCTTGAACTCCCAAGTTTATTGACCCTACCGGCCAAGATAATGAAAATCCTTCATAAAATCCATAGAAATTTCTTGATCACTACCAAAATTTAGTCATCTGTTCCTTGTGTCATTCTCAAGCTTTCCTGAAAGTTTCATCCAAATCCGTTCACAAATTTTGGAATTATTTTGCACATGGACAAACAAGCCAATCGTAATGAAAACGTAACCTCTTCCCTTGGTGGAGGTAAAAATCTGTTGCCTGTGTATTAAGTGCATAGCTCCTGTGTGTGGTACGCATACTGCATACCAGCCTGCCTGTGATGGTGAGAAGTGGGATAATGCTTAGGCGCCTACTGCACATATGTAGTTTTGCCCCACAGCAAGTTGAACCCTGGCCTGACGATGTCATCGGCAACCTCATCTATAGAGTACCTTTAGCAGCAAAAAAGGGCGGTGAGTTGGCTCAGTCGGTAGCGCGTCTGCCTCACGATCACGCGGCCCGGGTTTGAACCCGAGTCTGGACTGAGCAATGTTGTGTGTAAGCATACCGTCCCCTCTAGCAAGAGGCAAAACACTCTGTCCCTCAGATAGGACATAAAATGGAGGTCCCGTGTATGAGAGAGTAACAACTCATGCACGTAAAAGAACCCGCTTCATTCATTCATCGCAAAGAGCAGGGTGTTTAACCCGGTGAAGTGGTCCCACCTCACATCCAACTGGACCCCATGGAAGACCAGCTTAACATAGCTGAATATGGGCTATCCAGCCATCTTCACAGATGGAAAATGAACAAACAAACAAATCAAATGATAGACAAATATAGTGTGCTTCTTTCAAGGTTTCATTGTTGTTGTTGTACAATCAGGCAAAAAGAGCTGTGGCAAAAACACATGATGAAAATGACCTTTTTTCATCATTATTTCATCTGTTGACGTATGACAGTCCGTCAGAGGAGCATCACAAAAAACATGTCTGACGCCACCATTTACTGCAAAAGTTTGAAGTAAATGATGCATAATCCTATTTATATCATAGCAATTTGTGTAGCATATATCTCTCACTAAATGGTAGAACTTGACCTTGTTTGTCTTAGCTGATTTAGATGATACTGATGTTTTGTTGTGAACAAAATATTTTCACTGAAAATAGGCTAAGAAAGTGGAGTTACATTGGAATTTTAATCTGAGACCTGTGGATTGCCAGATTGGTCCTCGTGCTTTCTGCTAGAACTGAACTACTATGTATGGAAAGCCCTAGTGTGGCGATTGTCCCTGAATCCACATAATTTTCATTTGCTTGTGTGGTTAGAAGCTATCATAAACCTGACATAAGTCTTGAAGATCCAAATCATGTGGGGGTGAATGTCAGAGATCCCAATGTGATGCAAATTTGTGTATAGGCCTATTGTGTAAATGTAAATTCAAATAAATAGGGGAATGGAATAGAATACATACTATGAATGAAAACAAGGAAGAAAGTGGGATTACATCAAATTGGGATTCTAACCCAATACCTCTGGATTGCTTGACTGGGTGCTCTTATTGGTTGAGTTATGACGAGCCTTAGTTTGATCTTCATCCTTTATTGATGAACGGCTTATGGCCCTCACAATCTCAAAATTTAGTCACCATAGTCACTAAACTGTTATTGTCATGATTCAAGTCAAAGACCATACAAAAACTGTTTTTGCCTTGTAATGGGACTGACTGATGGCACTGCTGGCAACTTTGATATCCCACATTTGACTGTGTCACTTTGACACAACCACAGTATTGATATGTGGAAGGCATGGGGGGTAAAATTAGTATAACTTAAAAGGGGCATTCCAGGCGATTTTCATAATTTCATATCATGTAGCAGATAAATCAACAGCTCCATGTATAGATTTGTGGAATTTATTGTAGTGCTTGAGCAGTGTTGATGACATAGGAGCCTCACATGTTTCAGGAATGTAGCAGTGTAATTTTGTTACAGTGCCACTTGCTTAAGAAGTTCACCTGTGTAGAATCTATGCAATCCATGCCTTCTTCTTTTGTTCTGCTTCCTTGAGCCCCAACTCTTGCATTCCTATGTAGAGGCTGCTATGTCATCATCTGTGTTCATTGCAATTTGTTGTTAATTTTGAAAACATTCTTATTTCTCATCCAAATCATTATAAATTCTGAAAATGTGTACTCAGTATAACTAATTTATAGTTGTTCAAATGTAAAAGTCTGAGAATCATCTGGAGGTCTCCTTTACGAACCTTTAGAGGTATCGAAATGAAACTCGGCAGATGTATGTATGATTAGTGGATAAAGTTGTGCCTATTGACTTGTGGTTGTACATGCTGGAGAGCAAAGGTCAAGGTCAAATTCTTAAAATTTGATTATAATTCACTCATGTTTATGCAATGCTTCAAGTTTTTGGTGT
The DNA here is from genome assembly GCA_033980235.1 of Diadema setosum. NCBI lineage: Eukaryota > Metazoa > Echinodermata > Echinoidea > Diadematoida > Diadematidae > Diadema > Diadema setosum. Next base: position 21,435,230 of record CM067067.1, read on the forward strand.
TTTTTTCCTTGAAACTTTGTTTTACATGCATTTACCAGTTATAGATTCCCTGGTACAAGTTTTGGGCCATGGGGTTAAGGGTTGAGTGGACAAAGTTTTTCCTGTCAACTTTTGGTTGCATCTAGAGTGTTCAAGGTTAAAGGTCTAGTCAAGTCTTTTTCATAGGAGTCTGAGCTGCTGGAGCGGGGTATTAGTCACCGTAACAGTGATAGTTGTAGTTATGAATCATAGTGTGATATAAGTGTCAAATATAGACAAGTGTGTATGTCTTCTTTTCTCTGCCATAAACAGCATAATTACTGAGTGAAGAGAAACCTTACATGTGAATCCAACATGATAATATGTTTGGGAGAGTTTATTTTTGTCATATTGGCAGACAAAATCCTGTGTGAAAGGATGAAAAAGATGTTGACAAAATAGCCTACAGGAATGAAAGAGAACTGAGCATGATTAACAAACTGTCTGACATTCATGAAGATCACAGATCTTGAACCATTGAATACAGTATGCATTACCAGATATGACTACATATTATCTTGGGAAAGTTGTTGGCCTTGGAGTCATAGGTCAAGGGTCAAAATCAAGTAAAATATACTAAATTTCCACTTTTTTTCTATACAACCATTGATAGTGGGTCTCTGAAATGGCTCAAGGTATCTTCATGATTCAACTGAGTAAGCCTGTACTATATGCCTGTATTGCCAGTCAGTGATCTTTTGGGACCCTTTTCGGTAAAAGGTCAAGAGTCAAAGATCAGGTTGAAAATGCTAAAATTCTTCTCCTAGTGTATATAATGCTGAAGTAAAGCTATTTCTCCATTGGTGCCCCATAATGGCTTAATACTTTGCAACAATATTTTGTAACCTTTTTTTTATGCCTCCGCCACGAAGTGGTGCCGGAGGCATTATGTTTTCGGGTTGTCCGTCCGTCCGTCCGTCTGTCCGTCCGTCCGTCCTTCCGTCCGTCCTTCCCTCCGTCCGTCCGTAATGAATTTTGTGGACAGGGTTTAACAACTACCAAAACCTTTTGAGGTATCCTAATGAAACTTGGCATGTATGTGTATTAGGGGGTGAAGTTGTGCCTATCAACTTTTGGGTGCACATGCTCAAGGTCAAAGGTCAAAAGGTCAAGGTCAAATACATAAAATTTCACTTTTTCCACCATATCTATTGAATGCCTGAAGATATTTTCTTGAAACTTAGTGTATACATGTATTACCCAATTAAGATTCTCTGGTGAAAGTTTGCGTCATGAGGTCAAAGGTCAAAGGTCAAAAGGTCAGGGTCAAATACATGAAATTTCACTATTTTCGCCATATCTATTGAATGCCTGAAGATATTTTCTTGAAACTTAGTGTATACATGTATTACCCAATTAAGAATCGCTGGTGAAAGTTTGGATCATGAGGTCAAAGGTCAAAGGTCAAAAGGTCAAGTAAAAATATCAAAACTTCTTTTTTTTCTCCGTGCCTTGGAAAATTGTTCAAGGTATCTTCATGGAACATAGTATATACATGTACTGACTGGAAGTGATTATCTAGAGAATGTAGGGTTCATGGGGTCAAAGGTCAGGGGTCAAAGGTCAAGTGCAACACTTCAAAATTTTACTATTTCCCTCATATTTATGCAATGCCAGCAGGGTTATTATTTTTTTACACTTGGTGTATGCATGTGTAACCTAATAGAAATTCTCTGGAAAGTTTCTTTTTTCTTCTTTTTTTGCCTCAAAGGTCAAAAGGTCAAAGATCAAGTGAAAGTGCTGAACTAACTTTTTCCTCCATATCACGAAGTGGCTCAAGTTATCTTGAAACTTAGTACATATTATGCATGTTCTACCTGAAAGTGATTATCTTATGAATTTTAGGGTCAAGGGCCAGATGAAAATGGTAACAATTTACTATTCAATTCAGAAATTGCACTTTTTCTCCACACCTGTACCTTGAAAATTACTCAATGCCTAAATGTATGAATGGGTCAAAGTCAGGTTAAAGTCCTTAAATCCCTAGATACATGCTCTCCTATTCATCCAATTAAACCTAGGTCAAGGAAGGTGAACATTCAACACGTTTGTGACAAACTTGTCATTTCAATATTTTGCCAATTTTGTGAAAATGTAATCACACATTGTCCACATGTACTATCTAGACCTATTGGGAAAATCATGCATTATGGCGGAGGCATACCAGTCGCCAAAGCGACATTTCTAGTTTTCTGTGATCCTTCCCACAAGTTTTGATACCACATTTATTGTAATTGGACCTGCAGTACAGATGTCAGATTAGGAAGTTATAAAAGACATTTGTAAAGAGAAAAAAATGCTATTCCTAAAACTTTCTGCAGTGAGAAATAACCTCCAGTGCTATGATTTCTTGCATGAATTAGCATGAATTCATTCAATATGAAACAATGGAAAAGGACTTTCATAAATTCAGCCACAGAGCTTTGTAGTTTATTTCATCCTATACCCTCATACAAAGTTTGAAGCAATCAGGCAATCCACGGCCGATATATATATATTTTTTTTTTTTGGGGGGGGGGAAGGGGGTGGAGGGAGGCATAATGGCCTCCCTACAGTTATAACAAGAGTAAATATTCCCCAGGAGCATTAGGGTTAAATTATTCAGTGGGAAAAGCTTTGGAATTTTTCCCTCTTATTTCACAGAGAATTTGAGATCTCTTACTTTTCATCTTTGGTAACCCTTAGATGATATTTGAGTCAAACTTGCTGATATAAGTCAAACTGTGGAAGTACATGTTCTGCCCCATCTCTTTGATTTTTTTTTTTTTTTTTGGTGGTGGTTTTTATTTATTTATTTGTAAAGAAAAAAAATGTGATTCCTAAAACTTTTAATCACATTCATTTATTTATTTATTTTAGGACAGGACAGGTCCACCTTATATACATGTGGATTGAGTGAACGTAACACTGTCAGTAGAACACATCATTGAAAGTTTGAGGAAAATCAGACAATCCATTTAAAAGTTATACAGTATATGTACATATGAATTTCTTAGAGTTTCTGTGCGGTCCTGCTGGATGAGAAGACTGTTTACAGTCTATTATGTCACATGACTGTGCGTAATGATACAGGAAAATTTTGAAGGGAATTCCACAAAATTTAATTTCTTTGAAGAAAATACACATTCCCTGGAGTTGTCATTGACATCATGCTATAAAGGGTGATATTGTTCCCCCTGCCTTCTGAAAGAAGCAAGTCAAGTGTTCTGTTATTATGTGAGAACAGTGAAGATGTGTTGAAATTTCTTACTGTTTTCTCTGTACTGTTGCATATTATGCAATCACAAACTGCAGTATTTTAGTCCTGTCATCCAGTGATGGCAGCACTGAAGCTTTAAAAATTAATAACTTCTGAATGGATTGTCTGATTTTCCTCAAACATTCACTGATGTGTTCTACTAATATTGCTGCTTTCTCTCAATTCACAAGGTTAACTTGTCATTTAGAGAATGTGAAAACTTCACAATCCATCGACATGCAGCCAGTTTCAATGACAACATACTATAAATTTAGGCCACTCAATTTTACAGATCTAGGTTAATATATTGAACAACATAGAATGTTATCAGTTTAGATTGTCATAGTCATTTCGTTGGCTGAGAACCAGAAGGTTGCTACAGATCGGTTTCTATGTTTTGAGTGTAATGGCAAAGGAGCAGTCAATTCTCACGAAATAAAAAGTTTATCTAATCAAAAGTGGGTAGATAATTATATTAGCATTGTCACAAATATTGCATTAAAAAAAAGTTGCGTGAAATTCCCAGGGATTTAAAGTGAATATTGCAGACTTTGTAAACTTCATTTCTTCACCAGTGGAGCTGCCATTATAATCAAGATGTTATTCAATGTTTTGTTTTGTTTTATTTTGTTTCGTTGTGGCTCATTAATGCAAGGTGTTAATACTGTTATGAAAGCTGACTAGAGTGTAATGTTTGTCTCTATTGTGACCCACTTGAGTTTCTGATAAATAATATGAAAGCCCACCTGAGAGACAAAATTGCTTGACAACTCTTCCAAGAAGTACAACCAAGGAGTCTTGTTTCCATTAAGCTGCCGAGCACTTTGCCGATGATTTAACCCTGGCTGTAATGTTATAATGGATCCCATCATCGCAAATCTCGAGAGCGAGAATGTATCCCCCCCCCCCCCCTGCGGATTCGCCATGAGGCACAGGGCGAGCATGGTCACTTTAAGTTAAGAGATCACATTTGCGACTGACATTATTTCTCAAGTGTCATACTCCACCCAACAGAACCTGCTCAACCGCACTGAGATTGCTACTTTACACCTTAATTTGTGGGACCTCTCAAGTTGCTCCAACTAGTGATGTAATTACCTTTTTTTCCCAGTTTCTACCCACTATGGATTTAAAAAAAAAAATCCTTTTGTTATGATAGTCATCCTCACATAGGAATTTATAGATGTAGCTGTTGTTAAAGGAATAAGTGCATGGCTCAGATACTGGGTACCCCGTGCAGGGAATAATTTTCCTGGTATTGCATCGCAATTTGCTATGCATTTTTACACCACTGCTACACAAACTAACTTTTGTATAGCAGTTTTCTTCCATAGAAATGTACAGGATACCATGTGAAATATTGTTCATCAGCTGAAATTGCTTATCAAATTTGAGTTTGGAAATTATTCCCTAAAATTTAAAAACACTGTGTTACCATGATCAACACATTTCACAATGTGTACCTATGAATTTTCAGACCTACAGCACTTTGCATTTCCAAGTTATCAGCCATTAAGAACACCCCAGTTACCATGCGGTGCAATGGAAAGCAATGGTCACGCTCATAACTTAGTGTCCTGTTAAGCCACATCATTATTTGGGTAAATTCATTTAGATCAATAACTGAATCATTAAAACCTTTCAAAACTCTGTTACTAACCAAAATATCACAGAACATATGCATACTTGCCAACTAGTAAGATTTTATCAGATTCAGTAAGATTTTTTACATTAAAAATAGCAAAATCAGATTTCCATGCATGTTTTCATTTTTTTGCTGTCGTTATCAGTTGAATACAATTCATATTTTGTTTATGTGTAGGTATATCTTTATATCTATATCTATATATGTGGGCAAGGCAAAAACTTTTGACAAAGTGTATCATGTTATTGGATCTGCTGCACTCCACAGGAGAGCGACCACATCAGTCGGGTAGAGGAAGCCATTACAAGGACCGTGGTTTGTGGGCTGATGCCTCCTTGGACGGAGAGCGTGACTGACAGCGATGATGACCGTGAGGATGAAGGCGGAACAGAGGAGGGGAGGGAAGGACCGAAGGAGACAAGACCATCATGGCTGAATCCCAACGAGGTACCCATTTTCCTTCCCTCTGCTGGATGTTATTGATATGTGACCCTCTACAACAAAAGAATCCTAAAGTTGGGGGAGGATGATTTTTCTGAAAATGGCATGACATTATTCCCTTACTCTTCCGCTCTAATTTCATATATAAGATGACTCATAAAAGTATTCGGTTGCGGAGATATCAATGATTCTAAGAGAGCTTGTCAAGTGGTTAGAGAAATCAGTGTTTTGAGTAAACCGCCGTCAAAGTTTTCCTTTTGATGCAGTCGTGCTCCAGGGGAGATAAGACAGTTTTCACCTCTGGACAATTGAAGGTATGCCCCTAGCAACCTCCGCGATGTTCATTCAAGCCTAGCGCCAGCAGTGTAGCACCATGGATTGGGCATTGTACGAGCTTTACGCTTCGTTAAGCATCAGCCACGACTGACCAATAAGATCCCTCCATTGTTGCTAGGGGCAGAGTCTATCTATGGCACTAAATCCAAATCTTCAGACACGTTTCTGTTCTGTTGAAACTCAGAAAATCGTGGCCCAGAAAAATGCTAATTTCTTTCCTTTCCTTTGATTATTTAGCTTCAAAACTTTGGCAGATGATAGAAGAAACATGAGACTACAAAATTATGTCAAAATCAGAAAGTCAGTGGTTTTTGCCGATTTTGATTACCTGACTTGAAATTAAATTTTCTCAGCTCAAGCCATCCGCGACTTTCGGTTCATTTTGACGTGGCGGGTCACGTATTTTAAACCCTACAGTTAGCAGCAATATCGCAGGGCAATCATATTCTGCAATTATTTGTGCAGACTTCTTTGCGAGCAATTCTTGGCTTGACATCACTGTTGATGTTTCTTGATTCTTCATTCAGCCCCAGGCAGAGTGCGCCATCTAGTCTAGACAGGGGATTTCATGGTAGTATTGGCCTGACTCGGCATGTGGTGTACCTCACCAACTCATCACAGCTGGAAGAAATAGAGAAAAGAAATGATTACCCAGCATTTAATTCTCCAGAATTGACTACATGTATTTTGAAAGAATGAATGGGCGGTGGGGAAGATGAGTATTGGAAGAAAAAAAAAAAGGAAGTGTGATTGTAATGTTTACATGTTTCTTTCTCTTAGCATAATAAATCTGATGAATGTAGTTTATTTTCTCTAGCTTACCTGGGCATTGTTAAAAGCTGAATTGCCTTTTCCAGTACTTTTTACTTATTTTCATTTTCTCTATGGAAGGGTTTATTTTGTGTTGTATATGATTTTATACTGTAGTGTTACTATAACTTAATCATGTATATTATTCACATAGTACAACAGTTCATGGACAGCATATTATCCTTGTGAGATTACTCCTTGCCATTCTGTGTTGTACCTGCGATGTCGATACTGATGAGATTGTGTTTTTTATATTTTTTTTTTAGTTTATCATGTTTTTTAAAATGAAAAGTAAACTAAGTCGTCCAGATCTGTTACCACAGTTCTGTATTATTACCAAGGTATGCATATTATGATGAAAGCTTTTCATTCCTTTTTCCTGAAATGATTTGTGTGTGTTGTATTTCTGCATTTAGATACTATCAAGCAAAGAAACAAATTTGAATCATCTTCAGCTTGCCTTGCAAGTAGTCCTGTCTCGGGAGCCACTCACGAGGAGCGCTGATGTCAAGCCGACCGGACAGGAGGTGAGCGACGGCGCCTCCCTTGTACAGCGGGGTAGTGAGGATGGTGAGAGATGGCAAAGTGGAAGGAATGTGAATCCAAGGAGCGTCATGCTGACAGGAGCTGACTGCCTTGAAAGAGACGATATTTGCAGCGCAGTTATAATGCAGGTGGAGGCGGATCGGGCAAGGACAGAGTCATCCGAGGAATCAAAGGACAGTAATTTGGCTGACAGCCTTTCCCGTCTGCACAGGAGTTCCCACACAGGAGCAGCATGTGCCACGCTTGAACGTGGCTCTCTGGAGCCCTCCATCAAGCGTGCCTCCAGTCAGCAGGAATTAGGGAAATTAGAGAAGCGAACTGACCCATTCAGGATCTGCGACTATGCCCCAGTGGGCTCGCCGGCCAAACGAATTAAAAGCGGTGGAGGGGTGTTGCTGCCTGGTAGTCGTGGGATCATACCTCAGTGCCGCACAATGGCCGTGCAGCGCCACAGGTCAGTGGGGAGTCTCACTCCCACTCACGAGGGTGGGGACATCTCTGACTTAGAGGCTGATCAGACATTAGCCACTGTGGCTCCAGGCTCAACACCTAACGATAAACATTGTCCCTTTGAGCTCACCATGGCAACATTGGTTGAATGCCTCACACAACCACAAATAATAGCTCAAGTGAGAACACTGCTACTGGAGAGAATGGGAAGGTAGATGAGGGGGAAAAAACATCAACAACATAACTTTAGCATTGTTGCTGAATGGCTGGCGTATTATGGTGATTACATACAAACTTTTTTTTTTCAAGTTAGTCTTTAGTTGCAAAGCTGTTTTAATCTTCAGTAATATACTGACATCTCTCTTGACATTTTACTACTCTGCTATGTCTGGTGAAAATGTGTAAAAGGAGTATTCACTGGGCAGAGAAAGTTGTGGGGCCAGGGGGTTGCTAAAAGTGAATTAATTAAAAGCAGATCTGCAGGGATATCGAGCAAATCAATCTTAGTTGCAGCTGTGAGTAGAATTTAAGTCTCAGGTTGCCACAACAAACCATGGCTATGTCTAGCAATGGATACATCTTATTCTTATTGATTTCACGTCAGAAACGGAAATACAGATTAAGGCCCGGTCACACTGCTCAAAAGTCACGTCTTTTTCTTTCGAGCCTTATGCGATACATGCCCGATTTGCTCATTTCATGAGTTTGTCTGATGTGGAACCTTCGTAGTTGTCCAGCGTTGTGCACCTGACTGGCGCTTTACGCGATTCCAGGTTTTGAGCAGCTCAAAACTCGGCTTTGCGTAAGAGTTTACACAGTATTGCGCTGTTTTACGTAATTTTTGCGTAGTTTGCGTAGTTCTTACGCGGACGATGCGCGAAATATGCATGGAATATCAATGATCGTTCACGAAATGCTGCAGCTATTGCGCAAATCATGTGTGATTCATACACAGTTCTTTAGTGATAATGCTTAGATTATGCATGGTTTTCCATGGACCTCGGTCGTCGCGCACAACCATGTATTCGCCCTATTTGGGGTCTTTGCGTGCCTATGCGCTGAAAGTGCGTGGTTTGTTCGTAATTTTTGCCTGATCTTTCCGTAGTTCTTGCGCAATTCATCGGTGATTTTCATCGCGTACAGCGAAAATTCTCGACAAGCACGCACAACCAAATTTCTTGTGTGATTCATGCATTTACACGACTTTTGGCCAGTGTGATCGATCCCTAAGAGTGCGATGAGAGCTTTGTAAGCTGATGATGTCATCATCTTGTTCATGTTATGTCAATTCAACTTATTTATGAACTCACAGGAAACTGTAAATTTCCATATCTTTCTCACTTAAAGGTCATATAGGGCCTACTGTAAAAGTGGACATTTTTGTCGCGCTAATTTTCATTGAAGCAATCCCTCAACATCGGTTGTTGTTTTTTCGTTGCTATATCCCATTTTGTGAAATTAAAAACACGCAAAATTTATTGTTGAATACCTGGCTGAGCATGAATAATTACTGCCACAAAAGGTTCCACTTTTACAGTACCGGTATTCCTTTTGCAAATCTTACAAACTTTTACATGGTTGAAAAATAATGTCTCTGAACATCATGTATGAAATGTCTGATTTTATTTCATTTTATTTCTGAATTTCTTTTTCATACATAAATGAAATACAAAGTCAATTGAACAAAAATTATTGAGCACAGTATAATTTGAATCTGATAGTTAAAACAAATAAATGATTTAATTCACATTCAAATCAAATGTATGAAATGTTGCGGTAATACACCTCAGAATTCTTAAACAAATGAAAGACTAACCCCATGTCACTCGAGAATATGATCCCATATTGTACTGAGAGTCATGGTTGATAGTTTGGAGGGTCCGAATCATATTTACTGGAAATTAATAGTATTGTTTCTTCCTCCATGGTAAAAAAAAAAAAAAAGTTTCCAGCTTTATTACTCTGAGGAAAGGCTTGAATTATATACCTCTACAATATACCAGCTTATGAAAGGAATGCAATATTCAGGGTTGCATAAGGGAGGCACAGCTTTGTATACCATTCTTTTTTTTTCTACCTCTACTTCTTCCGTTCTATTTCTGTGATGTATCATTGTTCATTAGTGCTGATGTTAACGTGGCGTGGAATTTTATTTGAAAATGTCATCAGCTTCCCAGTACAAGAAGCAACGATATAAAAAACAACCCAAGAACAAAGTAAAAGACAATGATTTGCAAAAGGGATTGTGGTTAGACTGTTACCATCCTATTTCTGTGACCTTACTTTGTTCATTAGTGCTGATGTTAATGAGGCGTGGGATTACATTTGAAAATGCCATCAGCTTCCCAGTTAAAAAAAGCAATGATATAAAAAACAACCGGAGAACAAAGTAGAAGACAATGATCGGCAAAAGGGCTGTATGACTTTAAGGGCTGATTATAGACCTCTGCCTATTTCTGTGACCTTACTTTGTTCATTAGTGTTAATGTTAACGTGGCACGGAATTATACATGTATTAGAAAATGCCATCAGCTTCCCAGTACAAGATCAAAGATTTGAAAATATAACTCAAGAACAAAGTAGAGGACAGTGATTTGTAAAAGGGATGTACGATTAAACCTCTACCATTCTATTAAATGTGCGATCTAACTCTGTTATTAGTGCTGACGTTAGCGTGCCGTGGAATTATATTTGAAAGTGTCAACAGCTTCCCAGTTAAAAAATCAACCAATGATAAAACACAACCCAAGAACAGATTCGAAAATAATGTATAAGGCAAGAAGGAGAATGTTTTCCCTTTTGTTTGTGAGTGACACCTTCCACCTTCCCTGAGTGAGGTATGTGTGTAGTTGTGTGGATGTCTGCATGTGTACAGTATGTATTTGTGTGATGATCAACACAAATGGATTACCTCCTTTCTAAATTCACACCAACTTACACAATTTCCCCCCATATTTCTATAATGGGCTTGTTGCTATTCTGTGCAATAGAACCTTGCTATGTTGGATGCAACAAACAAGGTGATCAGGTAGTTTTTGTCCCAACTCTTTACATTTCTTTATTTCCATACCTTGATATGTAGTGAGAAACCTGACAAAATAAGGTAATTTTCATGGCTTTAAAAGCCTTTTACGTCCTCATAATAGGTTCCAGTGCTACGATCACTGACATTGAAAGTGGTATTGACCCCTTTGATTTTGCTCATATGTCCATTTGCTTCATTTCCACACTTCTATTACATTACACTGGCAGATCCAGAGGGGGGTGTACTGGGTGCGTGGCCCCTCTTCATTTTTTGTTTAAAGGGATGGTACAGTATTGGTGGAGATGATAATTGGGCTTTTAACTTTTTGCGAGATACCAAGAAAACACTCATGAAATAGTGCAGAGCATACCATTTTAAGAGGAATTCAAAGTGTATTTGATGAAAATCGGGTTTGACATGACTGAAACATCCAAAAACAAAGTAAAACAAAGCAATCGTAAAAAAGTGTGGGTCCCACACTTATTAGAATCGCTCTGTTTTGAATATCTCAGCCATTTAAAAACCAAGTTTCATCAAGTAAACGTTGAATTCCTCATGGAATTACATGCTCTTTCATATTTCATAAGAGGTTTCTCATTATCTCTCAAAAAAAATGTTAGAGGTTACCTGAAATTAGGTCTCAACCAAAACTATACAATCCCTTTAAACAAAAGAAATGAAAAGGAAAAATGGGGGTGCATGCCTGGATCCGCCCCTGTATTATACTAGGGCAAGACCCACAAATGGAGAAAAGATTTTGTCGTGAAGTGATTGGAATGGAAAGTTTAATGGAAGAAAACCATTTGGGGTTGGTCAGAGCTGATGGGTCAGCCATAGTTGAAGATGTGACGTGTGTGTTTTTTTGGTTTTTTTTGTTAAATTGATATAAATTAGATTATTTCAACTTTCTATCATTGGAATTAATCAATTCTAATGTAGATAAGCTTGAAAAGGTGCCTGCAACAAACTTTGGCCAAAAAATGATAATAATAATTAGGTAGTTTTGCTTGTAACAAATTTTGGCCAAAAAACAAACAATAGAAAACAAAAGGTCGAAAAAACAAGAAAATACATAAGAAACTGAAAAACAATAGAAAGCAAAAAAGAAATTGAATTTCATTGTGTAATTTTTTGGCAAGAAAATTGTTCGACGTGCCTTAAAGAATTCTGACACAAAAGTTTAGAAATCCTTCAGTCCTTTTGATGTGTAATTTAAGATGATTTCATGCATAAATTTGCATAATTTCTCAAAATAGAAAATCAATATTTTTGTATTGTATTGTATGGCCATATAATCTTGTAGTTGGCATCTCTGTGTTCGGGCAAATTTTGCAGCGATCTCACCAAAAGCGGCCGAGATATGAACGGTGGAGGGGGGGTCAAATTGACACCCCCCCCCCCCCAAAAAAAAAAAAAAAAAACACAAACACAAACAAACAAACAAACAAACAAAAAAAAACTTGGTCTCAAATAGCCAAGTTAGAATATGGTAATTAAAAAGCAGAAGAAGAACAGATTGACTTGGTCGTGACCAAGTCAATCTTTTCCTTTTTTTTAAGGGAGTTTGGGGTGAAGTCAACAATACAGGACGGATGCGATATGCACTGTAAAAGACGTTGGTGTTGTCCTTTTCCCGTCCTTTTTTTTGTCTCATGAAGCTAATGAGAACCTGTATGGCTTTATGCTGACGCACGCAAAAGACGCAATTTATGTACATTGTGTAGGTAATCCAGGAGAGTACTAGTATATGGGAAGGAGGGTGTGTCAGCAGACACATGGCTTCTATGTAAAGATTCAAAATCTACATTAACATTGATTGTAAAGTGTTCAAACTTTTTTTCTGTTATTTTTTCTTCAGGTTGCGTGTACGAACCAAAACGGCTGCAGTTTCTTTGTCAGTTTGTCTTCACAATGAGAGATGAGTACATGGGCTATCTCCAGTTCGTTATGAACATGATGTACGTCGTGTATGAGGCACTTGTGTGGCTTAAGTGGAAAAATAAATTAGGCACAAGATATCTCACGTCACCACTATCGAACAGAAAAAAGACTCCGGTTACCGTAGGTGGGGGTGTCACGTTTACGACAGTAAATTCATGTTTACTTCTGTCCTCAGTATTTACCTTGTGATGAATATATTATGGCAGAGGACCTGTCACCCCTTTCCGGGCAAGCCTTGCGTGTGACTTGCGAAGAACAATTTTTACTATCCGGAGGTCCCCGCAGATGACCCGCACATGACAGTACCTAGCACGTATCTCACCCATAGTCGCCCGGAGGTGCGCACGCAAATCTTTTTACCCGCAACCATGTTTAGGCCCTGTCACACCTTTCCGGGCAAGCTACGCGGGCTTGTTGCGTGCAGGGATTTTCGAGCATACTGTACCGGGCTATTTCTGAGGGCGGACAAGGATTTGTGCAAGTCAGTGCATGTGTCATACCTGCTGGACGCGTTCTACTTAAATTCTACCTGCGGGTATGCTGTGTGACCTGTGTACCAGTCGCGTTAGGGCTGACAACTCGGTGAAGGAATTCCTCTGAGGGAATGGCAAAAGTCCCACATAATGTCGCTGCATACCGGGACTGCGAAGTACCCGCGTGGAAGTTGCCTGCGAGGTGCTGCAGCTAAGGGCCTTCTACTGGCGTTCTGCGTGGACCTCTCCGGGCATCCCCGCGACTCACCCGGAAAAAAATTTTGGTCATGCTCAAAACTTGGCTGCGGTTAAATCGGACTTGCGTGCGCACCTCCGGGCAACTACAGGCGAGATACTCGCTAGGGACTGTCAGGTGCGGACCAACTGCGGAGAGCTCCGAGTAGCAAATTTGTTTCCCCGCAAGTCAAGCCGCAAAACTTCCCCAGATATATTACGACAAGACCTTGAGCGTACTCAAAGCTTGCTCCGAGTGGGTTTCGTGGGGGTTCGCTGTCAGAGGTACACGCAGAACACCAGTAGGAGACCCTTACCGGCAGCACCTCGCAGGCAACTCCAACGCAGGTACTTCTCAGTACCCGTAAGTCGCTCGTAACAGAAAACGTATCGGTTTCAAAGCTCTCACGCAGGTTACACGGAATACACGCAAGTAGAAGGTAAGTAGCATGCGTCTAGTAGGTAAGAAACAAGTGCGAAACTCGCAAACTTTCTTGTCCGCCCGCAGAAAATTCTCCTGCGTGCTGGAAAATCCCTCCTCGCAACAAGCCCGCGTAGCTTGCCCGGAAAGGTGTGACACGGCCTGAACAGAATCACAGAAAGTTTATGGGTGTGCGAGCAGAAGTGGCTTCGCGTTAGCTTAATGGGGACTTCCGGATTATTTTCAGACTTCTAGCTAACTTCTAGAATAAGCTCGTATCTAATTATGGAGCCCCAAGTGTCGCATTGTCTCTTTCGTCACGAAATCTGTAATTTCGTCGACAAAATGACAATTTCGTTGACGAAATTGCCATTTTGTGACGAGAGAGACAATATATGTGACACTCTTTGAATATACTGTATTGTGATTGGCTATTTTTTTTTTCTCCATAGGGAGCCATTATACTGATGGAGTAAGAAGTAAGTATTGTGCAATTTCAGGTGGAATTTATTGATTTTATGTCTTAAGAGACAGTAAAATGGGGCATTTTGTTATTCCTGGCAATGTAGATGGCTGTTGATTTCGTGAAGACACGAATCACGAAATTTTTTGAAATAAAACAGTACGAAATGTGCTACCTGTACAATATCACCGTTACAATGTTCTGCGAAATATACCACGGGTATGCAATACATTGTTTTACTGTTACAGCGTTACAATCCATTTGCATGAGAATATGAAATTGTCTGCGTGTGCGCGCGCATGTATGTATTCGCGTTTACCGTTGATCTGTTTCAAAGCCAGACCAGTCAACATTGCATTTTCAAGGAACAATGATAAAAAAGTGGCGTGTTTTCGAGTTCTGAGGTGATTATGTGGATTTTCCCTTGACGACACGCCTCCACTGACGAAGGTTATTAAGGAAGGGAAACGACAGAAAGTAAAAGCAGAACTGTGCACACTGGCACAAATGCGTTTGATTACTATACAGAGGACAGTTGCGGTGCCTCACTTATCATGTTCGTCTTTGAATGTGATACGTGGCAGGAAAAGGCAAAAATATTAATCCACCAAGGACCACTTCATGGTATTCCCACCAGAAGGTGCATCCGTATTTCCTGATACCCCACTCTGCCCCCGGTCATAGGGCTAACCTTGCCCCCTTCCACCCACACGGTTCCCCCATTCTACGAATTATAGGCCATTAATTTGACACACACACACACACACACACACACATATATATATATATATATATATATATATATATATATATATATATATATATATATATGATACCAGTCCTATATGCGCATACACGCGCGAGCAAAGTTTATTGTGACATGGCTGAAAGTGTAATTTTTAGTTATACATTATTTCATTTTTGTTCAGATACGTAGATCACAGTGTTCGTGCATTCTAGCGACTGCTGCCACGACATCGCTCGTGTTCTTCATGTCAATCTATAGAATCAGCGAAGTTCTTCATTACATAATAGTTTGATGGATCCGTTGGCGGCAGAATTTCCGTCATAACAAATTATACATAAATAAATTATTTTCCGTCGGTGAGAATCAAATATGCACAACGAACCCCATGACGTTTGTATATGTGATCATTGAAAATTGAGAAGAGGGTTAAGTCTCTGATATGAAAAATAACAATAACAACATCAGTTATTATCAATAATAAAGAATGATACCAACGGCGTAAATCCATACTGAGGAGTGGGGGGGGGGGGGGGGATGGTCACCATCACCACGATTACAAGCCCATAACCGGACCGGCGCAGCCTTTTTTTTGGGGGGGGGGGGGAGGGGGAAGGAGAAGCTTTGTGCCCCCCTCACACACACTTTACAGGGATCGGATGCCCCACTCTTTTGCATGAACAACATAAAGACTTTTTGTTCTTGTTGCTTTTTTTTTTTTTTTTTTTTTTTGCTTGTCAGACGACTTTCGGCGGAAAATCAGACCTTAAAAGTATGAAAACATTTTTTTTTTTTTTTTTTTTTTGGGGGGGGGGGGGGGATATCTGTGAGAGGGAGCGGAACGACCGAACGGGGGAAGGGTGTGTATGGGGGGGGGGGGGGGTATCCCTCTCCCATACGAGGAAGATTTTGCATTTTCAGACCTGAAATTCAGCGATCTGGTGCTCACTTGTGGTGAAAATTTTGTTTTCTTTTCTTTAAAAAAACAATAAGAAAATGAAATATTCACAATATATTATTGAATGACAAAATCGTGGTATTTCAGCTCTTGCTGTGCGACATCACTGTGAAGGCCTACTAAATAATGGGGCCTATCATCGGCGTAGACAGGATTTGATCTTACGAGGAGCGGTTATGTGAGGGAACGAATCAAGCGAGGGGGAGGGTATGGTAGGGGGTTTCCCCCTCCTACGGTGAAATCTCTTTGCGTTGAAAATTTTGACATTTTTCAGTCCAAAAACTGCCGTTTGTAGCTAAATTCTTCGCTTTGGAAATTAAGGGGGGCACACAAGGCGCAACTGCTGTCAATCACTGGCAGCAACATCAGGAGAATGGCAAAGCGATTAAATGCGAGCGAGCGGAGCGAGCGAGAATGAAAATTTTAACATTTTACAGTCCCCAAACTGCCGTTTGTAGCTATATTTTTCGCTTTGGATATTAAGGGGGGCGCACCTGCTCACAATCACTGGCAGCAACATCAGGAGAATGGCATAACAGTTAAATGCGAGCGAGCAGGGCGAGCGAGCTTGAAAATTTTGACATTTTACAGTCCAAAGACTGCCGTTTGCGGCTGTATTTTTTCGCTTTGGAAATTATGGGGGCACACCGGGCGCAACTGCCGGCAATCAGGCAGCAACATCAGAATGGCATAACGATTAAATGCGAGCGAGGGAAGCGAGTGAGCTTGAAAATTATGATATTTTACAGTCCCACATGTCCTTTGTGGCTGTATAACTAGTATTTTTTCGCTTTGGAAATTAAGGGGGGGGGGGCGCACCGGGCGAAAACTGCTGGCAATTACTGGCAGCAACATCAGGAGAATGGCGTAATGATGAAATGCGAGCGAGCGAAGCGAATGAGTTTGAAAATTTTGACATTTTCCAGTCCCAAAAACTGTCGTTTGTGGCTGTATTTTTTCGCTTTGGAAATTAAGGGGGCGCACCGGGCAAAAACTGTTGGCAATTAATGGCAGCAACATCAGGAGAATGGCATAATGATTAAATGCGAGCGAGCTCCAAATTTTGACATTTGACAGTCCAAAAACTGCCGTTTGTAGCTATAATTTTCGCTTTGGAAATTAAGGGGGCGCACCGGGCGAAAACTGCTGGCAATTACTGGCAGCAACATCAGGAGAATGGAATAATAATTAAATGCGAGCGAGCGAAGCGAGCGAGCTTCAAAAATTTGACATTTTACAGTCCCCAAACTGCCGTTGTAGCTATATTTTTCGCTTTGGATATTAAGGGGGGCGCACCTGCTCACAATCACTGGCAGCAACATCAGGAGAATGGCATAGCGATTAAGAGCGAGCGGAGCGAGCGAGCTTGAAAATGTTGACATTTTACAAACTGCCGTTTGTAGCTATACTTTTTCGCTTTGGAAATTTAGGGGGCACACCGAGTGCAACTGCCGGCAATTACTGGCAGCAACATCAGGAGAATGGCATAGCGGTTAAATGCGAGCGAGCGGAGCGAGCGAGCTTGAAAATTTTGACATTATACAGTCCAAAGACTGCCGTTTGTGGCTGTATTTTTTCGCTTTGGAAATTAAGGGGGCACACCGGGCGCAACTGCCGGCAATTACTGGCAGTAACATCAGGAGAATGGCATACTGATTAAAAATGCTAGCGAGCGAAGCGAGTGTGCTTGAAAATTTTGACATTTTCCAGTCCTAAAAACTGTCGTTTGTAGCTATATTTTCGCTTTGGAAATTAAGGGGGGGGGGGCGCACCGGGTGCACCTGCTGTCAATCACTGGCAGCACCATCAGGAGAATGGCATAGCGGTTAAATGCGAGCGAGCGGAGCGAGCGAGCTTTAAAATTTTAAAATTTTTCCACTCTAAAAACTGCCGTTTGTAGCTATATTTTTCGCTTTTGTTTGTCCCACTTTTATTTGAGAACCACCCCCCCCCCCCCCCCATCGACGCCTCTATACATATTAGGTTGCCTTTGTTAAGTGAAAGATCTGCTGCACACTCTTTGATAAATTAGGGAATATACGTCTATGTCAAAAGTGTACAAAGTTTATCCCTTATCCTGTATAGCGGACCTTTTGCATGTTCATGATTGCAATACAACGATCTGGTGCATAGTTCTGGCGATATTTGGACAATTTTCCATTAAGAAAGTTCGAGATTTGTCCTCATCTCGGGAATTGGGATGGGGGATAAATGATTTGTCTGTCTAAACACTTCCTTTGGGGCGGGGCAAATGCCCCTTTGCCCCCCATAGATTCGACGTCCCTGATCTTCCCTTGGTATGCCCATAGATGTATCCTGACTGAGTCATCAGTCACTGTCATTTCTCAGGAATGATTCAGGAAATGGAGGGGATTCAATAATATTATGGCGATAAAGTTGTTATTGTTTGTTTGTATGTTTTCGTACATATTTTGCAGATGGTCCCCAGTTACTCGCGTCATAGCATGTTTACATGTAGACCTATACTATTTGACGTTGTCAACGCCTGAGCCATACCTTACAGTGTATGTCGATGTTACTTTCTTCGCGAGCGAGCGAGCGCTTGAGAAAATTATACATTTTCCTACAAGATAGAACACTGTTCAGCTCTGTTACCTGTCAGAAGGCCGGCGTACAAACGTCATGCAATATGCCAAAATTGATACAATCACATTTCCCCATCCCCCCGGGATTTACGCCCATGAATGATACTATCTATTGAAAAAATAATGAACTTGATATTCTATTTCTTAAATGGTACTGTGCTTTAAAGCTGCGATGTGCTCAAAGTCATAAACAACAAAATAAAAGCAAAAAGGTGACTACACATACAACCAGTCTCTCACTTTACATTGTAATTGCTTTTACCCCACTCCTTTAGGACAATTCCACTGTTTCTACATCAAAATTTTGGAAGAAAGTGATATAGAAGTTGCTATTTTGTCGGAAACCTGAACTTTAGTGAAAAGAACGACAGATGACAAATATGACGTCACTTCCTATTTGTACCAGGATAAACAATGAAATGTGATCAGCCCCTACAAGGTATAAACTTGCCTATAGTTCCTTGATTCACTAAAACATCATTTAAAATATAAACAAACGAACAAAACAAAAATCCTTGCAAGCTTGGAAAAAAAAAAACGTGGAGGCAAGAGTATCGTGAATTCCTCAAGAAAAAAGGTTCAGAGGAAACGTGGTTTAAACACTTGTTCAATGTTGTTTCAAGGATAAAGCCATTTTTGTTCTTTCGTTGGCGTCAAATGATATTGCCACCCAGTGCAGTTGGGGAAGGTGATCCTTGTACAGTAGTTCGGTGCAAAAGAAAATTATATTAATTAACCTTTGAGACCACCTACGATTGAACTAGGCTTACAAGGTTACAAATATTTAGATCTGTCCCTGGGGCAAGGAGAGTACATGTACTTTAGTAGTTTGGTCCAATGAAATGACAGTTGCGTTATACGATGTACTTAACAGGCAGGGCAGTGCCAATCTGGCCAAAATGAATAGGGGCCGATATGAAACCATAAGCATGATACCCAAGTTTCAAACTCGCTGTTGTCATGCCAGTTCCAGCTTATTCACAAATAGCTGTTTGGGCATCTCGGAATGGCCGCTTCTGTCACGTGATTGAGAGGTCACGTGTTCCGGTCGACCTCTTCATTAGATAGTGTCGTATCTCGGGAATGGCATTGTATTTTCCACTTGAAAAGAACGTGAAAACAACAGCAAACAATCAATTTCATGGTTTATGTTTACATCTCGTTCATCCATAACACCATAAAATGTCAATTTCGTGCGAAGTTGGCCCCGAACATGGTCACGAACCAATCAACAGCAGACGCAAGTATATGTACCCACATAAGGTCACACGATATATTTTATAGCACCCGAATTGTATACGCGAAGGCTACACGATTACCGAAGGACACACCGAGGTCACACGTTACAGGACATGGCTCCACAATGATTTTGCCTCCGCCATAACAGTTACTGCCGGAGACCATGAAAGTCCGCCGGCAGTCATTGATTACAATAGCTGAAGATGAGTTCACTGAATGACCCCCATGTTTAAACGATCAGAGCCGAATATGAACATTTCCTTAATCGTGTGTCCATCTTTGCTTATGATGACGCCGGCCTTCATAACTACGAGCATCTTTCCTCACGACGACATTCAATCAGATTCTTGTTATATTCTTATAATGAATAATGGATTACGTAACCATTGGGAATACCAATGAACCCAGCAGAGAAATAAAATGATCAAAGTAGTCATCTGTCCACGCAGATGCGAAATATGGAATACCACAAGGATTTGATGAATGAGTAACATCAGCTAACATAAAATTAACGCAAAAAATGTAATAAGATGAAGAAAGTGCATAAAGAAGAAATCCACCCGAAATAAATATTCTAAAAAGAGAAAAATACACTGTATTCCCTACAGTACAGTACAAAAATGACAAAAATCGGACAAGAAATGAGGAAGATGTGACGTTTTGAAATTTCACATTTTTTTTTCAGAAAAAAAAAAATCCGAGCAAGTTGACGATGGCATGCTCTCACAATTTCTTATTCATTTCACATACAGAAATTAGAAAAAAAAAAAAACTCATATTGGTTCAGCCGTGTAAATATAAAACTTGCCTTAAAACCACCCAAAATAAAAACAAATGTTAACTTTGTGTCATCTTGGTATGAGAACATGCTTTTACTTGTATTACCAAAATAAAAATTTTTCCGAATTTCACATATAACATGTATAAAATTGTGAAGGTATGACATCATCAACTCGCTCATTTGAATATTCATAATAAAATTTATTACTGGTCAAGAAATGTTTTCCGAAAAAATGTGAAATTTCAAAATGTCATATCTTTCTTATCTCTCTTCCGATTTTTGTCATTTTGTATCGTTCTGTAGGGAATATTTTTCCCTTTCTTTTCAAGTTCGTATATCATTTTTTTTAAGGTGAATTTTCTCCATAAGGGGGCAGTTGCGTGATCATCGATGTTATCATCAGTCTGTTCACGCGCACAAAATATCATACAATACCAGAAGGTATAAGTCATACCAGTCAACATAGATTTAACGCCCCCAAAAAGTGATAAAATAATGAAGGTATAGGTCTACTTAGGAGACAGTAACGCTACACATTCACTCTATCTAGTACTATCGGTGGCTAAACAAATAATATATTAAATTATATATCAATATGTCGAGGTGTCGAGAGGGTTGAGGAGATTTTTAAAATGGACAAACTGGCCAGGCTTATTCCTAACAAGGACTCCTAGCCGAAATATAAAGATACAATAAGATCTAACCATAAGAGCACGGTTCTAATCTATTGCACTCCACACTCCACTTGATATTGGTTCAGGGAAGCCCTTATTCTTCTTATTCATTGATCCAATTCCCCGGAAATGGCAGCTTCCTTTCCAAAAGGCTGCAAACGATGAGGGCGGGATTTTAATGTGTTAAATGTCGCCAGGTTTAGGAATTCGGAAAGCACGTCGGAGGTGATTTAAAGGTGAGTTCGTCCTAAACTACAATGTCATTAACGAGACTATGTAATATAGCACACATAGCTATACACAATTATATTTACAGGTGATAAAATGATTATTATGTATTTTAACACAACGAAGATTTAATTACACTCTGAAAGGTTTCATTAAATAAGCACAACTTTCACTTACATTGGCATGCATAATATGCACAATTACCACTCCAACAAGTTAACGAATAAAACCAGATGTTGCACATGTTCTTTTAAGTCTTTGTTTTTAGACATACTTGTGTATACTACATGAAAAATGTGGCCAATGCATTTCAGTCCATCTCAGTGGAATATTTCTTTTCTGTTTTTCTTCAAATATAATTTTGTTGCAAAGCGAAACATCTGGAGCCATTTATGAAGGTGCTGTTATGTGTCGTTTATTTCGCCATAAGGCATAATTTCTCACTCAACCTAATTTTCTCACATTTCGATGCTGATCAGATTCAAAGAAGCCATTAAGTTCATGGCCGTGAGAGGAAGAAGGATGTATATATATCATATATATATATAATGTATATATATATATATATATATATATATATATATATATATATATACACACGTATAATTCAAACTTAGTCACATCCACCAAAGTATAGCAGGAGCTTCTTTCAGGCACTTCGAATTTCTGAACGTCGAGATGATTTCCAGAACAGCATGAAATATAAATAGCCATTGCAATGAGTTTATATTTATTATATTTTCAAAACGGAAACGCCTAGTCGCTCCCACACATTTCCTTTGTCTTTTTTTTTATTGTACTCAAATAGACAAGATTAGCAGATGAGATGCTTGAAAAATCTCTTTCCCCCGTTTTTTTGTTTTTTTTTTTTTTGTTTTTTTTTGGTGTGTGTTTGTGTGTGTGGTGCTGGTGCTGGAGTTCATCCAGCGAAATATGCGGCGTATCTTGTAAAAAAGTTTCTCTACATGTAGGTCCTTACTTTCTTATCAAAGACATAGATCCGATATGGCTGCACGCATCTCTCGAAATGTAGAGCTTCTTCCTAAACCATACGTGTCGGGGCCGGCGGAGCGTTTTCAAAAGTGTGGGGGGGGGGGGCACTTCCGGGATTCATGAGTAACGAGCAAAAAAGAAAAAAAAAGAAAAAAAGGTCTTCACCTTATTTTTCTATTTCCATTTCCTTATTTCCTGGTTTCTTTCTTCAGCTGACAAGCAAAAAAAAAAAAAAAAAAAAAAAAAGGTGGTCTTCAGCCCCTACCCCCGGTTCCGCCGGCCATGCGTGTGCATAATTACCGCGAAGAAAATGAAATCGGAACAGATCAAAATAGAATATCAGTAACTAAAATACGACTCCGGCTGGAAGTAGATAAAATTTTGCCCATTTATTAAAGCTCTGTAACACCCTTTCCCAATATGCAAAGTCAGTATTTTTGGTCACGTGTATTGCGTCAACAACCTCCCTTTTTGTAAGTCATCTTTGATCACATGTTTTGCTTTAAAAGGAGTGGGTTAAGTTCTGCCTGTACAACTGTGTAGCTGTACATCACTCTCCCTATTTTTAATAAAGCATTGGACTAGTTTCCGTGTATCGCTTCAGGATAATAGCTGAGATGTGATTTTTGTTCCAAAAATCCCTGGTGTCTTCATTTTTTTTTTTTACTTCTTCTTCTGAGGAAATCTTTTTTTTTCTTCTTCTCAAATGCCATTCTTTTTCTATCTCATTTCATTTCATTCTATTTCATTCACTTCCACAACTTAAATAAAAAAAAATAAATAGCGTGAAAAGCATAAAATACATAAGACAGTGCAATATATGCACATGCACTACGTACCAATCATGTATGACAATAAATGTGTGGCGGATGAACCAAAGGCTATTGACCTACAAATGCTGTTCAGCGAGAATAATGATAAAAAAAAAAATGAACAGGCATGACTTGTGTCTATATAATTGAGACAGAAACAGATACAAATTATTAACATTTACTACCATTAATCATAATAACCATATGAAATGACAGGAAAGCATTATCCGTATTAAATGAATTCACAATCTGACAATAGTGCATTTTTTTTCCTAGAATGCGGACGAAGAAGCGCAATGTTTCAGAGAATTTTCATATACTGTATCAGGGCCTGCGGAATCGCCACACCCCGGAAGTGTGTAAGTGGCACTAGAAAGAAATAGGTAGAAACCTTGAAATGTGCGCGGTTAGCTTACTTTTTGCGCTGAAGACCTTTTTTTTTTTAAATCTTTTTTTTTTATTTTTTTATTATTATTATTATTATTATTTTTTGCTTGTCAGCTGAAGAAACCCGGCAACCTACAGAACTACAGAAGTTGCGCTGAAGACCTGTTAGCTGATAAAACCCCGGACCGGAAGTGGCACCCGTGTATCTACATTATGAAGCTAAAATCTTGCTGACTCGTTATGGTTATTAAAGAACCGGAACATAAAATGTTCATTTCTTTGTAACATTAAGCTTTTGCTCAGCCGCTCTGACCACCCTTTACTTCTTGGCTTAGCCATCGACTTTTTTTTTTTAATCTCAGCACCACGTTATTGGTTTCATTTTTCTCTCTCATCACACACACACACACACACTCACACACACACCCACCCTCACACACACACACACGCACACACACACACACACACACACACTCTCTCTCTCCCCCCCCCCTCTCTCTCCCTATTTTTCTTCCTTTTTTTCTTTTTTTTTATACGACAGTATTAAGTGTTAGGATTTGTCCTGGGTCTACTGTTTTACAGGCCTATTTAGGTTTCTATATTTCGTATTATCAAGTTCTGTAATTCCACTTTTCATGCATAATAGTATATCAAACATGTTATCTGTATTCTTATATTTGGGGAAATACACCGTGCAAGCATTGCTTCTTTAGTATTCTTCCTATAGCCATGGTTTTTGTATGCGCAAAATGTTTTGCAAACATAATTTTTGTTAATTGTACATGCACTTATTTTCTGAAGAAAATGGTAGTTAGTTATTTCTGTTGAAGATAGCAAAATAAATAAAAAAAGTGATGGACAATAACATACTTTTTTTTTTGCTCAAATATCTTATAGTGTATAGCATTGCAAGACTCGAACTTAATGTTTGGTAGTAGATAATTCTCCACCTTCTTGAACAATATGAATTCACTTTACTGTTTCTTCGTTCATTTTAAATATGAATCAGGAGAGCATGGCATCCTATTACTTCTTTACAAATACATAAAACAAACGGGTACATTTTTTTGGGTAAATATATATATTTATGAAATATCAAGCTTTCATCATAAAGGCGTAAGATGGGAATGTGGCCTTGAGTTTGTTGATGATTTTAAATGCGCACTTCTGGAATATTTCAACTTCTATCCATACGTTAGGCTGCACATCAGTTCCCCCCAATGATAGTGAAGTATACTATGTGAGAAGGAACAGTAAGATCAAAGTTTTATTTTTGAAAAAATTAACAAGAATGTTTAAGCATGTTAAAGGTACAATGTTCATGCCTATTCAGGAACACCATTTGTGTTTCTTAATTCCAATCACATATCATAATCATTCAAATTAGAATATAAAATCTATATTTCCCTTCCACGTTAATCATTCATCAATCACATCGCCTTCAAATTTCGCTGATTGACAAAAGGGATTTTCAACTGTTCATACATATAAGATATCAACTACACATATATCATTACTATATTCTAGGTACGCAATACATTTTTCTCAATAACTGTTTAAGTCGTACATGAATATCAATACTGTCGACAACTTATAGACTAAAGTTCCATCACGCCCATAAGAAGCACCGGACGAAAACATAATGCCCGTTACCAGACGAATTACCTCGCAGGCATGTGTGGCTATGTAACTGGCTATCGCGGGGTTGA